>JAGFMF010011568.1:18545239-18574380 GCA_019455555.1 Galemys pyrenaicus | reverse complement strand
CACCACAGAGAGCGGGAGCAGAACAGGCAGATCAACGGAAGTACACTGCTGAGGGGAGCAGCGGGCACAGCAGGAGAGGTCTGCCGCGCCATGTGGGTCACCTCCGCCGGGCAGCAGGCAGCAGGGATCGAACTCGTGCTGCAGTGGCTGCGGTTTGCTTCATAGTGTGTTGCTTAACCCACTGCGCCACCGGGGAGGCCCAAGTTGAGGTTTTTTTTAGTCATTGGAAAGCATTTGTTGAGCCTCTAATTTGCTAGGCACTGAGTGCAGTGCTGGGGCTTCCACAGTCAATCAGATGGACAAAGTCCCTGCCCTCCTGAGAGCTGAAAATGGGTTCAGGTAATCTCACAAAGGGGTTCCTGATGCCAGGTCTGCTGGGGTCATGGGGCCACTCGAGAATCATTTAGAGACCTAAATTCCTGTGAGTTTGTAACTCTTTAGTGAGATTCCTCTTGCACTTCCTTCTTCCCCTATATTCGACTGCTGTAGAGTCGTGCTTCCAAGCAGCAGGAAGGGGCAGAAGGACTAAGGTTACGTATTTACTCCACCCCAGAAAATCTCAGTATCCCAGGCAGCAATAATGGTATAGTCAGTTTCAGTTTCTGAAATACGTTGTCACCATCTTGGGTTCAAACTTCAATGATGCGGAATCATTGGGTAGGCAGAATTACTTGACATTAGTAGCAATTTTTTTTCCATGGCAAATGCGTAAAATTATGTGGTCAGCAAAAAATAAATTAGATTCCTTGTACTTATTCCCCTTTGTGTTGGATAGCAACATTCCAATTTCTCATGGAGACCATCCTTCCCACCTCTGTCCTGCAGTTCTGGTAGAGGTCCACTCCCCCATTAGGAGTAGACATGACAAGCAGTGGGCCAACCAGAGAACCGGATTTTCTGGGTTCTGGGTAGGTTCTAAGTCTAATCAGAGTGAATTCCAATACTGCAACATTTATTTTCTTCTGCTGGGGTTTCAGAGGAGCGTGGATGCCTGAACTGCTGGTTGCCTGGATAGAGAATGCCTGAGAAGGGGGACATTCAGAAGAAAGTCACTCGGAGTGACAAACATGTCCTCATCACATTGTTTGTGTTGCCTGTTTCATCTGGACCTGAAACCAAGCTGGTTCTGCAAGTTTCTAGTTACACCAACAAATAAGTGTCTGCCTCCATCTTTATTTTGTTGTTAATTTATAAATCACCAGACACTGAAAATGTCTGAACTAATACAACACCCTAAGGCCCATTCACTCACTCAACAAATACTTACTCGTGGGCAACGCTTAAAGTACAACAATGTGACTAGGCTAAAATGGGTTTGTAAATAGAAATATACTTTTCAAAATGGGTGATTAGGACCTATTAGTTAGTTGTAGCTAACTTGGATTCATTTGGATCTTTGAAAGACCCTTTCTGTATAGTGGTTTAACCCAGGAAAGTCTCCAATCTGCAGACACTATGGGTCACAAAGTTTAGATTAAGTGTATAGGTATGCAGGCAGACTGCGTTAGCGGCTGTCTTAAATACTTGCACATTGGTTTGAGTCTTGAGTTCTTGGTTTTTAATAGATCATATCATATGAAAGTTTCACATTATCATTTGGAGGAAATTCAGATATTTTGAGATGGAGTGATATCCAAAGATATTCTCTGTTTCTGGGAATTTTGATTTCTACATCCTGTGTTGGTTTGCAAGATACGTGTATGAAACTCTCTTCTGGGTGGGGGGAGGACCTGCCATACTGCACAAAACTGGCTCGCAACCACCACATTTTTAAAAAATCCAAAATGACAGGCAGGAAGATCTGCTCACACGAGCATCCATCAAAGCTCAGGAGGTATTTGAGTTCATGGCTGGTTCATTTATATTGCTGTGGAGCTGATCTGTTTTCTGAATGCTCTCGGCTTGCTGAACTGGACGATGAATTTGCACTGGGTAACCATTGAATTGATTGCCTAGTATCACATCCAAAAATAATCCCTGAAATGTTCACTGGCGTTTTCTATTATATTCTATAGAACGTTTGTAGTTCTGCTTTGTCACATTGCGTTACACCTTGCCATATTAACAGATATCTCATAACGAGACAAAACAAATATAGGAGAAGATGAATTAAAAATAACATACATTAGTACTAGTCAATTTTGATATTTTAGAACACATTCTGTATCATTTGCTCAAAATATTGTTTTTTAAGTTTAACTGCAATATCATCATCACAGGGCCTCCCTGGTGCAGTGGGTTAATAAGCAACGCACTGTGAAGCAAATCGCAGTCACTGCAGCACGAGTTCAATCCCTGCTGCCAGCCAAGGAAGGGACCCACATGGCGTAGGCAGACCTCTCCTGCCTGGCCCTCTGCTCCCCTCAGCAGTGTGTTTCAGTCTGTCTGCCTGTTCTGTTCCTGGCTCTGTCTCTGGTGAATCCTCTCACCTCCTGCGGACTCTGGCCTGTACCCCAGCTCTTGTGTGCATAAATAAATAAAAGTCTTTTAAAAAAATATTATCATCACAACCACCATAGTTAACAATGTTCCCTAAATGTCATGGATATGCAATTGCTGAAGATTGTGCTCTTTGTATCCAAGATATCTTTTTACAGTTTGTTCAAATAAAGATTCAGTGTCCATAGAGTGCATTTAGTTGTTAAATCCCTAGTCTTCTTTCATTGATATCAACCCCCCACCTGCCCCCCAACTATTCTCACCCCCTCCTCAGGCTATTGATTTCTTGAAGGGATCAGGGGGTTTCCTAGTTGCTTCCTTTTTTTTCCCCTCTTTTATTTTGTTTTTTTTAGATAGATAGGTCTAGGAGGAAGGAGATTCATGTTTATTTTATTCAGGCAAGACTATTTGAAAGGTGGTGTATTTTCTTATTCTGTTATGTCAGGAGGTACATAATGTATAATTGTTCTTTTGTTTTTGAAAATATATTTCTAAAATTAAATTTGTCAGTCGTTTACATGTCTATTTAACTTTGGGGTTTCATTTTGACCCCTCCATACGTGCACATACTCACCCATCCTCTGCCAAACCTCCAATGTCAATGCCTGTTCCCTGCTGGCTCCCCCCATCCCTTCCTCTCTCCTCCTTGCTCCTTGTTCCCTCTGGTAAACATTTTATTTTTCACTAAGTATAAGCTTAGCTTTTGCTGTATTTTGCCAGTATGTGTCTTTTGGTAATTTATATTACACAGAAAAGTGAAAACATCTGATGTGTCTTTCACTTTCTGACTTACTTCATTTACAATCACCTCAAAATCCTTCCATTTTGTCCCAAAAGGTAGTATTTCACTTTTTTAACTAGCTGAGTAGTATTCCACCAACCATACATTTCACAATTTCTTTATCCAATCATCTTTCAGTGGGCACTTAGGTTGGTTCCACGACTTGGCAATTGTGGTTAGGGTAGGTGTACTTAAGTGTTTTCATATTTGAGTTTTCATATTCTTTGGGTGAATGCCTAGCAAAGGTACTGTTGGATCGATCATATGGGATTTCCATTTTTATTTTTTAAAGAAATCTTATCATTTTCCATAGAGGCTGCACTAAATTGCATTCATACTTATAAACAGTGGGTGAGTGTTTGTTTTTCTCTCCACATACACACCAGCATTTGTTTTTTTTTTCCCACTCTTTTTCATATGGAGCATTTTCAGAGGGGTGAGGTGATATCTTATTGTGGTTTTGATTTTCTTTTCTTTTCTAAGTGATGTTGAACAATTTTTTATGGGCCTGTAGGTCATTTAAATATCTTCTTTAGACTGAAATGTCTAGTTTTTTTGCTCACTTCTTGACTTGGTTGTCTGTTTTTTTTTCCTTTTTTTTTTGGTTGTTGTTGGATTATATAAGTTTTCTGTATATTTTGGAAACTAACTCCTTGTCAAATATCATCTCCCATTCTGTAGACTGCCTTTAGTTTTTGTGATGGTGTCTCTTGAGGTACAAATTGAACTTCTTTTAGTGGTACTATGATAGAACAATAGGTTTGGGTGGTATCAGCGTCATTCATTCATTATAAATTTTACCCTTGTTCATTTAGTTAATTATTTTAGTATTCATTGATGAATGCAATTGCTTGCATTCATTCTTTCATTTAAGGCTACAAGATGGTGCTTTCTTCCTTCTGTTTTATTAGCTGGAAATTTTCCATATATAACTTCCTTCTGCCATGGATGCTATAACTATATACTGAGAAAAAGGAAGTAGCCAAACATTTCCAGGCTTGAATGACTTTATATATGGGGATTCTAAATGTCATCATAACCTGCTCTTAGAGTAAGAACACACAGGGGCTTAGTAATAAGTGGAGCCCTAGCCCAGATCTGGTTCACAATTTGTCCACTGGGACCAGAAACACACCTGGACAAACTTCGTAGTTGGCACAACCTGCACATTGGTTCCTTGGCTTCTGGGACATGAGATATTGTAATGGAGAAGATCAGGCAGAAGTCTCTGAAACTGCTCACCCTCTTCATCCAAGATAGTAAGTAAAAAACACTATTGTTTCCCAGAAATGGAAAGATTACTGCCACTTTTGAGGCTCTCACACATGTAAAGGTGGTGGGTCCTATTACTTAGTTTAATCAGTCTGACACTTTACAAAAACCAGATGATCGTGGTAGATTACAATAGATTAGCATAAATCCAATCAATTAGAAGTCCTGATTGAAGCTGCTCTTCCAGATGTAGTATCTTTGTTCAAGCAGTTTGGCCTGGTCTGGGCTATGGTATGCAGACACTATTCTGGGAAGTATCCCTCTCCCCATATAGAAAGGAGTATCATTAACAGCTTACATTAGCTTGGAGTGGACAACAGGGGGCATTTACAGTCTTTCCCCAGGGCTAGGGTAACTCTCCTATCTTCTGTCATAACACAGTTCAAAGAAACCTGGGCCATCTGGACATTCAGAACACAACACTGATCTGCTTTCCTGATGACAATCTGCTAATCTGACAAAATTACCAAGACACGACACATTTAACAGAGTATTGATAAGATGTAAGCTTTATAGAGTGAGAGATAAACCCTAGGAGATTCAAAGTCTTGCCCTACCAGTGTAATTTTTAGTGGTCCAGTGATTTAGAAAAATGCCAAGATATACTCCTCAAAATAAAGTACAATTTACCACATCTAGCACCAGAAGGCAGTGTTCATCTCACCTGAGTGTTAAACTCCTAATGTGAATGACACTGCTGGAAAGGAGCAAAGGCCTTGACAACTGGTCAGACCTATTCAACTGTACAAATGTGGAGACAAAGATGTTGAGGTTTCGGTTTTGAGACTGAGACGGTGATGATGCTAGTAATTCAATTTTTGCATGAGAGACAATGAGTTCAGTTTTAGACAAATTTGGTTTGTAATACACATGAGCCATACAGCTACTGTTTGAGATGCAAGTGGCTAGTCCAGGAGATTATGGGGCTAGAGCTAGAAAGAGATGTTAGGGTTAGAGGAAACAGGACTTCACCAGCCATTCAATAATTACTTTTTAGAAACTAATAATGTGCTTAAGGCTATAGCCAAAGGTCAGTTTTAATGACTAAATACCTAAATTTATGCTAAGCTCATACCCAGGGAAAGCTGGTAGTTTATTTGACATGGGCATCATTAGCATAAGCCTAATATTTGAAACCATTCACTTCCTTATCCATTTATTTATTCATTCATTTAATTGATGAGATTTGTCAGGAAAAGAAAGGTCAGAATAGCGTTTCCGTCTAATGCATGCGTATCAGCGTCATCTGAGGAGCTTTAAAAAATTGAATGGTTGAGTTCCGTTGCAGGCATCTACCCCAGAAACTCCCAAAACAGGGTATGGGCATGAATTTCTTTCCAAAGCTCTACAGGTAATAATGACATTCAGTCAGAATTGAAAACTACCAATGGAGTAGAAATACATACTTGTTGAAGAGCTCATTTAGGAGGGAAAAGAAGCTAAAGAAAAACACAGGAGGATATCAGCTACATAGAAGATAGCTTTCATATCATGGAAGCCAAGGGAAGAGAAAATTATATACATATAAATGTATATACGTATTGTATGTGTGTATATGTGTGTGTAGAGAGTGTGTGGAGGATGACGTAGACTTGAGGTTAGTAGAGGTGTTGTGTAGGAAGGAAGAAGCAATGTTGTATGGATTCTACTGGGGGAGAAGGGAAGGAGGCTCTATGGAAGGCAGGATGTGCATATATTGTTTTTACTGGAAAACAGTGGCTCTTGATAATTACATTATAGTTTTAACTTCAGGAACGGAGTCCCCTTAGATGGGCATAATCATTTGGCAGACCCTTCTCTGGGAAGGAGTTATGTTCTCACACTGTACTCTGAGCCCCAGAGCAAGAATCTAGGTAGGTAAAGAGGGCACTCAGCATATCCGACATCCCTGAACTCAACTGGCCTGAGGGAGCTACTGCGGTGGCACCAGGTTAGCACTCTGTGGCCAAAGTACCAGACTTGGAGGGGAGCTCTGGTGGGATGATTTCTCCTCTGTGCGTTCCTCCTGATTGTTTATCTTTTGAGCTATATGTGTTTTCATCTTGTTGTGGAGGAAAATCTTTTGACAATTGTAGTATCTCTTAGATGCAGAAGGAAAGAATAAGCAAGTTGTCAGGAAATAAAGCAAGTGGGTAACATCAAAGCTTGATGCAGTTAACCCCCCTCTGTAGGATCTTCTTTCAGATTTTGAAACTTTTGGATAGTGTTTTATGTAGAAAGACAGAACTTTCTGTGTCAAGGTGTGTAATGAGGGACTTACAAACACAATCGTGATTTTTTTTTAATGTATGTTTCTGGTTGGTTTAGCTAAACCTCTCCCAGGCAGAGGTTAGAAATAAGCCATATATTTACTATTATTAGTAATAAAAATTACTAATAATTTTTTATTGCAAGAATTTCACAAAACTGTAAAGAATAGATAGTGTCAACCATCAATCATCTACACTAGACAATTATTACCACCCAGGCTAGACAATTATCACCTAGACTATATTTAGTCGGTATTCGCTTTATTAACTAGTTATTTTTTTCTCTATTATTTGAAGGTGGCACGTATCATGATATCTTAGTGTGAGGACACTTCATAATTCATCTCTCAAAAATAAGGGGACTTTCCTGCATAACTACGTACTACTATTTTACCTACACAAATGAATATTGATTTTCTATCTCATTTCTATTAGTGTCCTTTAAATGTCCTTTTAGCTGGATTTAGCAATCAGGATCCCTTTAGAGTCTAAGCATTACAGTGACCCCTGAACAGTTTGGCAATTTGGGGTGCTTTCCCTGTGTAGTCAAAAGTAAACAAAAAACTTTGGACTTTCCACAAACTTAACTACAATTATTGCTTGGTCTTCACAGGTTATTGTCTTAAAGAACCCCTTTTTCTTCCCTCCCAGATGCCAAAAATTGTAGATGTATACATCCCTGCTACTGATCAATTTGTTATAATTCAGAGTTCCCATGACCCTCTCCTCTCATTTAATTACTTTGTTTGAAAAGCACACAGAACCCAAGAAACCCATTTATTCACAAGATCAACAATTTATTACAAAGGTTGCTAAAGGATAGGATGAATTAACAGCGAGATGAAGAGAAACGTGAGCTGAGGTCCTAGAATAAAGAATAATTATGTCTTTATGGCAAGGTGGCACATGGAAAGGGTCTGGTTCCCCAACCTAGAAATTTGAGGTGACATGACATAGGTATGATTGATAAATCATTACTACTGGCAATTGAGCTACTCACCTTATCCACTATCCTCAGCTAACCCTTAGCCTTAGGTGTTTGCCAAAAGTTACCCTCATTAAAAAAAAAAAAAGTTACCCTCATTAACATAGACTTATTAAGAATAAGATTGCTTTAAACTTTTACAGCTCTGAAGTTTTCTTAGTCACTGAGGGCAAGGGAACAGATACAACAAAAGATGCTTCCATTGCTCTTATCACTCAGGAAATTCCAAGGGTTATGGGAGCTGTGAGCCAGGAACTGTGATGAAAGCTAAATATATATGAGAAATATATTTTGAACAATAAAAATAAATCAGAACATTGCACACATGGAGCAGAGATGAGCTGTCCCTTCTGAGATCTGCCCAAATGGCAGAACTATGAGCTAGAAAATGAGTGTTGCTGTTTTAAGCCACCGAGTTTTGCGATGGTTCATACTCAGTCACCAAAAGAGCTACTAACAACTTTGTTAAACCGGACTGGATAAAAGCCATACAAACGTAGTATGGGAAAAGTGGCCAGAAGGTATAGAAAAATAAAACTTTGCTCACTGAATCAGCAGATACTTTAATAGTCTCCTTCTAGATCATAGTGACTCATAACTTGGCCAAACCCAAAAATCAATTGTTGTGTTCATAACTATCCCCTGCTCCCTGGGTGCTCTTCACATGCTGACCCCGGAAGGATTTGTAACCTTATTTCTCATGGCTGCCTCCCATGTACGCTATGTCCTAGCCCATCCTGAACTTCCCAGGGCTCTTTCATATTTGCATGGAATTCTATCCACACCTGCCTTCTCAACGCCTGCCACCATCTATTTTACTTCCTCTACCCTGGATCTCATCCCCTAACCTCTTCAGCTCTAGCAACTTCATTTGTTTATCAATGCCCACTGTTTATTTTTTACTTTATTTCCTTATCTTGGTGAAATCACCAAGTAATGTCTTTATCTTTCTGACTAATTTTAATTTCACTTTATTTAAGTCCCTCCAGTTCCTTCCCTTCTGCTGCAAATGACTGAATTTCATCTTTTCTGATCGCTAAATAGTACCCATTGTGTGACTAGCCACATCTCTTTTAAACACTGACCTATCAGAATGCACTCAGGTGCTTCCTCATCTTAGCTACTGCAGTAGTGTTGCAATAAACCTTGTGCTTCTAAGTCTCCAGGTTGGTTTTTCATAGTCTGTGGCTCGACAGCCACAAGTGGGATTTTGGGGTCAAATGGTACATCTATTTTTAGTTTTTTTGAGAAAGGTCCATCCCACTTTATAAAATTGCTCCACTAATTTACATTCCTGCCAGCAGTGGATAAGAGTTCCTTTGGCCTTTTCCTTTCTGTAGTGGTTTGACTTTAGTTATTTTAACCAAGGAAGTTGATTGAATTAAGTATCCCTTTGCCACAGTGTCATACTCTCTTCTTTTTCTCCAACTCTCCTCCCCCATTTCAGGATATATAATTTTCCACTGCAAAGAGCATTTCATTGAATTTAGAAGAGTACTAAAGGGTCAACAGTTGGGGTGGGAGAACATTATGATGTGAACAATACGATATACTAATCTCAGGAAGAAGTTGCAAAATTTTCGTTAATAATTTCTCCAAATAGATAGCCTTTAGACTAAAGAGGTATTTGTGGGTGGATGGGGAGGGAGAACAGGGTGGGATTAAGAAAGAATAAAAGTCCTCAGGTTTTGACCTAGAGTGACTGATAACTACTTTTTGAGGCGATAAAAGGAATCTGGTTCCTTTTTACCCACGTTGAATGTCCTTGGGTGCATTGGATTCAGCTGGGCCCCACCCTCATGCCAGATGCAGTTGTTTATTTCTAGCTTCTTTTAGGAACCACATTAGAGAGGACACACCCTTTGGGCCCCCTTGAAAGATCCTGTAAAAATGAAGGCACTCCCTTGTAAGTAAAATATCCCTGAATGCAACAATATTTGGATAATTATAGTCTCCCAGGAGCATAATCCTTAAATGGCTGAGATAATTATAGCATCCCAGGCCTGTGGCACTTCTCTTTTAAGACCCTAATCCCATGGGCAGAGGGAAGTGGGGACCCCAGGATGCTTATTCTGCTGAGTCCCTTTAGCCTACACCCTCTGATGAATCATTCTGCTAGAAAACAAGCCCACCGAATCTTACAACCAAGACCTTCTTGTGCACATAAGGACAGAAAAGCATGCAGCACAAAGCAGAGCATGGGAGTGAGGGCAGTCGCTGATGACAAATAGAAGACACCCCATGCAGACAGATGTGGTGAGACTTGATCCAATGGGGCTGCACCTCTGGTAGTTATTAGAACTTTGACAATTCATTCTGGCATAGGCTTAGGCAAGGAGAGATCAAGTCAAAATTCGTGATTCATGGTGTCACTTTTTATCTTCTAATCTAGCCTGGGAAGCCAGTTGGAGGGAGTGTGGAGTATTAGTCATGTCTATATTTGACGTCTCCATAAGACAGACAGCAAAGAGGGACAAATGTGCTCTGTGCTATATTTCAATCCTAGTCAAAGAACCTCTTTTCATGTAAGGCAATACTTGCAAGTAGAAATGAGTGGGGATGGGTCCCCTGACAGAGAAAACGAGACAACATGAGCTTCAACGGGGATGGTAAAGTGCCTGTCTCATGAGTGGGGGTCTCTACCAAAGACGGAGCAACATTCCTTCATTCCTGCATGGCTCCCTTTTCATGGCCTGCATCCTCTTAATATTCTCTTGGTTGAAAGAGGCTCTTTGAGTGGTTTGAAGTCATTGTATGATTTGTTTTATTTACTGATTGTAACCTCCTCAAGCTTAGGTACCATGGTTGATAAGATAGAGGAGAATATGCTTCAGCCTGTTATGCACTATCTCTGGGACTTACCCCATGGTTTATGGGAACATGCTGCATTTTCCTTTTACAACCTGCCACTGTTTGGTTCCCACAATTAGAAGGAGTTGTTATGACTCACTTTGTTCACAGGGCTCTTTTCTTTCGAGGCTTGGCAAGGACACTTTCTCTAGTTTAGCTGACTTCTGCGAGCCCTGGGATGATTTTTATAGATAAGAATAATAAAACCCTTTAATGACCTCTATTTCCTAAGCTGGTAAAAGCAGAGCTTGCACAAATATATCTCTGCCATCCCTTTGAGTTCTACACAGTTTTTATTTTTAATCCACATCCTTTGCAACACTCATTCAGTCATTCACTTACTAGTCTTTGCCTCTTTTTGCTTTGCAGACATATGCTGGGCACTGGAAGAAACAAAACTAAAGATATACCCTTTCAGAGTATATTCTATACACAATATTCAAAGAATAATACCCATGTCTTATAAAGCACAGCCACATATCTGGAGTACATTGTTATGCATTATTTTACCATCATGCATGGGTTTAACATCAGGTGTTTTTTTTTTTTTTTTTAATATAACAAGTATTTTCCCCAATGCCATCTTGTTGGTATTGTTCTGCTAATCTCTCCGTGTTTGTCCTCCTGTGACTGACTTGTTTCATTTGGCATTATACACTTAAGTTTCATCTAAATGGTTGCATGAAGCAAATTTTCCTTTTTAAAATCTGTGTAATAGTCCTTTGTGTGTATTTATCGTATTTTCTTTTTCAATGGCTATTAGGTTGTTTCTACATCTACATTTTTACATAAAAGTTTAGCATATAGAAAATGATGGGTTGTTTCTTCATTTGATATATTGTGTTCTTATCAACATCGAACTTTAAATGCTTTAAAATTCTAGAAGAAAAAAAATATCAAAGATCCTTAACACAGGAGAATGAAAGCTACCAAAATCTGGCTCTGTCTGCACCTCTAGATTCATATCCTATATTTATCTTCCTTCTCATTATGCTCCAGCTTCACTGAACTCCATGGAGTTCCCACCCACATCAAGTTACTTCATGTATCTTTGCTTTTTCTCAGGAATTCCTTTTCTTCCCATTCATCTCTACAACTAGACAACTCCTATGCAAATGTGAAGATCAGCTCAAGTGTCACTTCCTCCACGAAGTCTTCCCTGAATTTTTATCTCCTTCCCAATCACTATACCGCCACTTTTTTTCTTGTTTGTATCTTATCATTTGAACTCCTATAATATAATTACCTATTTCTGTGTCTGTAACCCTCACTAGACCTCAAACACTTTGAGGGCAGTGACATTTCACCTGCATGCTCAGTGTCTAACAAAATTCCTAGCAGAATGCTAAGTACTCAGCATGTATTTGTGGACTGTATTAGTGAAAGTTACTTAATTAAAAAAAAATATTTTTAACTGAGGTAATATTACAACCATAGAGCACCCACCACCAACTCATCCAAATTCCACAACAGACCATTGTGCTTTCTTCCCTCTTTGTTCTTTCCCTCCCTCTTCCTCCTAACTTGGTGTTCCTATCAAAGGTTAGCTTTTTGACTTATCTTTATCTGACTACTAGTTCACTTACTCTATATTCCACATATTAGCGACACCATCCAGTATTATCTTTCTTCTTCTGACTTGTTTCACCTAGCATTATCCCTTCAAGCCCCATCCATGTTGCTGCAAATGGCATGAGTTCATTTTTTTGATCACTGAGTGGTATTCCATTGTGTATGTATACTACATCTTCTTGATCCACTCCTCTGTTCTGGGGCATGAAGGTTGTTTCCATTATTTAGCTAAAGTAGTGCTGCCATAAACATGGGAATGCAAGTTTCCTTTCAAATTAGTGTTTTTGAAATTTTTTGATTAGATGTCTAGGAGCTGAGTTACTGAGTCGAATGGCAGATCCACATTTAATATTATGAGATACCTCCATACTGCTTTCCACCAGCAGGGTAGGAGGTTTACCTTTTCTCCACATCCTCACCAGCACTTGTTGTTGTTTCTGATCTTATAGACATGGGGCATTCTTACATGTGTGAGATAGTATCTTATTGTGGTCTAGATTTTCATTTTTCCAATAATAAGTGGCTGTGACCAATTTTTCATGTGCCTGCTGGCTATTTTGCAGACATCTTTGGAAAGATGTCCACTTAGTTCTTTGCCCGTTTTTTGATTGGGTTATTTGTTTTATTTTTGTAGCATTTAATGAGTTCTTTGTATATCTTTGATATCAGGCCTTTCTCAAACATATGGTGTGCAAATATTTCCTCCCATCTGTAGGGTGTCTCTTCCTTTCAGTTATGGCTTCTTTCACTGTACAAAAAGGTTTTTAGTTTGATGTAGGCCCAGATGTTTACATTCTCTTGTTTCCTTGCTATTAGGGATGAATCGCTAAAGGTATCACTGAAGCTATGTCATAAAATATTTTACCTATATTTTCTTCATTTATTTTATGATTTCAGGTTTTACATCTACATTTTTGATCCACTTTGGGTTGATTTTGGCATATGGGTGAGATTGTAGTCAAGTTTCATTCTTTTTTATGTAGCTTTCCAGTTTTCCCAACACCATTTTTTGAAGAGGTTACCCTTGTTCCAGGGTATATTTTTGACTCTTTTGTCACAGATTGAAAGTCACTTACTTTTTCTGACCATTACTTTCCTCACGTGCAAAATGTGAGCAGTAATATTGTCCTGACAGCTTTTCTGTGAGGGTTGAGAGAACTGAGGGCAAGTGTCTAGGTTAGAGCCTATAAATGAAAGGAGCACAGGAAAGGTAACCCCGATTCTTATCAATGAAAATGCAATGGATTCAAGCAGAGACATCTATGGTCTGATTGTGGGCCAGAAATCATAGCTGAGTAGTGAAGTCTGAGGCTTATCATTTCACATCAGCAAAATGATACAGAAGTTGGGTCCCAGCTCACACATACAATGATTCTCACTGACAGGTGGCTGCAGGTGACTCACAGGTGTTTTCTTTCATTGTAATGTATTTTATTGAGGTAATGTTGGTTTAAAAAACTGTATATGATTTAGAGATACAGGTTCACACCTCTTCAATTGAATGCTGGCACACCACACCCACCACTGAAGCAGATTCTTGACGAAGATAACTTCTGTTTATTTGACAGTCATAACAGGTGACCCACAAAAGTCATGTAACACAGTGGAATTAGAGCACATGCCCTTATTTCCTACTTCCTGCAGGATCCGTGGTTCTCCTGAAGGTGCAGCAAATGGTTCTGTGTGAGGCGGCTTCCAATATTCACCTGCCCAAGGCAGCTTCCCCAAACTGTGTTATTGTTTGCCGTCAAAAAGAATAGTGTTATTCTGGATTTGTAAAACCTCAATTAACCAGAATCTCCACTACTTTGAACCCTCAAACAAGAGATAGAGTTCACTTTCCAAAGAAAGTTTAATCTCGGAGTGCATGAACCAAGATCAGGATTTTAGTAAAATAAATAACTAAATAAACTGAAGTGGTCCCCAATGGCTCACTTGCTAATCACTCCAGAGCTTGGTTAGATTTAGTCCAGTGTGCAACTGAATGAAAAGACTTGGGTTCTAGGGTTAGTGAAATCTGAGTTTAAGTCCTGATGTTTCCATTTATTTATTTTTTTAAAGATTTATTTATTTATGCATACAAGCACTGGGGTACAGGCCAGAGGTGTGGGGTGGTGAGAGAATCCACCAGACAGAGAAGGGAGCAGAACAGACAGATGGACTGAAATTCACTGCTGAAGGGAGCAGTGGGCCAGGCAGGAGAGGTCTGCTTGCGCCATGTGGGTCACCTCCCCAGCCGGCGGCAGGGATCGAACTCATGCTGCAGTGGCTCTGGTTTGCTTCATAGTGCTCATTGCTTAACCCACTGCGCCACCAGGGAGGGCCCTCTATTTATTATTTTTGAGATATTGTACAAATTATTTTAACTATGAATCCTCAGTGTGCTCTGGTAAATTGGGACTAGCAATGATAAGGACTTGTTTTTGAGAATTAACTAGGATAGCAGTTTTCATTGCTGAACCATGTTCGAAAGATATGTAGAGGATGTGTTGAATGACCTGCCTAGAGTTAAACTAACCTTTAGGATTCCTGCTAACCCTCCCAACATTTCTCTCATTGAACAAAATATGCTCCTCTGAGCAGATATCTCAATTTAAAAACAACAGTGTAGTGGTCTATATTAGCTGTTGGCTGGTATAATAAATTACAAAAAAATTCAGTAGCTTAAAACAATACAAATTTATTATCTTAAAGTTCTGGAGGTCAGAATCTGAAATGCATTTCACTGGGTGTCAACAGGGTGGTGATTCTTCTGGAGACTCTAGGGGAGAATCTGTTTTCTTGCTTTTTTCCAAACACCCACATTTCTTGATTTCTGGCCCTATTTCCCCATCTTCAAAGCCAGCAGCCTTGGGTTGAGTCCTTTCCCCATTGCCATCTTGTGGTTCTCTCTTTTCTTCCTTCATCTTCCACTTACAAGGATGCTTGTGATTCATCGGGCCCACCTGGATAAGCCCAGCTCATCTTCATTCCCCAGGGTCAATTGATTAGCAAGCTGCATTTCATCGACAACCTTATTTCTCCTTTACAACACAATTTAACATATTATAGTTATAGATTCTGAGAACTAGGGTGTGGTCATTATTGGCTGGAGAAGAGGAAGACATTATTCTGCCTACCACAAATTCTTTGACATTTTGCAGCATAGGTACTTATAAAGTTGGTTAATGGAGATTCTATTTCTTTTTCCTGTGAGGGCCCTTTATTTGGTCAGTATGGAAATGATATTTAAATATTTTACATGAGTTTTTAGAATTAATCATCAAGTAGAGGAGTATGTTGAAAGAGTGAGAGTTATATATCATCATATGTAAGAAACCTATCAGTATGAGAGAGAGCATGCATGCATCTAGAAATTCTTCTAGAAATCAAGTTCACTTTCCTTACTTGCTCCAGTCTTGGGGAATTGCTTAACCTCTCCAAGTCCCTTTGTGAAAGTCCATGTACCTTTCTGTACTTGTAGCACTGACACAAAAGAAATTAAGTATAATTTGAATGGTGCTTCCCAAAGGGTGGACTTCAAGGTGACTGTTATAAGCCTGGACACTTTGTGTTTTATGTGACAGGAAACCTGACTCAAACTGACTTGAACAATAAAGGGGAATTTTTATCTCAGAGAATGTGCTGGGTAGTTGAATTTTCAAAGTGGGTGAATAATCAAGTTTCTAGTTTTGTTTCTCCATGATTTACTGATTCTGCTCCCCATTATTTATCAGCTCAGTTCTCAGGTTGACCAAACTCATGGTAGTAGAAATGATTGTAACACTTTAGGGATTTGATATTCCAAGTAAGTGTCCTCAGACTTATTCTGATCAGTTCAGCATATGTCATATATGCCAAATGCCCACCTCTGATTCAATGGTGATGGCCAGAGGAAGGAATGTACAGATTGCTCAACCCCAGCCAAAGCTGGAGTTGAGGCTAGGGGATAGATGGATATCTGTTAGGATGGATCTTTTCCATGATGGATACCTGGGAAGGGGAGAAAATATGACAAGAATGAAAATCTTGGAGGGTTGATGGATTTTGGGTCCACTAATAACAAATATCCACTATAGCCACGAGGGAAATTGTTCTTTAAGGGACATGATTAGTTGAATAGGGTCAGTTCAGTGTCTTAACTAGATCTCAGAAATATGGAAGACATCACAGAAGGTTTTCATGATTCCAAAATAATTGTGAAACAGATAATCACAAGCTTCGTGAAATGTATCATCTAAGTAAAAGTTATTATTATCTCCTTTTGTTGAGGGATTATATGGAAAAAACTTGGCTTCCCAACAATACCTCAAGGTTTTAGAAAGAGATTGAGACCTTTTACATCAAGTTCCAACAGAAGATTAGTGGTTAATGGTAGTGTTATAAAATATGCACAAATCTACATCTGTTCATAGTGTGTACAGATCTTTAAAAATTTTAAGTGTACAATCTTCTTTCCATCCTCATTTTATCCCTTCTTTCTGTTTTAAAAATAAAGCTACCAGTTTCTAAACAACTTTCATACCAAAGGCTTGACCCCTTGGGTGATAAGTGACAAGAGAAGTGTACTAATGGACATTTTAAGAGTCCCACATCAGCAGACGTACCCTGTCTCAAACTAGCTTGGGGTTATCAGTATAATCTTTTAAAAATTACTTTCTAAACAAACTTAACAACTAAGATGATTGGTATGAGGGAAGAAAAGTTGAAGCCAAAAATATTTCAAATGTAGCTTTAAAAAGAATAATGGAACATACATTACCGATCAGTTTCTAAGCTCTGGACATTTTCCTGTTTTCTTTGTAGAGTAGAAGCGTTTTCATTCACTCTGTGCCTTTGACCTCCTGCCCCACATCACAATCTTAAAAAAAGTAAACACTGTAAACAGTATTCCGAATTATTCTTGCACAAGGCTTATATGTGATGGCAAATAAGATAAACAGATTCTCTCTCAGGAAGCAGCTTTTATTTTAAATCAAAGTCTTAACTCTATCTTCTAGCTAAGTTGATGGATTGGCTTCATGTGCTTTCCTCCTTTCCCTCTTGATACCCCAAAAAGGAAGGTGAAAATACTAAAGGAAGAGAAATTTAAACCAATGCTTGGAAAATTACACAGAGTTCACGGAACTTTCCTGGCACGACAGGATAGAAGACATTACAACATAAATAGTCTAGTAAGATGGATCGTGATGATGAACCAAGAAGGATATTGACGGCAAACAGAACAATTATCTCCTGTAAACTTTCTCCTATAATACTTAAGAATTTAGAGGTGCCAGAAAACCTGAGGATAAGTATGGAACCAAAAACAAGAGACTTGTTGAATTGATATTCTATACAGGGAACGAGTGAATCCCAAGACCTCCTCTCTGATACTGTGTAAGCAGGGAAATCGACCCCTAATTTTACTAAAAATGTAATATTTGGAATCACTCAGGGATGTCAAAGCAGAGGAGGGCAAAGATGTCATTGAGCTGAAGTACAGGATTAAGTAAAAAATCCCCAAAATGTAATATGGAATTCTTAGGATGCTTCCCTCCTTGCCCCTCTGAAAACCTAATAAACCAGGGATAATATTCTCTAGGAAGGAGACTGAAAATTTGCTCTTTGGAGAAACTGAACTTCTTCAGAAAAAATACTTTCTAGCTTGTTGGCCCAGAAGAGTAGAGCTACCTAGCATCACCTCAACCAACCCTAGCATCCTGGTCATGCATATAATTTCTAGATAGCTTCATTGTTTTATACTACAGAAGTTTTCAAACATATAGAAAAGTAGAGACAATAGTATTAAGGCCAATGATCTTGTACTATATATATTTTTATCCCAGTCACTTTCCAGTATTATTATGAAGTAAATCCCAGAGATAACATTTCATGCTTCTAGATATTTGTAGGTTTTTATTCCATGTTTTTCTAAATACATTGATTCTTTTAAAAAACAATTTTAAAAACAATTATAATTCTATTATAAGAACTAGAAATATATAAGAACTAAAATATTATAAGACTAAAAATCTTTAATATTTAAAATATAGTCAGTGTTCCAATTTTCAATCGTCTTTTGTCATATATTTTTAAAGTTTCTTTCAAACAAGTTCTAAATTAAGTTCACTAATTGCAGTTAGTTGATATGTCTGTCAATATATTTTTACCTATAGGATCCTCTTTATCTTTTTGTTTCTATTTATTTCTTGATAAAAGTCAGATTTTCCTACACAGAATTTCCAAATGGTAAGTTTTACTGGTCACCTATTATGTAAGTGATAATAGGGTAGCATATTCATTTGCTCTTTTCATATCCCATAAATTGGATTTGAAGTCCTTATCAGCTTTAGGTTGATTTTTTTTTAATTTGGAAAAAAAAAACCTGTATTTTTCTTGAAGACACATAATTTGTGTCTTTCTCTTTAGTAATAATTGATGTTCATCCATTAAGTTATTATATGACACAAAGTGGTGATATTCTAATTTTATCAGTCCTTCATTTATTGACTATAATTTATTAACTATAAAGATTAACATCCCCTTGTTTGATATTTGCTTACATATAGAGAATGCATAGTAAATCTCAATGGTTTTCTCCTTTTTGCAGTTTCTAAATAATGAGTTAGTCACTTATATCTTTGAATAATGACCAGTTAGGTTTTTGCTTTGTTTCACAGTTCTAAAGAACATATGGATTAAAACATACATAGTGTTGTCAAATCTACTGATATTATTATCCTATTGAAGTAACTTTGGCTATTAAGTCTTTATGATATAACTTCAGTAATTGTGGATAGCTTTAAAATCTGGAATGAGAAGATGATACAAGTTCATTTTTACAATTCAATTCTTTCTTTAAGTCATGCTCATTGGGGAAAAAGTCTAATATGAAAAATAGATGTCAAAGGAGAAACCCAAGGAAGCAAAAATAAGGCAGAAAACTATAGAAACTTTCGAAAATACCTCATTGAGAGTACTCATTTGGGAGATAAAAACAGAGGAAGTTTCCTAGGAAAAATGAATGAGAAGGAAAGCAAATGAAAAACTAATCACCTTTAGGTCCAAAATTCAATTAATTGTAAGACCAGAAGAAAATGAAGGAAAGTCTAAGAAAAGAAATGACTTTTAAAATGGTGTGCTCCCCCTCCCCCAAATTTTCCAAAATTAAAACTATGATTCTTCAGACTCAGGGGATCCGCTTAGAATCAAGCACAATGAATGCAAATAGACCATACCAAAGTAAACACTATGGAATTTTACGAAGTGCCAGAATACCAGAAATAAGTAGATGCCCTAAAACTACCTATGTACAAAGAAACAAAAATGATAAAAATTTTGGACTCTCCACATTAGACAATAGAGAGAGGGACTTCTGCTTCCATTTAAGATGGCCGAATAAAAACTAGGCTTATTCTTCTGCCCAAAACAACAGAAAAACCAAGCACAATACACAAAACAAAGCTTTCAAGACATTAGAAGCTAGGCAACAAGGGACAGTGATCCTTCAGAGATGGTAAACAAACAAGATTGGCTCAGCTTCCTGCCTTGAAAGCTTTTTCAGACCATGAAACTGAACTTAAGGAGATTAAGTTAAGGGTTAAGGAGATTAAGTTAAGAGTATGGCGAGACAAGGCAACTGGAGTTCACAAGGAAGAGTCCTAGAGAGAACAGAGCTGCACAGATTAAGAACTCCAGAGTCCTGCAGAAGATTCCTTCAAGGATTCTGTAAAGAACTGATCAGTATTCCCACTGTCTGGGAAAGAACCACCAGGGAAGGGAATTAGAGGGAACAGTACCTTGAGTATACATAGGTCTGAGAATTATTCCTGCCTTCATAATCCAGACTGAAAAACTTCATGATTCAGCAGGATCTTTCCTTACCTGTGGAAAGTAATCAACACTGTATGAAAAGCTAATCAGAATTTGCTTATCATCTATTAAAAACAACACCCAAAAGGATCAAACTAGCTCTAAATAACTTCTAGAATAAAATTCAAGTTTATGGGCTGCAAAATATCTAGCCAAGGAGAGAGTAGAGTAATACTTTTAATATATTGAAATAAAAAATTTCAACTTAGAATTTAATGCCCATAATGCTTTAGAATAGCCATAACTTACACACTGAAGTCCTAACTTGTAATGTGTTGGTAGTAATAGGTAAAGTTTTTGGGAGGTAATTAAGTCATGAGAGCCTTTCAGGCAGAAGGTTCATGACACCACAAAGAAATATGGATCAGAATTAAGAATGATGATACCAGAAATGGTAACTACATAGTAGTATATGACTTAAAGTTATTTATGTATCTCTAGAAGATAAATTACTACTTAAAAAGATAATGTAGTGTGGATAAATTGTATGATAATAATAGTGAAAAGGTAGGAAAGGAGAAATAGAGTATACTTCAATTGTTTACTTCTTATGCAATTATATAATTGTATGCAAGTATATCATATATGAAGTGGTAGAGCTAGAAAGTAGATTGTTTTAACTTAAAGATATATACTTTGAGATACATAATGGAATGCTACTCAGTTATAAAAAATGAGAAAATCTCACCATTTGTGGTAACATGGATGGACTGGAGAGGTTATGCTAAGAAAATAAGTCAGAAGGAGAAAGGAAAATATCAGTGCAGGGTTAGCGAAATCAGGTCTTTCCACCCTCCCATCACTGTGATGATGGACACCTGCGGTGCTGTGAGCATTCCAGGGTGGGCATGCGCAAGTGGGCGCACCTGAGTTGGACACGGGCACAAATGGGTGGCGTCATGAGGACGCCAGAACCGACAGGACCAACAGTACTGACCCACGTGAGCAGCAGCAGCAAAGCAGCGGAGAGAGGGTGAGATGCCCTGGGGACTGGGGGACCCCTCCCCCCCACACCCATGCCTGCCATTTACCTGGCCACCCACTGACAATAAAAAGTGCAAAAGCCACAGAGGGCTCCAAGACTCCTCCCTTTCCTTGACCCGTCTGCCCAGAACCATCCCAAACCTTGCTCCTGTGCCTCCTTCCTGCCTCTAAATCAGATAAAGATTTGACTTGTATGTAGAACATTAAGAAACAAAACAAAGGGGTAGACAAAGTTAAACCAAAAGAAACCGTAGAAATCTGACTGCAGAATTGAAGCTACAAAAAGGCAAGGGTGGAAGCTGGGAAGCAAGGGGCGGGGGTAGGGGGTAGGGGTGAGTGTTGGGGGGAGGAGGAAGTCTAGTGGACTATGGAGGATTATTGGTGTTTTTGTGGTGGGTGTGGTATGGTAATATACATCTGAAGAACTGTGAACTTAACCCTGTAAATCTTATGTGTTGTGAATCAATGTTACTTCAATTTAAAATGATATAAAAAGGATGCATATTGTAAACCATAAAGTAACCATTGAGCTAGTGAGTGAGTTACAGCTAGTCGATGAAGAAAGAGGACATAACATAGAATCATAAAATATGTTCAATTCAAAACGAGGCATAAAAAGAGGAAAAAGTGGGCAAAGAACGGTTATGACAATACTCATGTCAATAAATAATATATTAAATGTAAATGGTTTAAAGACAGATATAATCAGGCTAGATAAAAAAGCAGGACCCCAATTATGTATTGCCCATAAGAAATCAAGTGTGAATGTAAAGATATAACTAGGTTAAAGTTAAAAGAATGAAAGAAGATATTCTGTCCTAAAACTAATTTAAAAAAATCTGTACTGTCTACAATAATTTCAAACAAATTAAACTTCAGTGCAGAAACTATCATCTAAGTTAAAGACTGTTTCTTCTTGATAAGGGAATCAATAAAGCAATAAAATATCATAATCACAAGTATTTGTATATCTAATAATGCAGGTTCCAAAGATAAGAAGTAAAAACAGATACAGTTACAAGGAGAAACAGACAAGCACACAATTTTTTGTCATAGATTTTAATATCTACTTTCAATTTATGGAAATTCAGGAGAGGTTTAGACAACCTGAACAATACTATCAGCCAACTAAACCTAAATAACACTACTGGTGGAAGACTCCATCCAACAACAGTACAATACACACTGTCATCAAGTACACAGAGAACTTGTCTGTTATGTATCAAGTACATTTGCACCAAAACCAACACAGTGTACCAACACAGACCATAAAACATACTTCAGCAAATTTGAAAGTCATACGAGGTATGTTCTCTAACCATCATGAAACTAAATTAGAAATTAACAACACAAAGGAATTCACAAATAATTAGGCATTAACACACTTCAAAATTTACTTTTTCTGAGGCGGCTAACAGGATGTGCTCCAGCAAAATTAGTAAAGGGAGTACAGCAAGGAAGGCAAAAATCCTGACCTTCAGGACATAGGAAATACTACACAAGAGCTTATCAAAGGGAAGTTCAGGATGACAGCTATCTATGGAACCAGCGGAGAGCAACCAGTCTGGAATTAGGAAAGAGGAGGAAGAGTTTTGTGAAGGAAGTTTCAGCAACAAAATTAAGGTGAGACACCATCTGGTATATTTAAACGTAGGCATATATGACGAATGGAGAGATTTAGAATACCTAAGGATATGTGTATAGATAATTAGAAGATAAAAGGCAGGTAATTAGGTAACACCAGTAAAAATGAAAAGAAACATGATTATGTTATGCTATTTGGCCATTTAGAGAAGATAATTTTGTATTGTTCCAATAAGGGGAGCAACAGTTATTAATTACTAGAAAATATGTAATAGCTACATTGGTAAGGTAAAAGTATGTTAGTGTAATAGAATTTAATATTTATTCATAGTATCAGTAAATAATGCATCTATATACTAAATGAAGAGTAGGATCACACTACCTATTTAAAGTAAATATCAGAAGAAACAGTTTTCAGAAGATAGAAGTGTTGTTTCTGGAAACCACCATAGAAAAGGGGGACAGGAAAGAGTGATCTGAGGATTAATATTTCCTGTTGTAAGCTCTCCTTAATTTTCAATTAAGACAAAATTCTATAGAGGTATTTTTGATAGAATATTGTTTAACAATAAAAGCAAATAAACTGCAAATAGTCATATGTCCTATTATTCTCTCATTTAACTGAGGGCAAAGAGGAAATAGTCAATTTCTTTAGCATTGTCCACTGTATCCTGAGCTGTCACAGGTAAAGCAGAATATGCCCAAGGTGTAAAAGTTAGGCATACGGCTTAGTATTCAAGGTTATTGACTGGCAATTTTGGGTTGTAAGGGTAATGCCATTTTAAAATAAAATTTAAAAGGATAATGACACTGTAATGTAGTTAATGGACTGGGTAGTACATCAAAAAACTCAGTAATCACTAGCTCAATAACATGTTAATGCAATATATAAAAAAATCAAAACTAATACAACTTTGAGCAAATATCAAAATTTAAAGTAAAAAGATCTTATTAATTATTTTTCTTTTTAAAACATATTTAAATTGTTTGCTTAGCTTATAAACAGTAAGGGTTTTTTTTTTTTATAAACAGTAAGTGTTATAGATACTGGGAGAATTATACTCATGTCTGCTTTTGTACCTTAAAATTTTGTGTGAATCTACTCTCATCATAAGGGAAAACTTTCTGAAAACTCTAACATACTATCATATTAAGTGTAAGCTGCTTCAGATAATCTCTATAATATAATAATATACAATACTTATTGAATCATCAATTCTGATCAAAGGAATATATTTTCTGGTATCTTCTAGCAAAGTCATCAGTGCTCTGTACTCTCCAATACCCTTAGCAAAATAATTAATTCTTACGGGTACCACTTTCTTCACAGATGACTAGTGTTTAATGTTATTAACCATTTGTTCCATTTACTTTACCCCTTACAAGAAAAGGGCAATTTGTCCACATTCCACTGTTGTTTTTTAACTTGCTCACAGCATGGACTGTAATAACAGGGAGGGGCTAAAATACATTTTCTGTTTAGAAGGAAGTGCACTTGTGAAAATATTAGTGATAGAGTGCCAACATTTTGAAAGTGATAAGTACTTTGGAAGCCCACAGGTAGCCAGTAGAGAGAGTGGGGTCATACGCCTCCTGGACACCTTCCTCAAAGACCTGTTTCTCCTATGGTCTATTTTTCAAGTTGCTAACTTTGCACAGACTCCAAAACAACCTGCATACCATAATCTGAAAGGAAAGGTCAACCTAGAGGTCACAGGTTTTAAGGGTGCTACTTCACAGACATTTATCTCCTTTACAACGCCATTAATCCTGGGTAATGGTCTATTGTCTTTCATCATTCCAACCTCTTCACCTGCCTGTTTACTTTGAGTCCAACCTCAGAATTTAAGCCCCAGCATAAATGGGGGCTTTTGTGCTACTTGACACTGGCCCAGTGGAAGCTTGTTCATGGTCTGGTTTACAGTTGTCAGTTGTTTAGAGGAAATACAGTAACTAAGGAAATAATATGGTTTAGTCTTATTGATAAAATATGGAAAAGACTTTCTTAGGGGAATAGAAACAATGAGGAAAAGAGCTTCATGCATTAAGATGTTTATTGTAGTTCTATATGTCTAAAATATCAGGAATATAAGTATCCAATAATATAACTGCATTTGTGTATAACTGTTCTAAATATTTTCTATCTGATCTCACTTAATCCTCATTGTGACCCTATGAAACAGGTATCATTGATTCCATTTTACAGATGGGAAAAGATTGTTTTAAAAAAAAGATCAGTAGGTAACCTTTCAAATGTATGGCACTGGTACTGGAACCGAGGAGAATGGCTACAGAATATGGGTCACTAACACCTGTGTTATGCTCCCATGTTATGCATGGAGAAGAATAGCATGGCTACTTGGTAATTATTATTCACCTTTAAAATGGTAAAGTCTGTGTAGCAACAAAAAGATGCAATAAAAATTTCATACCCTGTAATTTAAGCTCAATAAAATATATACAGTGTAGATAAAGACTAAAAAGTAACAGGAAAAACTGACAGAGGCCAAGCAACCCAGATGGTCAAAAGAGAAAAAAAATCTCAAAACTAAAATATGACAGAAAAGGTCCTTGGCATAATCTGTGTGTTGTTGCAACAATTGTGTTGCTGATCAAATTCCTTTTCCCATACTCAGCCTTGTCTGTTGAATTATGACTTCTTAGAAACTTCTGGAAATCTCTTCTGCATGTTATCCAACTCTCTTTGGTTCTCAGATTACAGACTAGCTCACTCTAGTGTGTCTGGTACTCACCATATATTCCCCAGTCTCTGCCCCTGTGTAGCCCTCTTCCTACCAGAAACAATAATTAGACTACTTGCATTCTTAGAAATATTTTTCTTTTTTAAAAAAGATTTATTTATTTATGAGTATAAGAACTGGGGTACAGGCCTGGGGTGCAGGGGGTGAGAAGATTCACCAGAGACAGAGCAGGGAGAAGGACAGGCAAGCCTTTTGAAGTACACTGCTGAGGGAGGGGAAGCAGCCGGTGAGACAGGAGAGGTCTGCTGGACCATGTGGGTCACCTCCCTGGCCAGGGATTGAACTTGTGCTGCACTAACTGCAGAAAACTTCATAGTGCTGAGACTTAACCCCTTGCACCACCAGGGAGGCCCAGAAATGTTTCTTTTTTTAAGAAAAAAATGTCTTAAACTGAGTTGCACGAATGATTATGGTATATAGGTTCATTTCTTTGAAAAACCTACCTTGATTGATAAAATGTGTTATGTTTCATTAATGCCTATTGAAATGCCTACAGATAATGAAAAATTGGATGTGAAACCTGAGAGTTAAAAAAAATGTTCCCATAATTATGAATGAGATAATATTTGGAGTTACAAGTTGTACTGGGAGAAAAAGGAAACAATAAATTCTAGACAGAGTCAGTGCTCAATCTACATCAGTGCATTCATCCATTCAACAAATAGTTGTTGTGCACACCTCCCGCCAGGCACTGTGCTAAGGGCGAGGTGTTCAGAGGTGACCAAAATGAGTGAGGTCTCAACCGTTATGATTTTTACCATGTAATTAGCAGTGGGAACAAACATTAAACAAGTAAACACAAATATGAAATTAACTGTTGAGTGTTATGAAGAAGAAAGAGTGTCATGACAGAATCATCTGGGACCTACTTGAGATGGAGCATTCAAAGAAGGTCTTCCTGAAAAGGTGAGGCTACAGAGGAAACCTGAAGGATGAGAAAGGAGCAGCCATTGTGAAATCACTGCAGGCACACTTTATGCATACAAACCTGGGGTGTGGGCCAGAGAGGGGAGTAACAGAACCTGTAAGGAGTTTGAGGTGGTGAAGAAAAAGTCAATGAAGCTATAGTGGAGGGACTAAAGAGGGGAGTAATGTGGGTGAGGGTGAGGCCCAGGCCATTAGGTACAGGCCTAGTAGTCTCCCAGGTGGAGCTGTCCTGTAGGCAGTTTGATACTCATGTGTTGACTTCAGATTTTGGTCAGATCACAGCTGCTGTGATCAACCAGTAAATGGGAATATAGCCCCAGAGAAGGAAAAATGTAAATGCCTTGAGACAGAAGTGCATCTGATCCATTTGGAGTAGGGGAGGGAAGGGGGGAATAAAAGATGAAGGCACAGAGGGGAAAGATGGAGGCAGACCATGCACGCTTTCCAAACCCTTGTGAGGAATTTGTCTTTTCCTTGATCCATGAAATTTATATTACTTTAAGTTTTCTTCTAAAAGTTGAATGCTCACTCACTTTCTAAGTTTTCCCTTAGTTCATCTCTCCTAGTTTAGAAGGCAATTATAATATGTAAGATTGTCTTTCTTTATAATGTCTAACTGGTTAGAGTTCTAGTTTCTATAAGATGAGGTACTACATTCATAGGTGCATCAAATAAGCCTCACCAAATGCATGTAATTTATTTTTACTAGGCATCACACTAGGCACTGAGTCCACAAAGATAAAAGAGATTTTGTTCTTACACTTAGAGAATTTTCTGAAACAAATTGTTTTAATGATTCATGCTAAGAACAATGAAAGATATATGAAAAGAAACGAAACCTCATTCTGCTTGGTCAAATGGAGAATGTGCCTGTTGAGCTTAATGCTTGAGCCTGGACTTAGCAAATAAATAGATGTTAGCGAGGCAAGATGTTGGGAGTAGTGGTCAGTGAAGTGGAAAATGAAAGTTCAGAAGGATAGTTTAGGCAAAGTTCAATTGTTCCAGGGCAGCCTCAGGGGAAATAAGGTGACTTGGCTAGGAGTCCTTTCCTGTGTGCTTCAGAATGCAGGACATGTGGGCCAGCCCCCTGGCCTGGGATCTAACTCTCACTGCAGTGGCTGCCCATGGCTTCATAGTGCTGAGAGTTCACCCCCGCTGCTCCCCTCAGCAGTGTATTTCAGGAGATCTGCCTGTCTGCTCCCTACTCTGTCTGTGGTGAATCCTCTCACCCCCCACACACTTCTGGCCTACACCCCAGCTCTTGTATGATAAATAAAATAAGTCTTTTTAGAAAAGAAGAATGCAGACAAAACCCAAAAGTAGATACACAGAGAGAAATGAAGGAAAAAACAGTTTATTTAGAAAGGCAGTTAGAGGAGGGGGTTGGAGGGAGCAGAGAGATTATAAGGTAGGCGGGTAAAGAGAAAAAGGGAGGGAGGGATGGAGAGAGCAGAGTTTTCCATTTCTAGAATATAGTTGGTTCATCCAAGCCAAAAGAGATAAAAAAAAATAACTGACGATGTGACGATCTCATCAAACAATCTAAGCTTGCTTGGATGGAGCGCCCAACATCCGGTCTGTATAGGCTTAAGCATCAAGGCCACAGTCTTATCAGACTCTACTTAGATTTCCTCTTGAGATCCCCAGGGCTTTTTCTCAGGATTTCCAGGCCTGTCAATGGAGGCAAGTTTCCTCACCTTCCTGGAGGTCTCTTCACTGGAACCCTCCAAACTAAGTGGCAGACTCTCTTCTTGGTCCCACTCAAATGCAACTTCCAGAAGAATTTCAATCAGAGCTGCAAAATGAAACAACTTCTAATTCTCTAGGTTAAGGAGAGACAAAATAAAATTCCTTATTGGAATTATCCAAACATAGACACATTGCCTGAGTAATAAGAATTATTGCCATTTTTCCATATTATGATAGTATTAGGAGAGAGAAAAAAGAGCTAACACAAGTAAGTTCTCTTTGCAAAAATGCAATTTAATAAAAAAACAAAATTAGCAGGCAACTGAAAATCAGAGATATTCTTTGGGGGGGAGGAAGAGGGATTGAAACGGGAGGGGAGAGCACAGGGACTATGGTGATGGTGCACAGGTGAACTGATGGTGGGAATTTTACAGGGACTACCCCTGAGAGGAGAAAGCAAACATTGTGCAAAAATGAACAATGATGTACAATACACTCACACACACACATATATAAATAAATATTTTTAAAAATGCAATTTAATATTGCTGCAGATCCTAGTCAGCTAGAAAACAATTTTTTCCTTGAATCAATGCAAAACAAATAAATAATAGTAACATTTCAAAGATATTTTGATCAAAATTATGCTCCTCTCCAAGTGTCCATTTAGTTCTGTGTAGAAAATTCCTACTCTTGAGTTCTGTCAATTAGTATGAACATGGTCTTTCTCCTGTTAATTTCTTCTAGAAACAATTTTTACAAATGAATCAAAATTTAAATGTGGTAATATACAAGGAAATCTGTTTAATATTGTAACATCAGGCACATATAAATTTTAACACCAACGTTAACATTTATGGACATGCCAAGTTTAAGCATTCTTTTTTTTTTTTAAACTTTAAATATCTTTAATTTGAAAGGAGTTAAGAATTTATACAAATTCCTCAGGGGTGCTAAAAGTCAGTATGAACATTTTTACTTACATGTGGCATTCATAGAAACATATATCAATGTAATTTAGTTTTCTTTCAGAGTCCCATGATACCAAAAGAGAGACAACCATAAAATGAATTACAAATTACCTCTTTTTTTCTAATGTCTTTGTTTTTTTTATATTAACTTTTTTTATTTATATATATTTGACATCAGTTGTAATCCCCATGTATTCCCCATCACCATATCACCAGTGCACCATCACCTCAGTCCCCCATGCT
>JAGFMF010011568.1:18485422-18544754 GCA_019455555.1 Galemys pyrenaicus | reverse complement strand
GGATTGCTGGATCATATGGAAGTTCCATTCTTAGTAGACTGAGGAACCGCCATACTGCTTTCCATAATGGTTGGACCAGCTTGCATTCCCACCAGCAGTTAAGCATTCTTCTTAAGCAACGATGCTTCCATTAAGTTCCCATTACCAGATAAATGTCAAATACATCAAATTCATCTACTGTTTTCCTGTGAGGAAAGGAAGAAATTTTATGGAGTGATTCAGGAGCTCTACTGAGGTTCCATAAAATTTCTTTTGGGCAATCAAATAAAATCCTACCTACCGATTTCCCTAATTTGGAGTTTTGGGAAGTTTTATCGTACATATTAGGAAAAAAATTCCATGTAATTAAATGAAAGCTCTGGCCAAATGCATCAACACCATGCTGACACCTAAACCATAACCTTTTATTTTGATTCTATAATGGGAGGTTTTAATTAAAAAAAAAAAAACAACCTTAATTTCCTAACTCCCATTTTACCCAAGACTAAAAGTTTTTATGCAGATTTTTTATTTCTAATTTATTGTAATTATTTTTCCCCTTATTTGTTTTTTCCCTTTATTTAGTTCTTTATTTGTTTCCTCCACATTCCTCCTATAAGTGAAACCATCCGATAAGTTCTCTTTTCTTTCTGGCTTATCTCACTGGGCATAATCCCTCCTAGCTCCATCCATGTTGCTGCGAATTGCATGAATTTATCTTTTTTGACTGCTGAGACATTTCCTAGGGGGAGGAGGATAGGGGAGGAACAAAATAGGTGGGAAAAGCATAAGGGACTATGGTGATGGTGCTTGGGTGAATTGGTGATGGGAATTTCACCAGGATGAGAAATATACACTGCACAAAAATGAAAAATAATGTAAAATATATAAAAAGAAGATTTTATGTATCCAACATCAATAACTCAGGGAGAAGAGAAAAAATTATATTTAATAAAACCTTATAGGCATACATTTTTTAAACCAACCCATTACATTTTAAATTAGTTTCCCATTAACCAAAAATTACTCCAAGCCATGCTTCCTGGAAGTACTTATGCCAGTTTCCTTTATATTTCTGAGCTCAAAATTTTGTAGGCACTATCTATACTAGTTTTTATACTTGGAGTTCAAAATAAGGTACAGAAAGGGAAAGACACACAGACATATAACATAGACACAGACTGCTCCCTTAGTTTTCATTTAGGCCTCGTGGAATACAAACATGCAGTTATGTTTACTCAGGAGGTCATAGCCAAGGAAGGGGATTGACCACTCCCTTGTATAGGAAGCTCTGTTGGAGTTTTCTGTATCACCGGATTAGCATTCAAGGGCTTCTAAGGAAGCGTCCTGTTCTGGTCTTCCTGTTACCTAGTGACTGGTACACTCTTCCTGCTGACCTGAGCTAATTTAGAATTCAGAACTGAATAGATCGCTTCGGTGTCTACCAAAAAAATCAGTCAAACGGTCCCCATGGTGAAAGCTATTCAAGGGGGTGATCATAATAGGCTTTTTCAGATCAAGTGGAACCCTCCTATTCCTTCCTTATTTGAGCCCCGTCCTGAATTACCATTTGCCTCTTTTCCTTTTGCTTTGTTTCTTCATTTCCACTACTTTGCCTGTATTCCTTCTGCAACCCTTGTCTGAATTGCATTCTGAGCTGTCTTCTGTGTCATTTCCTTTTGTTTTACTTTCTCCTCCTTTTTGTTTCCCACCTGTTTGTTCAATCCATCCAGCAGGAATTGATGAAGAACTGTCTACCTCAGGGCAGTGCCTTTTCCAAATTGGGTCCCCTGTCTGGTGTGAGAAGGAGAGCATGTTCTGGGTATCACCTAGGCCTGTGACGTGGCTGTGTCCCTCACAGGAGGGACACTGGCCTCTTGGAAGGACTTCTCGTCTGGTGGGTTCAAAGTTTCCAGTAAGTAATGGTCCTCCTCTACCTCCTCTCCCCTTCTACAGCTACAGGGTAAGAGGAAAGCATCTCCCTTCTTTGTGCTATCTAACTGGACCTTGAATTTTCTAAGTCTAATTTACAGTGGGCAGCCAGAATTTGCTTGTACAGGCTCCTGGCTGAAGTTGCTAAAGATTTGTTATTGGGTATTCTTGGTGGCCAAAGTAGCTAGATCTAGTCTATGGAGGGCATCCTGCATTTGTCCTTGCAGATTCTTGGTGGTCAAAACAAAACGCTCACCTCCTCTCAAGCCAAAAACATGCTGTATAAAATGCTTAAACATTCACCCAAGAGGGTCCCTAGAAGCTCTAACTCTCAACTGGAGTTAGAAACCAAGTCCATATGGATGCCCACAGGAACAAAACCATCTCCCATGCACCAGGCTTCATCACATTACCCATACCAAGAAAACCTAAAGAAAAATATGAAGGAGAACTGCCTAAACTAGTGGTTGAATCTATGTTTAAATCAACACACACACACACACACACACAGAGTTTTGTTGAAGTAAAACCAAGCTCCTCTAAATTGGAGAAAAAATATATCCTTGTGAATGTCTCACAATCATACAATCATAACACATGGTGACCAATGCTAGGAAGGATCATTTGGGCTGGTCAACTATGGAGTCTCACAATTATGCCAAGCTGTTCGAGACCAGCTGTAGGGCAAACGGGTGACCTGTGGAATATTTTCGAAAAGAGATTGCCTGACAAAATCCTGATCCCACACATTCCTATTGAAAAAAAAAAAAGAAATATAATTTAACATATACTCATAAGATTCTAAAATCAAAAAAGATTATCTAGATCTCATTTTATAGATGAGGAAACTACAAACTGAAAAGTTTGACTTGTTCAACACCAAAAAACATTGTGTGACTATGAGAACCAAATGCCATGAGAGATTCGACCCTGAACCTTCATGAACAAGCACACTTTTTCTTCTTGTTTCTTTATTGCTTGGAATTTGTGCCTCTTTGAACCTAAGGGTACTTCCAAATATTTTGTGGACACTTCAACTTGGTTCCTAAATTTCCAATGAATTCATTTTCAAACACCTGTTAGAAATGGTCTTATTTTTCAGTTTATGCTTGGAAGATTGTACCCAGGCCAAACTGTTCTTCTATAGAACTTTCTCCAGGGAACAAAGCATTCATTGGTTCTAATTAATTTTAGGCTTTTTCAGTTACTCTTTCTCCTTTGCATTTGGAGAACACAGAGAACTTATGAGGTTAATTTAGGGCAGATATATGGAAAGTTGAAAGTACTGTTTTCTCTTTGCAGAAAATACCTCAGGGGCAGAGAATGCCAGAAATCACATGTCACAGTGCTTGAAAACAAGTGAAAACCTTTACAGCAGAAATGTCGGTCTTCAATCATCTACCACGTCCACCACTGCATGCCAATGAGTTATTCAGGCAAAGCCAACTGTGAATCCAGAAAATGAATTTCCCCCATTAGTCAGCTTCTATACCATGTTCTCTATGGTGTATTCAAGAGAACATGAAGGAAGCAAAGGATGTGCTCAGAAATATAATTTATGACATAATTAGCTTGGGCTGTAATGTAGGACCCTGAATATGGAAAAATTTCTTTGAAACTGTATGTTTTTCTCTTATCAAATAAATCACATGATTATTTTGTTTTTTGTGAGGAAACTACACAACATGCCAGATTTGGCTATCCTACTGAAATCATTCCTGTTTCAGCCATCTGGAGTATTCTCAGATAACTACTAGGAATTGAGACAGAAGACCTGAGGATTGTAGACTGGAGAAATAACTCTTGGTTTAATGTCCAAATATTCCACGTGTCTGGAAAGATTTTCCTATGGCGAAGTTTAAAGATAGCATCTACAAGGAGCAAGCAACAAGCAGGTCAGATGACCTCTTAAAATACTGTGTTTCCAAGGCCTCCCTGTGCAGCAGGTTGAGCACTGCACTGTGAAGCATCTGCAGCACAGCAGCGTGAGTTCTATCCCTGGCCAGGGAGGGGACCCACATGGCGCATCAGACCTCTCTTGCCTCACCCACTGTTCACCTCAGCAGTGTATTTCAGTGGATTTGTCTGTTCTGCTCCCCACTCTGTCTCTGGTGAATCCTCTCACCTCCAGTGACTCTGGCCTATACCCCAGCTCTTGTATGTATAAATAAATAAATCTTTTTAAAAATTGTGTTTCCCTGTGTTTTGGTCAGTCACAATTTGTACACCAGGTTATTTTTGAGTTGTGTACCTCTCTGAATTCATTTCCCTTTGACATGTCCCTGAAGCAAGCTATTTGGGGCACACATGGGTGAGTTTTAAAGAAGGGAACATTTTTTTTTTCCTGAGGCCAGAGATAGTCAAGGAGAGACCCTGATGCAGTGGTTTTATCTAGGGTCACTTTTGACTCCTGGAGGATATTGGGTGGTGTCTGGAAATATTTTTATCACAGCTGGTGGGAGGGGGGTGCTATAGGCGTCCATGGGTTAGATCAGAGAACATCCCGTGACATACAGAACAACCCCTACTACACAGAATCATACATTTCAAAATGTCCAAGATTGAGAATCTCTGTCTCCAAAGATCAATCTAAGGAGAACAGAATTGGTGTCATGTGGACACACTGTTCCCAACTCCCAAGATATTTCCTTCCAATGTCACCTTTGTTTTGCTGCTATTGAAATAAGTAACACTTTCTTCTTTCAGTCTCAGGTATTATACTTCCCTTATTCCCAAAATAGAGAAACCTCTGAGACTGCCCACTCTCCAACATCATAAATATCAAATATTTATTGACCTTATATAGCCTTCTAAACCAAACCATTTACTGGGGAGACAAAGAAACTTGAGGTGTCCCTTCTCAGAGATATTAAAGACTTGGCTAAGACTAATGAACTGTTATTTTATTCATGAAAGTCATTTTATTTTAAAGGAATGTGATGACTTGGGGAAACGGGCTTTATACCTCCTTCTGAGATCTGGTCGAGGGGAACATCTGGGTTACTCCCAGGCTCAAGAAGGCATTCTGGAAGCTTATGACAAATGATCTGACCTATATTATGTATCACCTATGACTTATGATAGTAAGATAATAGCAAGGCGTTTAGTCTAATATGGGGTCTAAAAATTATTTGGTTTTAATTGTTCCTATTTCTCACATTATTTTGATTTTTTCCTGGGTTCCTGTTATCTCTCAACTACACTTTTTCACTGGATTCTTCCTTGAGAGACTGAGGATTGGTTTGTTTCTTGAAGACCTGCTCTAAGAGTTTTGTTTCTGAATCTTGTTTTCTTTATGGGAGAAAGGCAGGGTTGGAGGATCACACCTATCCTTGGCGACTTTCATTTGCCGATTCTAAACAGACCTAAAACTTTCACAGATTAAAAAGAGTAGTAACTCCTTGGCACCCTCAGGGAGTAGGTGGTGGGAGAGGATAGACATATCCATAACCTAGCAACTCGTATCAGTAATAAAAGAAATAAGAACAAAAATGGAATTTGGCAGAACAATTTACATAATACTGATATCTGAATATTCTGAAATTGTACAGAGTTTTTTCTACAAATACAATACTCATCTCTGGTTTCTATGTATGTTTTGCTTTGTTGATTTTTTATTTCATTTGCATATACACAGTGGGCTTCTGTGGGCTTCTCCTCTTTATGTTATTGTCCAGGTTCTGAAGCGTCAGAGTGATTTTGACTTACCTACTCAAAAGAAGGCTGAGCACTACAGGGAAAGTGGATTCTATTAAAGACCTTATTCAGCCAATATGTCATTAACAAAGAAGTAAATTAGGCTAAAGCTGTCCTCTGCCCAGGACAGGATTTTTTTAAAAGATTTATATTTTTATTTATTTATGCATACAAGAACTGGGGTGTAGGCCAGAGGTGTGGAGGGGTGAGAGGATTCACCAGAGACGGAATGGGGAGCAGAACAGGCAGATCTACTGAAATATACTGCTGAGGGGAGCAGTGGGCAAGGCAGGAAAGGTCTGCTGTGCAATTTGTGTGTTAGCACCCACATGGGGATCAAACTCATGCTGCAGTGGTTGGAGATAGCTAGATAGTGCTGAGACTTTAACCCCTGCACCACCAGGGAGGTCCCAGGAATGGATTTTAAAAGTAAGAGATATATTTGCATGCAGTTAAGAAACAACTTTTTGGAGATGAGGGGGTGAGGGAGTTAGTTTGAAAACCTGACAACTGAGAGAATTCAGCTATGTTGGCATCTACAAATATTCATTAAGTGCCTTTTACACACGCTAGAATTAAGATTTTCACTAGGATATCATTGCAGTGATTTGACTCAATTTGAAGACTTTCCTTCTTTTTTGAGTTACAATGTATTAATTCTATCATGAGGATACCTGGTAATATTTTCTGGAATCAATACATCAACAAATTAAATTACCAAATATTAAATTTTTAAAAATCAATAAGTATTATTTACTATGTATAAGCTACTGTTTTAAACACGATTAGGAGAAAGTAGGGTTAGGAGATAAAAATATGGGTCTCATAGGCCACTAATATCACATATCTTACAGATAAGGCCATATTGGAGTTAATTCATCCTCATTATTGTAAACAAGTGTGTGTGTGCGTGCTTGTGTGTGTTTTTGAAATGTCACTGAAATGTCAAAGTGAGAAAGAGGTGACAAGGTGGTAATAGCAACCTTTCTGTATAAATTTCTTCCTAAGCTACTGATGAGCTCTACAGAGCAAGTAAAAGATCTCAAAAAAACATGAGATTTGTTTAGATGCCATGAACAATTACAAAATCTGGAGAGCTATAGAAAAAAAAAACAAAGCAAGAAATAAACTATTCAGATCAAGTGATACTAAATTATAGCAGAGGATTACGTCTAGTCTCACCTTCTCACCCTCTTCTTTTCTTTGCTGCCCTCTCCCTTCCCTGCAAACTATGAATGCAAAGAGAGAGGAAGGTATCTGGCTATTTACATGAAAAATGACTCTCCCCTACAATCACCTTCTGTCAATAAAATGCTTATTTTCTGACATGTCAATTAGGTGATTCATAATCCAGATGACCATCCCTTCCATTTAGTACTGTTGGACTGGGTTAAATGTCTTAAGTGTTTACCCTTTATGACCAGTGGCTTGGATCTGTTCTCAGTCAAACTGGGCCATTCATGACATGTTTGCCCGTAGGATTTCTCTTGAGGTAAAGTAACCATTATTATCAGATTTTAAACTGAACGGCAGATTAGGACAGTGGCTTCCCCATCAGCAGTGAAGAATGCTTGTTTTACAGAACCATGTATCCAAAATACGGAGTTTGTGGGAAAACTTCAATGCAGAATACATTGCCTGCGGTTTATAGGATCAGGGTAAGGAGGCTTATGTGTCAGGGCTTGGCACTTAAAGGCATAGTCTGTTGTTCAAAAGCCAGTTATTAGGGAGGGATGATTTGTACGAGCATCTTAAACTAATTTAAATGATTGGACTGATAATGAAATAATCATTTAAAAAAATTGAGATGAAATTCACATAACATAAAATCTGTTTTAAAGTGTGCAATTCAGTGACCTCAAAGATAGGAAGCAATTATTTTTAAAAAGATTAATGAATAGGATTCTAAGGGAAGGGATAGGGGAGAATACAAGTAATCATGCCACATTAAAAAAAAGTTTCATCAGTGTTGAGCTCTTACAAAAGTGTTAATTGGTATGCACTTTTCATTCATAAATTTATTTAATTGTATCTAACAAATATTAAATAATTCTAGTATTAGCACACCAAGCCGTTCCTTTTTACTTCTACCAGGCAGTCTATAAATAAATGATAAGTTTCTATTCTAATAAAGGCCATGGTTTATTAACAAGTCTTGCAATTAAAGTTATTAAGGCATGTTTAGCATTGTTTTGAAGGAAGGCAAATGGAGATTAAAATATCCGCTTTTCAAATTTTTAACAAAGATGGTTTTTGGAAAATGTTTGAAAGGAAACTTTTAACATTGTTCTGGAAATAGAAAACATATTTTTGATAGATAAAAATAAGGTTTTGTAAGGACATTTTTTGCAAATGGGCTGAAATTCGGTGATTATTATGCAGTAAATATATGAATAACCGAGAGTTCTCAACTTTAAAATGTCAGATTTTCTGTAAATAAAATAGACTGGTTGAATGAGCTGATGAGAGACTTCTGGATAGAAAATAGCAGAAAATTAGTAGGAATAGATGATAAAGGTTTGTTTTGGCTAAAAGTAGATCCTCGTAACCAGAGATTGTTAGCCAGGGCGGGAGGCATGTTCCGGAAGAGATACACTCAGCTTCACAGAATCTGTTTTAAATGACAAATTCCTCAGTGCCATCTGCCCAGCCCCTCTCTGCAAGGTTTTAGTTTGTCCTCTGGATACGCTGTGAATAACAGCCCCTTCCCCATTTGAAACCCAACAAAGAAAGATAACCACTGCTCTTAATGGACAAGACTTTGGCTTTTAGAGAAACAGAAATAGCTCTTTATTTGAGTCACACTGAGTCAGACTGTAACATAATTTAGAGGAGTCAAGGACTATTTCTGGATGAAGGAAAGGATTTACCAACTACAGCGAAAATACTGACATCTTCCCCCACGCCCACCCCCCATTACGTTTATTGAGGTGATGTTGTTTTCAGCATTGTATTTGTTTTAGGCTTTATAGGTTCAGACCTCTACAAATATATGCTTTCACACCATGCCCGCCACCAAAACCCAATAAACGTCCACCATTTTCTCCCCAGCTCCCAACCTTCCCTTCTGTTTTGAGGTCAGCTGTCAGTCATTTATAAGTACACTGGCACTATCATTAATTACACAGAAAGAATTCTGTTTCTTTAAAATAAAATTTCTATGGACCTCCGCCTGATATCTTTTTTATACTGCCGTTGTGTATCTTAAAGCAGCTGGGCAGAGGAGAGAATTTGACAAGCCAATAAACCAATATGGGTCACTCTGTGTTAAAGGAATTGCAATTAGTTTATGCACCATGAAACTTCTCAGATATATTGAAATTCCCACAAGTGACTTGTCTGATGAACTTTAGCCGTGTCATTGCTGTTTTGATTCAGTTTTCTTTTCACTAGTAAAGTTGTAGAACATCTTTTCCTCTTTTGACTTCTTTTGTAACAGTGTGGTCCCCAGAAAAGGGGGAAGTTTCAAAGTCCCTGTCCCACCCTAAGTGCGGTGGAGCTGAGCAGGGATAAAAAAAAATGCTGGAGAGGAAATAAAAAACAGAAGGAAGGGAGGTAAAAAGAAGCAGGATGAAAAGCAGCAAAAAAACCCCCAACAACATGTAAAGAAACTGCGCTTACTTTTTAGTCTTAACCTAGTTAAAACAAATATAAGTGAAACATCCGTGGAAAGCTTAATAATAGCAGCTTTCATCTTAATTTTAATTTTGCTCTTTTCCTCCCAAATTTATCTAACTCTTTCTAACCCTTTTCTATGGGCCTCCACTGAAAGGTGCTTTAAACTTGTGGCAGGCTTTTAAGCCATACCTTGGGCCAATCCTATTTGGCTAAACTTTTACCCTCAAGGAGATGGGCAACTTTAAATACCTGACTTACTAACTATAATCTTTGTCTTTTCTGTATTATTCCCTAATTATATTAAAGTTCTTTCCCATTAAAAGACATATATTTGTCTTAATACAGCAAATGGCAAAACCCATTTAAAAATAGCAAGTTTTTGGCCCTCCCTGGTGGCACAGTGGATTAAACAACGCACTATGAAGCAAACTACAGCCACTGTGGCACAAGTTTGATCCCTGCCCCTGGCCAGGGAGGGGACCCACAAGGCACAGCACACCTCTCCTGCCTTGTCAGCTGATCTCCTCAGCAGTGTATTTCAGTCAGTCTGTCTGTTCTGTTCCCCACTCTGTCTCTGGTGGATCCTCTCAACCCCCACATCTCTGGCCTGTACCCCAGTTCCTGTATGCAAATATAAATAAATCTTAAAAAAATAAAAAGAGCAAGTTGAAAAGTTCTGAAGTGCTCCTTCCCCTACCCTGTAACACTTTCTGAATATTACCTGTTCACAGCCTTTACCTATTTTTCTACTGGGTTTGTCTTTTTCTCCCTGCTTTGTAGCAGTTTATTCCTTTCCCATGAAACATGTTGCAAATATTGTCATTTGTCCTCTAGCTTAAGTGTGCTCTTCTTGAAACAAATTTTTAAAAAAAATTTTTTTATTTATATATATTTGACATCAATTGTAATCTCCATGGATTCCCCATCACCATATCACCAGTGCACCATCACCTCAGTCCCAGTGCTCCCATCTGCCCTCAACCCTCCCCTCCCCTCTCTCTACCAAGTGTCCCCAATTTGTCCTTGTCTTTTCATTTTTGGTTTTTCTGTCTTTATTATTATTATTATTGTTCTTATTTTGATTAGTCAAAATGAAAGACTTCCTTAATACTGGAAAAGTTTGCCCAACCTCACAATTATAAATCTATTTTTCCTATTTTCTAACAATGATCTAATATTTAAAATATTTCCACACCAATACAGTTTTCTGTGGTGATAGAAATGTTCTGTATTTGTTTTGTCTCGTAGTACTAGCAACATGTGGCTATTGGACACATGAGATGTGGCTAATGGAAATACAGAACTGAAGTTTTAGTTCTATTTAATCTTAATTAATAATAATTTAACCAGCCACATGTTGGGACAGTGAATAACACAGACCTTTAATTTGTTTTCATGTGCACTGTAGGGTAGATTTTCCTTCTGCACGTCCAGTTATCCTAACATTATTTACTGAGCCACCCTTACTTTTCTCCATTGAGTAAAAAAGTCACTAACATCGTATATTCAGTTTCCATGGACAGAGGCCTAATTCTGGACTCTGATGTGTTTCATTGGACTGTCTATCTTTGAGCCAATACATCATATTTGAATTTAGTCTTTAGCTGATATGGCATCTCCTTTGCTATTTTTTATTCTTTTTCAAAATTTGTTGAGACCTATTGTATTTTCTTTTCCAGGTGAAGTTCCAAATAAGTTTTCCAATTTTAATTTCTGATGGGGATTTCAATGAGTTTATAGATATACTTAGGAAATAACATTTTTCATGATACTGAGTTTTCCTTTACATTTTTTGCCTATAGTTTTACTCCTATATATATTTTTTTGTTCTATCACTTCTAGTTTACTTTATAAATTTTGTTGCTATTGAAAATAGTCTCCTTTTGGGCCTCCCTGGTGGCGTAGTGGGTTAAGCAATGCACTGTGAAGCAGACTGCAGCCACTGCAGCACGAGTTCGATCCCTGCTGCCCACATGGCACAGCAGACCTCTCCTGCCATGCCCGCTGCTCCCCTCAGCAGTGTACTTCCGTTGATCTGCCTGTTCTGCTCCCCGCTCTCTGTGGTGAATCCTCTCACCCCCTAACACCTCTGGCCTGTACCCCAGTGCTTGTATGCATAAATAAATAAATCTTAAAAAAAAAAGAAAATAGTCTCCTTTTCAATTAAATCTTAGAATTGATTATTGTTGGAGTAAAAAACAGTTATTGATGTTTGCTATTGATCTAATTTCTATTTACCATTCCTGTATTTTCTTAGTCTTTATATCTTTGGTATAAATAATAATGACTTCAAATAATTCCAATGATCTCTCTATTTCTAAAATTTACTCTACCCCTCTATATATTACATAATACGTGTTTTAATATTGCTATATATAAAATTTTTTTGACAAGGAGATTGAGACCTATGCTTAATAACCACAACTGGGGATATTATTTTCTTTTTCTTGAGTTTAGGGGTCACTTTCAAAATCTATTAAATGTATAGTTCTTCCCTAGACTCATCCTCTGGTCTCCTCTGTTTTAGTAAATGGCATCTCCCATCTCCATACTTATAATTTTTCTTGCTAAATACCTAGGGTTGCTTGCTGTTTGCTTACTGCTGCGGGCTCTACGTTTGAAGTATGTATGTAGAATAATTTCACTAACTCCAGCGCTTCTGCACATGCACGCTGATTCATGCCTCCATCAACACTTGCCTGGATTATTACATGGTTTCCTATCTGGTGTCCTTAATTTTAATTTTGCCATCTATTCTTAATATGAAACCTAGAAAAGTTCTTTAATACAAAAACCTGAGAGGTTAATTACTTCTAAAATCATGAGGGAAAAATAGGAACATGTGTAGCAACTCTCAGATGGGAATTGACGGGATCTAAGGAATAGCATTCTAATTCTTAAAAAGGGAAGCTTATAAAATTGTTGCCTGGCAGTCTCACATTTCAGTGGTATTGAAGTGAAGAGTGTCCATTCATCAGGCTTCCCACTCAAACCTGTGTGGTGGATTTTGCGATTTGGCTGAAGTGCCATGCTTTCTTAATAAGTGCTCCTGCAAAGCAAACCTTTACTCATGTGGAATAAAAGGCAAAGGAGAATCACAGAACCATATAATTTGAAGTCAGAAGAAAGGGAGGAGGGAGGCAAGTTCGTTTTTAGTTAGCGACCTGAATTATGGAAGATGTTATATACATGTAATTTTATAATTCTTAAGTACATGTTGTGAACAAAGATACAAATAGACCTCAGTAAGAAAAGTGAGGTGAGGAACAATGACAATTTACCTGGCTTTCACATCAGAGAATAAGATGCCATAGTGTAATGAGAGATGCCAGCAGTCTAAGAATTTTAACTAGCTCTGTATGCCTTCTTGGGAAATATGTGCTTTTGGCATTTGAATATATTACATTATAATTACTTGGTTTCATGGATCTCACCTACTGGCTCGTAGACTCTCTGAAAGGAGATATATGCCTTAATCATTTATATAAGTGCCCTGCCCAGAGCTCCAATTAGTTCCTAAATGGTACTATGCTCAACCAAAGTTTGCTGAAAGACTGAATGAATGATTGGATAGAGAGGATTTATCCAGATGGGTAAAAACCCCTCAGGCCTTGGTCCCCCAATATGCCAAATTATTGATGGGTGAAGTAATCAAATTAGGTGTGTAAATAATCTTAAGTGTCTGTATTTTTGCACAAATTCAGCTTGAAGAGGACCCCATCTATTGAGAACTTTCTTCTTTTATTCCTGTCAGGATGGTGCCACACAAGGACAGAGTTAGAGACATCCTAAATCCCTGGGTTCTTTCTCTGTCGCTTAGATAACATCAAGCTCTGGTATGCCTAGAACAGTCTTAGTTTGTGCCACAGTTTCAATGTAATTATTATTAGTGACCCAATTGCTAAACTGACTCAGTTCGGTAAGTAAATTATACCGTCATTCTATTTATAGCATATTTTATAACACTGTTCTTAAACCTACAGCACCTTCTAAATTTTGGTGATTCTGTTACATTGGAATAGGATTTCTTCCAACCAGAGTGAACTCTTCCTGTGAAGTTCTGTTAAAATATCTTAGAATTGTGGGAGAGTAGAGTTTTACAGATTTGGCGATGACATCCTTAGTTACTGCAACAGACTGAGATATTTTTGACTTCAACAAGAATCCAAGGGCCAAACCATCTTAGTGCAGTTTTTTTTTTTCCCTTTTAATGAATCTGAGCTACTCTGTTCACTGCTTGACCTTTGACCCATTTGAAAAGGAAGAGTATCGGGTTTCTCTGAGGCTTTGAACATGAAATTCTCCCACAGTCTGGAAAAATCCATAGCCAGGAGAACTGACATAAAAGTGACGAAGGCAGTGATGATAATTTAGAGCTTCATATGACTTCAAACCCAGCTCTCGGGTATGTGGTATAGGTAAGATAGAGGCTTGTGAGGGTGATTGTTTTGTACCCTGATCTTTTGTACCTGCTTCCCTCCTCCTCTGCCCTCACCCTGTGAGCCAGCCCGTCCCCACTGTTTGCTTTATCTTGCTACATTCTTATTAACCTGAGTCATAAATGTATTTACCATGTCAGATATCTATTCAATACACATTTATCAAGTATCTGTCATGTGCTAGAACTAGGAACATAAAGATTTTGCAAACAGTCTGCATTCTGGGACTCACATTCTAGAAAATGAGCTGAAGCATAGGCAGATTATTAAATTGTCATTAGGAAAGAATAGTATTAATAGTTCCAAGTGTTCTGGGAACTTTGAGGCAAGAATGATTGGAAGTTGAACCTGAGGTATTCAGTCAGGTACTGAAGTACAAACACCTTGTAGGTAGGGAGAAATATGGATGCGGGTTTGAAGAAAATGAGAAAGGTAGAGAATTTTGTCCTTGATTTTGACAGTTTTGTCATTTATCATTGACAAAAGGTTGGAGATGGACTTTACAACCTGGTACATGATGGCGAATAGAGTTTAAACATGAAGCCTCTGCATTTGGACTATTTGGACTAAAATTCTGCTCCTGTAAGATACTAAAAAGAACCTTATGCTTCTCATTTTGAACTGCCTTAATTATGGCTTATGTGATTTTTTACTGAAGGAATATAGTTTTCATGTCATATGTCAGCAAAATATATACAAAACTCAGAAATCTTTCTTTGGTTAGAGGAAATTAATTGATTTCTATTAAGGAAGAAAATGGATTAATCCTTCTTTAATGAGGTTTCTCTTTCTCAATAGATAGATAGGTATGTAGCTAGGTAGGTAGGTAGGTAGGTAGATAGATAGATAGATAGATAGATAGATAGATAGATAGATATCAAGTTCTAAAATTACCTACCTATTTGAAATAAATAAAGTGTTACTGTCCTAAATGGAGATCCTGGAGAGAAAAATTATGGTAGTTAGTAAAAAATCGTGTCATGCAAATGAATAAATTATGGAACTAGCTCCAAAATTTTTTATTGTTCTAGAAATATTTCCTCTTATCAAAAGGTGTGTGAGATAACATAATCTAGATTTTATCTTGGAACTGACTCAGGGAAGTTAATCCTGATTGGAGACATCTGGACAAATATTGCTTATCTCTGTTACCCGCTTTTTACCCTCAGAGCAGAAAATAAGAAAAATATCAAATCTTATACCAAGCATTTCTCAAGTAAGGACCCAAATCACTTGATAGCTCTTTAGTCTTTTAACATTGTTAACCTCTCTTTTCACTGGGATCATGAAATTTTCTGGTGGGAGAAGATTAGAGATATTACCTGGTCAAAATGACATAGGAAGGCAGTGGTGCAAGTGAGAACAGTATGGAGGACTCTCTCCAAGAACCTTTTTAACTGGTACTTATGTTTAAGGCACAAATGATTGAAGATAATTAAATAGCCTCAAAAGAGAAAAATCACCAGGTGGTATGTGTATTTATATAGCTTAAGGACATCCCACATGCAGAAAGTAAGATTTAAAATTTTCAGATACACAAGCTATTATAGAGAAGCAAAGATATTGAAAATAACAACAACAAAGAATAATATTCATAGTCAACAGTGATTAAATGACTACTTTGTGCCAGATCCTCTTCCAACCACTTCCTTAATCCTCATAATAACAACCCAACAAAGTAGGAATGTTATCATCTACATTTTGCATGTAATAAATCAGAGCAAACATAAGAACGCTCTGTAAGCAAATCTGGGGTTCTAATTTGATTGGAATGATTTGTCTTGGGGCCAGGTTTTTCCTATAGGTATATGACAAATCATAATGGTGATTATCATGAAAATGTGATACCAATTTTTTGAAAGCTTGTTTTTTAAGGCAAATTAATGTAATATATGCATATGAAATTGTTCCATCCCTTGCAAGGGGGTTGTATTTGGTTAGAATAGGACAAAGAAACACATTTAAATTTAGTAATTCAAAATTCAAAAGTTTTAATTTAGTTATGAATCTTTTTTGGATCACTTAGTGTGGTCCACGCTTTTCCTGCACCAACCTTGGGCAAGAAGGAGAAGGAACGTCAAGTAATCTGTTTAGTGGTAAATCACCCAGATACTTGAGAACTTGCCATATTTCAAAATAATATTTACCTAGGGATTGAAGAACATATCCATTTTAAGAAGTCCGTAGAGAGTTTGAAACTTAGTAGTATATTTAAAGTTGAGTCTGGGGATTCTTAAGCATGTTTTTGCTTCATTTTATGGTCTTGGAAGGGGAAAGAGAAGTCATGTAATACATTTTCCTTACCATGTTCGAGTAGGATGACAGTCCTGTGCTCCTATTTTTGGCATTCTCCCACAGTGTTGCTGCTTTTTGGTCAAGTGGGTTTGCTGAGGGAAGGACCCTGCCTCAGGACATCAACACGGCAGATGCTTTGTGTGGAAATGTGGACATCAGAGTCACAGAATCAGTCACACTCATTCAGGTGACTGGTGAAAGGTGAGCACGTGGAGGCAAAGGGTCACCAGTGCTGAAGGCCAGGGACGAAGCACCTGCTTCACCCTGCAGTGCGAAGGAGGCTGAGAGTGAGTCTCGGGACCTCAGGTTTTTCATCAAGAAATGATAATAACAATAAAGACACAAAAACCAAAAACAAAAAGACAAATTGGGGACACTTGGTGGGGAGGGGGGAGGAGGAGGGTTGAGGGAAAATGGATGGAAGCATGAGGGGACTGAGGTGATGGTGCACTGGTGAGATGGTGATGGGGAATACATGGGGATTACAATTGATGTCAAATATATATAAATTAAAGGGAAAAAATAAATTAAAAAAAAAAGAAATGGAAACATCTAACTTCCTATTAACCACAGGCTTTACGGTGGCAATGCAGGTGTTTTTTTTCTTTTGTTTTTTTTTTTTTACTAAAATGATAAATTGACATTTTATTGATGGTAAAATATTAACAGACAGTTTCTGCAAATATTCATTATCTATTGTGTTCTAGGCAAAGTTTTCTGCACTGATGATACACTGAGTGAATATTTAGACTTTCTAGTGGGGAAGACAGACAATGAAGAGGCAACAATTCATGTATTTTGTTTTTGCCAAGTGAGAATTTCCTCAAAATCGGATAGTTTGAATGACTAAGTATTTGTTATGTATCACAACCTTGAGGGCAGGAGTCCAGGAGTGACCTAGCTGGTAATTCTGACTCAGGATTGTTCAGGGGATGTTGTGAAAGAGGGATAGCGAGGGGGAGAGAGAGTGACTGGGGGTCAGGCAGGGGTCAGATCACAGAGGCCATGGTGTTGGTAATAGCTCTCATTTTTTTCAGAGCAATAGAAAGCTGTTCAAAAGCTTTAAGTGGGATATATAGACATCACCTACACTTAAACAAGATCTTTCTGACCCTTTCTATAGACTGGATAGAGGGGGCACAGCAGCGGAATGGAAACAGGGAGGTAAGTTTTAAAATTATTTTAATAGTCATTGTTCAGGTAGGAGGTGATCGTGCGAGGTACCAGGTGCCAGCCAGGAACAGATTGTGACAGTGAAGATGAAGAGTGGTAGGCAAATTAGATATGCTGATGGATGAGAAGAGTGTGTGTGTGTGTATGTGTGTGTGTGTGTGTGTGTAAGGGGAAAGGGCAGGATCAAGAATGACCACCGAGTTTCTGTTGTTGCCATATCCTCAAATGGAGAATAATCTGTTAGTTGGGAGGCTTTGATTGGGGGTGGGGAAGCCAGTGGACTGAGGGTTGAAGAGAATCAGGAATATCTTTTTGGCCAGAGAGCTATTAAATACAACTAATAAGTAGGCAGGCATATGCATGAAACTGGGACTTGAAGACAGAGCTATGAATTGGGGAGTCAGTGGAACTTATTAACACATGTATTTTTTTAAAGTCATCGAATGAATGAGATTCCATGAGGGTAGAAGAGGAGGAGTCAGGGGTTGGGGGAACCCTTCCTTTATTCTGGGAGTGAGAGATGACTCCAGTCATCAGCACTGTTTTTCCAGTCCTTCCCACCAGTACCAAGAACTTTGTATCAGAGAAAAATGAAAGAACATAGGACAAGGAAGAAAAGAACTGTCAGAAGAGGAGCTAGTAGAGGGAGCAAAGTAAACATAGCAGAAAGTAAACTGAGAAGATGAGGAGGGGAGGGAAGGGAGGGAAGATGAGGAGGGGAGTGAACCAAGGGTGGACAACTGTGTCAATAGCTGTTGCAAACGGGCCTCCCTGATCGCGCGGTGGATTAAGCAACGCACTATGAAGCAAACCGCAGCCACTGCAGCACGAGTTCAATTCCTGCTGCCCGCCTGGGAGGGGACACACATGGCACAGCAGATCTCTCCTGCTGTGCCCGCTGCTCCCCTCAGCATTGTACTTCCATTGATCTGCCTGTTCTGCTCCCTGCTCTCTGTGGTGAATCCTCTCACCCCCTCCCCCCACACCTCTGGCCTGTACCCCAGTGCTTGTATGCATAAATAAAATAAATCTTTAAAAAAAAAAAAGCTGTTGTGCCACGGAAGTGTTCTTTGCCTCCGTGTACAAGGAAACTGGTGGTGACATTGAAAAGGGAGGATTTGGAAAACGTTGGTGAAATATAGTGTATGAAAAAATAGATGAAATGGGAAGAGGAGACTGGATAGGCAACTCTTTCCGAATTTTTGCTCTAAAGGGAGATAGAAATATGGTGGCAGCTGAAGGGGACAAGGGGAGTGTGTGCATGTGTGTGAATGTGTGTGTGTGCATTTTTATGTTGTTGGAAATGAGACAGAGAGTTTTATGATGCCTAAAAGAGAGCAAGAGTGCGTGAGAGACCAAGAAATAATGACATCTTGAGAATACATAGTAAACACAGACAACTATTATTTAAACTTTAAATTCCTTCATTGTCTTACCAGTAACTCCCACAACAAATTGACTTTTTGGCACATTAATTAGGATATGGTGCTAATTTCTTCTTTTCAGTTGGTAAGTTATTTATTTAATTATTTATTTTGCCCAGCAGGCTGAGTTACATTCTCATTCTGACTCATGTCAGGATGGAGGATCGTGAAAACTGACCCAACTGGGCATGATATCTGCCACACAACCTAAAGGACTTCTAGTTAGAAGAGTGGTGGGGCTAGAGAAATAGTAAACAAATAGGATTTTCTTGGTTTCATGCCTGCCTCATGCTTGTGGGCAAAGGCAACGGGAAGAAGTGAGAGGGAATGTGCTTGCATGTGCGGCATCTCCTCCATCTCCGGCAGATTGCTGGGCCCTTGCTCCTCTGTATTATGTGTTACAGCGCATATACCAGTCCATCAGGAGGAGAGGGATTGTATAGTAGCTTGTTCAACAAAGCAGTTTTATTCTTCCTGTTCTCTCCCACCCTTTTCCCTCTGCTCCCCCATTCTTTCTTTCCTTCCATTTTTCTTTGATGCATGTTGTTGGCACTCTTGGGAAGGATTAGAATGACAGTGCTGATCGCTGAAGTCATCTATTTATCCCCAGAATAGGCAAAAGATTACGCAAATTAACATGGGCTGTGCATCCAAAAATACTTTGGCCTTAACGGAGAAGGAGGGTGGATGTCCCGAGCCTTGGCCTCCCCTCGGACTGCCCAGCCTTCCCTTGTCGACAGGAAAGGGGCTAATTTCCACCGAGGGCCAGCCATCGTGCTGGGCATGCATCTTTTTTCCTCTTCAGTGTCCTGATAATACTAATAGTATTCGTCATAGTATTACGCTTATGTTGTTGTTGAAAAGTATCATTACAGAGCTAAATTAAATATTTAGCCAGGGTTGGATTGCATATTCTTTCTGTCTTTCCATGAAGGATGTCCAATGGTGTTGAGTGATGGGGGAAAGTGGCTTTGAATCAGGATGATCTTTGGTGCTTTCAACAGGCACCTTTGGTGCTTACTCAGGATCCTGCCCTGGCAGCTCTTCATGTGTTTGTTTGTTTGTTTTGTTTTTTTTTTTTTTTGCACAATTCAAGTTTTATTTATTTTTTATTATTTATGTCTCTCTCTTCTTTCACACCCACGTCCTACGTTCCCACTCTTACCACAATAGGCAAGTCCACCAGAGTTGTTTGACTTTATGCAAGAGTGACTTCCACAAAATTTATATGTCTATGCTCCTGGCTACTCATTCTTCTTCCAGCACTGCTCTTATGCCCGCCTGCACATGTAGATGCCTCTCAGGCCTTTCTCTCTTATTTGATCCTATTCCGGAGAAAGAAACAGTAAATTTATATCCTTAGTGAGGGGCAGAGCCCTCATCAGTGTTGGCACCCAGCTTCTTGTACAGGCGTTATTTTTGTTGTGGCTGTTTGTCTGTTTTTGTAAGAGGGGAAGGACTGAGAAGGAATGAAAAAGCTCTTCTGGCAGAACTTTTGTAGTCAGTGGGCAGGTGGGCCACTGAGGTTCATTTTCACTTGGGAAGCTGGAGCTTTGGAGAGCACCCCACCCTGCAGGCAGCTGCTATGAGAAGAGCCAGCTTGGAAGCAATGACCTCACTCTTCAGCTCTCTGCCTTCATCCTCTTTGGACTCACTCACATTCTGAGATTTTCAGACTTACAAATACATCCTTAGGTTAAGATGGAGGAGGGGGGCCTTCCTGGTGGGGCATACTATGAAGGTATACACAGCCACTGCAGCATGAGTTCAATCCCCGGCCAGGGATGGAACCCACATGGTTCAGCAGACCTCTCCTGCCTCATCCGCTGCTCCTCTCAGCAGTGTGTTTCAGTTGATCTGACTGTTCTGCTCCCCACTCTGTCTCTGGTGAATCCTTTCACCCCTTCTCCACACCTCTGGCCTGTACTCTGGCTCTTGTATGCATAAAGAAATAAAATCTTAAAAAAAAAAGATGGAGGAGGAAAACTGGCTTTATATAAGTGTCCTCGATTATCCAGGAAATGAAAACAACAGGGGCCTTCATGGTGGCACAATGGGTTAAGCAATGCACCATGGAGCAGACTGCAGTCAATGCAGCACGAGTTCAATCCCTGCTGCCGGCCGAGGAAGTGACCCACATGGCACAGCAGACCTCTCCTGCCTGGCCCACTGCTTCCCTCGCAGTGTATTTCTGTTGATCTGCCTGTTCTGTTCCTGGCTCTGTCTCTGGTGAATCCTCTCACCCCCCACACCTCTGGCTTGTACCCCAGTTCTTGTATGTATAAATAAACAAATCTTTAAAAAACAAAAAGAAAACAACAGTCCTCTAAACTGCAATTCAAGTTAAGGTAAATGACCTTTCTAGTTTGAAAATATCTGGAATTATACACCTGTATATGAGGGACTCTGGATAAAGATTGTCAGTTTTTTAAAATTCGATGTTCTTTGTTAGATTAAAAACATTCCTTAAAGCATGCTCATTGAAGCAAGCCATTGAAAGCAGTAGCTTATAAGGGATGAATTTGTCCTGCCTCCTTTCTCTATGCCCTCTCTCCTGAACATAGTAGTTTAGCATTTACCACATCAGTTACTTTCTTTGTATTCTTATGAACAAATCTATAAAATACGCACATGTATAGACACCTACAAAATGACATATAATAATGTTTATTTGCTAATTTCTGTAAGTAAAAATAATATCATGCTAAACAAATCACTAGTGACTCGCAATTTTCACAGGCAGTGGATCCTAGATACCTCTCCATGTCAACACAAACAGATATAGCTTGTTCTGTCTTAACACAATATTCCACAGCATGGCAGTGTCATACATTATTTGATCTTTCCCCTATTGATGTAAACTTAATTATTTCCAGTTATTTCCCACAGAGGTTATAAGCTCTAAGTATAAAGAACATCCTTGAATTGGTAGTAAAGAGAAAATTCAGTAGTAGTAACTTCATTTCAGTAGTAAATATATTTCATATATGAAAATTACTTAAATCTCTTGAATTGTAGATGTGCAAACTGAAACACTTCACTACATTTATTGTGCTCATTTGACTAACAAAAACATCAGCACTGATTGGTCGTTAAGATAAGGCAAATGAATGGTCTTGCATCCTGTGAATGGGAAAGTGTGTTGTGATCCAGCAGAATCTTTCCAAATCAGGATGGCATGTCTTCTTGGTACTGCATCATACTTCAGGAATTCTAGTTGAGATAGTAAGAGCACAAGTGTCTAGAGTATATGTTCAAAGATATCTACTCCCTGTCCAACCTTCAACTCTGGTCATTTGATTTTACTCTAATGCTTCTCTAAGAGAGAAGTCCACAGACTGACTTAATCAGAATCTTTGGAACCTTGCCGAATTCACAGTAACTGCTCAATAAATGTTTACTAGCACCGCTTTTGGAAAACTGGAGATAAAAGGAAAGGAAAAACAAAACCAAAAAAAAGAAGAAAAAACAAAGCAGAAGCATTAACCAGCCATGAAAAGCCATCACCAGTTAGTGTTAGTGGAATATTTATGAGCATGAATTCCATGTAGATGTCCTACTCTCCCAAGAAATATAAACCCCAGGAAGGTGAAGGAGTCCCAGGTGGCTACAAGGCAGCATGCTAAGGTTATGTAGTGAGCGTTAAACAACAACAAAAAAACTCCCCCAAAGGATGGTTCTGATTTTTCTCAAATGATGTATGATGATCATCACTCAACTCTGATGATCTTCATAGAAAGAGATGCAAGCTTTTCATCTTTTTCTTACTTTACTTATAGCATTTACCCTGTGCTCAAAATGGACTTTTGGAGTGCTATCTTCAACATCCTTCTCTGAGATTTGGGACAAATCATATAAACCGTAAAATGTCATTCAACAAATATGGGCTGTGGGTCTATTCAGATTACTGAAAGGGTTCAAATGATGCACAAAGTAAGTGTCAGCTTTTAAGGGTTTAGCAAACCCATCTGAAGGGTGGAGGAATGCAGGTCAGGAAGGCATGCCAGGAAGAGGGTTGTGATCTATTAGAATGTAGTGTGATCATTTACTAAAAGAAAAGACTCTCCTTATGAGGACAAGACATTTGAGTCTTGAATGATGAGTAGTCTTGAATGATGGGCATTTCATATAGAGAGAACATCACATGCAAGTGCATGGAGGTGGGAAAAGGTATGGGAAAAGACTTTGGAGAGACTGGTGAACTGCATGATGGGAAAAGACACCTGGCATTATTTGCATTTGGATTATAAAAGGCTGCAGGGGCTCTTCCCAGGAAAAGCCTATGGGACTAATAAGTGGGAAAAAGGATCAGAGTTACCCTTTTGTAAAGCAAACTTTCTTAAGGTTGGATAGAGACCTGGAGGCAGGGAAGCCACCAAGGACACCACTGCAGTTGTATTGGAGGAGTGCATAGTGTAATGGTTAGGACCACAGCCTGGAGTCCACTGGGGTTAAGCCCCTAACCCCTACTAACTATGTGATCCTGGGCAAGTTACTCATTTGCTTTGTGCTTCAGTTTCCCAATTTGGAAATTGCTAATAATAAAAGACCTATCTCATGGGGTTGCTAAGAGGATGAAATGAGTTAATATATTTATTTTTTTACTGGGTGAGTTAATATTTCTAAAGTGCTTAAAATAAAGCTGGGTACATAGTCATTATATTGTACATGCAAAGTGAGTGGAAAATAAATAAATCTTTACTAAATGCTGAGACTGAGTAATTGGCAATAGGAATAGAAAGGAAGGAATGGCAGGAATTGAGAAATATTTATTTTGAGGTACAACTGAACTGGTTTTAGTCATCATTTGGATGTGGGGGGGCGAGGAAAAAGGAAGCAGGACGCATACAATGGAGTAATGAACCAGCTCCTCTCTGGATTCACACTGCCCAGGGCCCCCTGATCAGGCAATTTAACATCACACTGAAGCTCGTGTTTCCTTGCTATAAAATCAGGTGCTAAAGCATTGTAACCTCATATGGTTGTTTTCATGCTTAAATTGGAAAATGCATATAAAATGCTTACAATAGCTAGTAAATTCTCAGTAAATGTTACTTATATTATTATTACTCAAAGTTAACAGTAAGGGAGAGAGAGAGAGAGAGAGTCCAAATGGTCTGTGGTATCACTCCCAAGATGACTGACATGTTGAAGGGATGGAGGAAAAACAGTGAGTTCATTCTGAACTAAATTTGAAATACCTGCAGGGTGTCATGTGAGATATATAACTGGAGAATGACACTCTGGATCTCCCATGAGGGATTTTGAAATTGCCAGTGCCTAAGTCATGGGACCAGGCATGGTCACCCACACAGAACAGAGGGAGAAAAGCCAAGTGACATAGCACTGTGCAGTTCCCAACATTCAAGGGTGATCTTTCTGGAAGAGGAGCCAACAAGGGGAACCAAGAAGATAATGGGATTCCCAAGATATATACAGTGAGAGAGGAGGCTATAAAGCTGGAAAAGAGACATCAGGCCACAAGGAAGGTGTCAGGACTGATGTGTTATTTATAGCACATTCACGGGCTACTTAATTACTTATTTTCATGCTCCTACGAACCCTCCAAAGGCTTCTCAATTGTGTATACTCTGGTTCAGCTTCTCAAAAGGCAGTTAAGACTTGAAACCTATATTTCTGCTGCAAAGCCAGAGTCTTTCCATCAAACAAACAAACAGACAAACAGCTAAGTGCAATGAAGATTTGCACTCTCTTGTTTCTAAAATTTTTGAGACTAGATGATCTGTTGAGAGTCTCTGTTCCTATATTTATTAGTCTCTTCAATTCCACCAATGACAAGGCATGTCATTTTTTCTGCTCTTTGGCAGGGCCCTAGGTGACTTGGAAAAGTAAGGGAGTCAAGGAACTGAGCAGGGGCAGGAAGGTTCATGGAGTGCAGAGGTGTCTCAAGATGGTTGCATTTTCTTACTTTCTTTTTTCTTTTTTTTGTTCTAACTTTGAGCTTTGTTGGGTAGGTGCTATTTTATTGAGCACTTCTGTCCATTTCTCCTTTGCTGAATAAAAGCTCACGTTCTTTAAAATTGGGCCAGTCTGAATTCTTGTTCTACCACTTGCCAGCTATGTGACCTTGGACTTGTCATTAAATTCTGAAAAGACTCAGTTTCCTTTCCCAGGAAATTGGCTTAGTATTGTTTTCCTAAGGGAAGAATTATTTGTGTTTGGAAAATAATTAATGCTCAGGAAAAACTGGTTAACCTGTGATTAGATAAACTCTTCATTGACTCCCCATTGCTCTGGGCTAAGAACTACGTTATCCTAATAGGGCTAGAAAACCCCTCACTCCAATCTCTTCTTACAGCGTGGATCTTCTATGCCCAGCCCCAGTCACACTGGCCTCCTTTCTTCACCTGTGAACTCTCTTTCCAGAGGGTCTTTGCAAGTGCTGCTCTCTCTGTGCAGGTGTTTCCCCTCCCTTCTACTTACCTTTTAGTGCACAGTCATATGTCCCTGTTCCAGAGAAATCTTTTTTGAACTTGATCTCTGTATATTTCTCCTTACTTGCAGTTTTATGTACAATTTTTGTGTGGTTTTCATTTCATGTGGGCTGAAACCTACCTGTTTTGTCAGATTTGGATTCTTCGTGACTGGTGGTCACATAGTCGATTCTCAGTACTTGTTGACTGACAGAATGAGGAACTGAGGTAATGTATGCAAAATGCTAGACAATTACAAGTACTGTTGTCAAGATCAATTTTAGTTGACTTCATAGCTCTCAGAATTTTGTCAGAGATCTCTTGTGGCAGTGAATATCTGATTCTCTCTGGAAGATGAGATTGTGCTATGAAATTAATATGGCATTTCGGGTCACACTGAAACTGAATCTAAATCCTGGCTTTGCTTATTAACTGGACCAATTCTGTAACCGCTCTGACTTTCAGTCTCCTCATCCACAGAATGAGACAAAATTTCTTACAAGGTTGTTGTTGACATTCACTGAAATGTTTATGTGGTACCTTCTGCATACCAGGCATTATTTTAGCCACTGGAAAACAGAGGTGAACAACAATGATGAAAGTTTTTTGGAAAGCCAGAAAATAAACAGGATAAATAGATAAGTCCATACTACAAAGAAAAGTATAGCAGAAAGGAGTGCAATTTGAGAAAATGGTATTTAATTGAAGAAATGAAGAAAGAAGAGAGCATTTTAGGCAGATTGAAGTTAAGTGCAAAGACCCTGCATGTTTGGCATAAGGGAGGAACAGTTGGTTGGAGAGCAGATAATGTGGGCAGGAGAGTAGGGGATAGGAATAAATGGGATCTGAAAGGTGACAAGGAACAGAAGACATAGGGCTTTATGGGTCATTCTAGGGAATTTCATTCTAATAGAGGTGAGCCAGGTTGTGGATAGAGGAAAGGAATGCATTTAATAGGATCACTCTACTGCTATGTTTAAAAGAGACTGTAGGGTTCCATGGGAAGACCCAGGAGCCCAGTTAGATGAGGGATGTTGGTGGCTTAAATCTGAGATGTAGAAGTGGAAGTAGTAAGGTTTAATTGATTTCTGTATGTATTTTAAATGTAGAGCTGATTGCCAATGCCTTGGATGTGGGGTATTAAAGAGAGGACTTAAAAAGGTGAAATCTGAACAACAGGAGGAATGGAGTTGCTATTTACTGAGGTGGGGAGATTTTGGGAGAAGTCACTTTGGCACATGAAGTGAATCAGGACTTTGTGGATGTTTTAAATTTGAGATGCCAAGTAGAGATATCCAATGGCAGGTGAATATGTAAGTCTTGGAGGTTGCAAAGAGTCTAGAATGGACATATAAATTTAACTGTTCTCTGTAAAGAGATGATATCTAACACCAGGAGATTGAATAACAATAATATCTATCTGAATGGATTTAAAAATAAGAGATTAGATCCAAGAATTGATATCTCAAGGTTGGGATGGTAAGGGATGCCAGCAAGGAGTCTGGTAGCCAGGGAGATAGGAGGAAGTAAAAGTGGATTGGGACTTAGGCAAGAGGAGGAAGTAAAAGGGAGATAGGAGGAAGTAAAAGTGGGAAATTAAATGAGGAAAATGTTCAAGAGGGAGGGAGTGACCCATTGATGTCAGATGCTATCTCGAAGTCTATAGGATGAAATCTGAGAATTGACCATTTGATTTAGTTGTTTAAAGGCCAATGGTATTGTTGCTATATGTTTTTATGTGTATAATGGAGGAACAAAAACTTTTAAGCCTTTTAATGACATATTAGAAAGGCTGTCTTTTATTGAAGGGACATCCTTTTGAGTCATTTGAGTCTGGATTAATATATGCAAGATGTATCCAATATCTTTGGTAGAATAATCTAAGGTAATTTGGACCCCTTTTATTATGAAGTGAAAGGAATTTGTACTGGGGTTGGGCTGGGGTAGAAGGAGAGAGATGAGAGGTGAATGAAGAAAGCCTGAGGGAAGTTACTGAAATGATCTGAGGCCGCGGTTGTAAGAAGCTAAAACCATTTTACCTATGGCTAGATCTTTAATCAACGTAGGATGAACTCAAAGGCTAAGTGACATGGTTCAGACTGTTGGACCTGTGGGGCTGTTTGGTTAGTTGGTACCCTGTATGTTTTTGTTCTTCTGAATATTCATCTTCTCTTTCAATAGGACAGCAAATTGGTCAATGTAAGAATGCTAAATAGCCCCAAAGTTTCAATGACTTAATCTACCAGAGATTAATTTCTTGCCTAAGTCCCAATCCAATGTGAATTTGCTGGAATTGGAGGAGTGTTCTGTGCTCTGCTCCATGCTGTCACTCAGGGACCCAAACCCTTTCATTCTATTGGTTTGTCTTTTCTTGTAGAACTCCAAGAGTCCTCTGCATCTGGTTGGCCAACCAATGAAGAAAGAGTGTGAAGGATTCTCATCCAGTTGTGTTACACAACTTTCACTGATGACTCTAATGGTGAAGACTATCATGTGATATCTTTTTGATGCAAGGAAGATGGAAAATGTGATTTAGCTGAGTATTAGTAAAGTGAAGGCAGCATCCAAATTTAAGAAATCCCTGCCATATGTCAAGAGAGGGGAAACTGTTTAATTATATAGGAGGCTTTTTATAAAGAGAGAATGGCAAAGCCTGAACACAGGGGAAAAACGTCAATACATTTTACTTCCTAAGGACAAACTTAGAGCACAAATGAGCTGGTAAAGATATTAAATCTATCTTTTTAAGTCAGCTTTTAACTCAGCACTTGATGTTAAAGGATCCTATCAATCCTCTTTCACTAACATTTTAGCATTTACTAATAGACATAACTGTGTGCTTGTTTAGGGGGTAAAGACAACATTTTCTAAATAGCTCTTGCTCAAACCAAGTTCTAAACACTTTAATCATTGGCTTAACATTTGGATACTTTCTCAAGTTGAATTTGGGAATTTTGAGGGCATTTTCAATGTTAACTTTCTGAAGGAAAAATGGAACTGAAGCACAGAAGTTATGGAGAAGGGTAAGAGCATATAGATTTCTTTTTAGGGGATAAATTTAACTCAATCCAGAGGGTAAATTTCAAGTACAAACCCAGTGTTTGTTACTGAGAATATAAAAATGAACCATTCTTATAGTTCATTTTGAGAATAGTCTTTTTGAATAACATGTAAATAAGCTTCTAAAACAGCAGGGTTAGTCAAACTACCATCTTCTAACAAAATGTAAGATGGGTATCTCCCTTCTCTCCAAGGCTAAGCTCTGTCACGCATTTGAGGAGAAGCAAAATGGGAACTCTAAGAAGGTAGGTGAGCAGCAGGGAATTCTACTGAGAGTTTATAACCATACATTGCATTTTCAAAAGAAGACTGACATCTCAGGTTAAAACCTTACATTTCTGTTATGTACGAGTTATATGCCATTGCTTCCAACTATATCACCAATGCAGCCTTGAAATAGGAGATTTCTTTTAATTAACATCCTCATGAACCTTATCACCAGGTTCAATGTGATTTTTTTTCTTGATACACTCACTCTTTTGCCTGAGGCTACCTACAGGAGGCCATGTCCCTACTTTCCCATAAAAATGACTTCCACATTCCACATCCCAATTACTCTGAAGGACCTACCCAAGATGCCTATAAAACCCTACTACAGTCTACACCACCTTCTAACTAATATTCTACATGTGTTTTTGATCATTGAATCAGATTTTCAAAAGTCAGAATGGTTTTCCACGTGGAGTTTGAGTAAACATATAAACCTTTGTTATTTATATACATGGTTCAAAAAATAATATATGAGGCCAGAGTTGCTCAAGCTCAATTCTCAGTTCAGCCACTTATTCTCAGAGTGACATTGGGAAGGTTAGCTAATCATTTTGAGTCTCAATTTCCTGATTTGTAGTTACTTTGAGGGTTATTGTGAGACATGTGAACTAAGGCATGCCAAGGACTCATATAGTGAAGTGCTTATAGTAGATGCCCAGGAGATAAACTTACCCTTGCCTTTATTAGGTGCTTTCAGGTGCCAAGGAAGAAACGCATTCAGGTCAACTCACTATTGGGAATGCTTCTGGTTACAATCGACAGAGAACATAAACCACACTGATTTAAACAATATATGAAATTTGTTGGCTTAGCTAAAAATTCCAGCGGTAGAACATCAGATATGGTTTGATCTAGAGTTCAGAATGTCATCAGAATAGCAGATTCATTTCTCTGCCTTTATGTTTTGGTTTCATCTTCGGGTTGGCGTCTTTCCTGTGTCGTAGCTGACTGCTGCCCCAAGGCTATATACTTTCTTCAGTCACATCCAGGAGAAACAGCAGTTTCTCCTGCCCTGAATAGCAAACAATAAAAATGAACTTCCCTCCCGCTGGACCAGTTTAGGTCATGAGCTTATCGCCATGACAAAGGAAATCTGATTCTTCGATGAACTTTTATCAGTCAGGGCTAACTTAGGGAGTTGGGGGTGGACTCAAAGCTTCTAAACCACAATGCCTAGAATTTCTTGTGTGAGTAGGAACTGGGTCAGGAATGGTCACTGAGGAATGCATCTGTTAAAAAAAACACTCCTTTGGTTTCCTCCTTCTGCCATACCTCAAACTTCAGAAATTCATGTTTACATGACGCACTGGCATCTCTTCTTCAAAGGGAAAAAAATTCAAGTCTTGTTTTGAACCCCAACTTTAGGATTTGTGACTGATATGACTTCCTCTGGGTCAATTTTTGGGTGGAACTCTTTTTCACACTCTGGTAGCTTATGGCTAAATCATATTATCCACCCCTGCAGACATAAGAGCTTGCAAATAGTCCCAACTCTCCACTCTGCTAGTTTTCCCTTTAGTAATTAATAGACTCCTGATTTTTATCTGGGCATGTGACTTTCCAGGTCGATGCTCCCTTTTCCACTCTTCCTTGCTCTTAGGTAGGGTCATAAATCCAAATTCTGAACAAAAGAATGAGAACAGTAGTCACACATACCGCTTCTTCATTATACCCTTACAACCTAGTATTCTCTCTCTATTTCCCCTCTATCTCCCTTTTGAGGGGAAAAAAGCCATGCAGTAGTGAGTCAGACAGGCAAAATGCACAGTAACCTGGGGAGTTTCTCAAAGAGCAGAAGAATCATCCGGAGACTCATTAGAAATGCATATTTTGGGGTCCCATGCAGACCTACTGATTTAGAAACTATGGGAATGAGGCCCAGAAATCTCTTAAGAAGCTCTTCAGGTTGGGCCTCCCTGGTGGCGCAGTGGGTTAAGCAACGCACTATGAAGCAAACCGCAGCCACTGCAGCACGAGTTCGATCCCTGCTGCCGGCCAGAGAGGGGACCCACATGGTGCAGCAGATCTGACTGTTCTGCTACCCGCTCTGTCTGTGGTGAATCCTCTCACCCCCCACACCTCTGGCCTGTACCCCAGTGCTTGTATGCATAAGTAAATAAATCTTTAAAAAAAAAAAAAAAAAAGAAGCTCTCCAGGTCATTGTGATGCATGCTTAAGTTTGAAAGCGACTGCTGGGGTGATTTACTCAATCCCCAACATTGGTAATAATTTTGATTGTCACAATGTAGGGGAAGGGGAGGTGGTGCTGCTGGCATTTGATAGGGAATAAGAACATGATGGTGGCAGATAGGAATATATCCTACCACCGACTAGATACTCCCTTACAGCAAAGATTTATGCGATCTCAAATGGCAATATGCTGAGTTGAGAAACTGCTGACGAGGATGCTGGTGGGATAATAAAATAGACCTGACTACCACGGTGGAATAGACCTGTGTGCTTTCACTGGCCTGCTCTCTTGCCTCTCCTTCGGCACTGTCCAACATGGTAGCCACTAGGCACCTGTGGTTACTGAGTCCAGGAATGTGTGCTATATATAAATACAAGAAAAAAAAAAAAGAATGTAAGATCTCAAATGTTTTATATCGACTGCATGTTGAAATGATAATATTTTGGACATATTAAGTTAAATAAAATATACTTTTTAAATTAATTTCACCTGTTTCCATTTTTCAATGGCATTGCTAGAGAATTTTAAATTACAAATGTGACTTGCGTTATATTTCTATTGGACAGTGCTGCTCTAGGCTATTGTATGAAAGAGAAATAAACTGTCTTCGTTGAGCCACCTGTATTTTTAGGTCTTTTATTACACTAGTTGAGCTTGGATCTCTTTCTAATACAATGCACTATATATAAAATAGTGGATGACAATTGCAAAGAAAACTTTTGTTTGAAGTGGATAATGAGAAAACAACAGTGAAAGATCATTGGTTCCTTGCATATATTCCAACCTGCCTGACAGGGACAGTTCCTGTACTGAGTAGGAAGTGAGTTTCTTGGTCAGCTGTAGGGTCTGAGAAAAGTCTCAGGCTTTTCTGCCCTCCCGCCATTGGTGTAATGATGGACACCTGCGGTGCTGCGTGCATGCCTGCGTGGGCATGCGCAAGTGGATGCACCTGGGCTAATGCACGAGGTATATAAGGCTAGCGTCTCGGGATGCTGCGTGGTGTGGCAGAGGCAGCGGTGGCATGGAAGGAGAAGCCAAAGTGTTGCGGTGGAGTGTGAGGGATAGCATGACAATGGCGAAAAAAAGAGACTGCTTGAACCGGTGGTGAACCTACCTGGTCTGGGATGGTTGCAAGACATCAACTAATCCGGTAAACCGTTTCTGTGCTTTCTGGAAGATCTCACTCGTCCACTGTCCTTCTTGGTTTATCTGAGAAGGATATTGATACAGTCTCTTTCTGGGATCTGTACTTCTTTGTAAGCCATTACTTTTTAGTGGAACTGGGGTCAGGGAAACCTGGGCATTGCTTAGTGAGTTGAGTAATTCAGGCTGTTGTCAATCAAGCTTGGGTTTCTTGGATTGAGCTGAATTCTTTAAAACTAGAAGCCTTCCTGTCTATTTTCTTCCATCTATTCTATGAGCTCCTAATCAAAGTCAGAGTTCTCGTGCAGTCATCTATGAGTCTGGGGATTCCTGTCTTTTAGCAATAAGCTTCTGTGTTCTGTCCTGTCAAGAACACCAGGGATGAGTCATTGGTCAAAATTCAGCAACCCGATATTTAGAGATACCTGCTAGTACGTGGTGCCAGGGTCCCCCTGTGAGTTTCTGTTTAAGGTTTGCAAGGAGTCAGACGGTCAGCAGTACCAGAAGCAGGCACAGCCGAAGCTGAGAGGTGAAGGAATCACTGTGAAGACCAGCACTTGAACAGGAAATGGTAACACCTGATGCTGAGGGGCCATGAGGTGACAGGCACAAGCGCTATTTATATCTTGAGTAAGGATTCAGTTTCTGAGTGCCATCCTGGACACCCTAAAGCCTACCTGTGTGGTGTGGTCAGGGTAGTGGATTTTAGTACTGAGAGAAGATCTATTTCTTAAATAGAACTATGCATGAAATCCCTTAATAGAACTCTTTCTTGGGCTACACAGTGTATCACCCAGCTGAGTATCCCAGCCATAGATCCCTGCCACAGGCATAAATGTACCCCACATTCTTGGTGGAGATTTTTTTTTGTTAGGCACCCTGGGTCCTCTCTCTTTGAAATGGACAAAATAAAGCTCCCATCTTAACTCTGTGAGTAGATTTCTTTTTCTGGTGGAAGAACCAGTCTTTCCATTAATCTTAGTAGGCATTGGGGCTAACAGAATCCATTTTCCCAAGGTTGGAATGATTGTTAAGTGGACTTTGGGAAACATTTTAACCTTTTTGTCACTCAGGCTAAAGAATTAAAACACATTTCTGGAATTTTTTCTGGGGTTACTAGGAAGCCAGAGCGAGGCGTGGCTACCTCTGTGTATTTTTCTTTACAAAAAAAGCTTGACATTCGGGAACACAGACCCCTTAGCTCTGGTTTGTGTTTGTATTTCAATGTAGAGTGCACATTTCCGGTAGATATTTCTAGAGGAAAAAAAGAAGTGGCGTAATGATGTTCCAAGGAAAATGAAAATATTTCTATCATTCCAAAACTGAAAAAAAAAAAAAAAAAAGAATGACTAGGATACTGATATGCCACCCTGGGTATAATCCAAGCATTTGGGTTATTGGCTTTGTGTTAGATTCTCTGACTAAATTCTTCTAATGTAAAACAGTGCATGGCAACCCAATTCCCCATTTGCTCTCACGTAGAGTGACATAGTAGGAGATGTCAATTTGAATCCTCCAAAATGGAAAAGAAAGATGGCAGATTCAGCTGCTGCATGGTTCAAAGATGCAGGAAATAGATCCGATATGTGGTGTCATTTAGATTTAAAACAAAGGTACTTGCGTGTTCAGTGTTACTTGCAATAAATATATTAGATTTAAGCCTTGTTTTGAACCTAACCATAACTGGACTCTTAACTCTCTGGTTTAAATGCCTGGTAATATGAAGCATTTCATAATTTCTGGTCCATTAGTTGTGATCAGGTCCCAATTAACATTCCAGAACCTGGCTTTAGCCAACCTACATGGAAAATTTGAAGTGGGAGCACATATTAGACAGCCTGTAACTGCAGCTTGGTGTTTGTAGTCGACACCACAATTTTTTCAGGGTTGGAATGCTGGAGGTCCTCTATATTTTCTGTAATATTAACCTAGATTATATGTATTTCCTGGTCCAAAGATGCTCTCAGTAGTTAATGCAAGGGAAAACCTTCTCTTGGCTGGTAAGAGTCTTACCTATCAATTAGTTGAGACTGAAAGCTAAAATCCACTTCGCCACTGCACTTCCATGCCTAAATAGAGCAAGAAGTGAAACTCCCTCCTGGCCCATCTTATGCCTGGAACCCCCACCCTATGCACACATCACTCCTCCAGCAGGAATTGAGCTGTGGTTTTGGGGCTCGCTGTCCCTCTCAGGGAAAGATGGTAGGTGCCACGTCTAAATGACTTGCAGAGAAACATCAAAAGGAAACATCAAAACTCTGCTCAGAGCATTTGACAGACAGGGTCATCCCAGGTGGACTTTCCCCAAGCAACTGTGATTAAAATGACCAACCCGAGGCTTGACAAGAGGTAAATAATGCCAGAGGCTGACTAGCTGTATACTCACAGATCCACTGGGCTATAGACTGATTAAGATGTAACAAAAAGCAATATCATTTAAAAAATTATGTTTATTGGTGTAGTGTTGACTTATACCATTATGTATTTGGGGTTTAAGTTCACACCCCTACAAATGCATGTTATCCCATCACACCCACCACCAAAGCCCCAGTAACCATCTACCATGGTCCTTTGGATTCTCTCCCCTCTTTGCGACCAATTCTCCTCCCCTTTGTGTACCCTCAGTTCTGCAGTTAGATTTCAAGGGTTTGTTTTAGTTTATTCATTCACTTTGTTTTTTATATTTCACATATGAGTGAAAGCATCTGGTATTTGTCTATCTTCTGACTTGTTTCACTTACCACAATCTCCTCCAGTTTCCTCCACATTGTTGGAGATGGCAAGAGTTCATCTTTTTCTTTTAATTGGTGAGTAGTATACCATGTGTATCCAGACCACATCTCTATCCACTCATCTGTTGCTGGGCACTTAGGTAGTTTCCATAGCGTGGCTATTGTAAATAGTGCTGCAATGAACACTGGAATGCAAATATTCCTTCAAATCGGTACTTTTGTTACGGGATTGCTAGATTATATGATGACTAATTTTAATGTTTTGAGAAACCTCCATACTGTTTCCATAGAGTCTAAATTTTTAATCAACAATGTTTGAGGGTTTCTTTTTTTTGGGGGGGAAGTAGTTGTTGTTTTTATTTAAATATTTATTTATTTATTTATGCATACAAGAGCTGGGGTCAGGCGAGAGGCACAGGGGTGAGGGGTGATAAGATTCATCAGAGACAGAGTGGAGAGCAGAACAGGCAGATTGACTGAAATATGCTGCTGAGAGGAGCAGCAGGTTGAGGCAGGAGAGGTCTGCTGTGCCACGTGGTCTGCTCCCTGGCCGGGGATCGAATTCGTGCTGCTGTGTGACAGACATGTGCTGATGTTCCACAGCATGGCGCTCAACCCGTTCGAGGGTTTCTTTTACTCCCTTGTCATTTCTGGTCTTTTTGATATGGGCCATTCTCCCAGGTATGAGGTGGTATCTTATTGTGCTTTTGATTTGCATCTCCCTGACAATAAGTGATGATGAACTTTTTTTCAAGTGGTGTTGCCCATCTGTCTATCTTCTTTGGGGAAGCAGCTATTTAGTTTTTCTGCCCATTTTTTAATTTGGTTGTATTCTTTTTGTTAAGTTGCATGAGTACTTTGTAGATTGTGGGTTTTAACACCTTGTCAAATGCCAAATATGAAAGTATTATTTTTTAGTGTGTTGCTTAACCCACTACACCACCAGGGAGGGCCCAAAAAGTATTATTTTTAAAATAGAGTAACTCCTACTCTTCAGTCTCTAGATTCACTGTGACTCATGAACATGGGTAAACACACAGAAGACAGGACCTGAGAGCAAAGGGTTTCGTGTCTATTACAGGTTCAATGAATGGTATATAGTCCCACTACAACCATCACTAAAAGCATTCCTTGTTGCAGAACTGACCATTAATTCTCATGTAACTCTTTGATTTCTGCTTAGATTCCTTTGTCTAGAACAAGCATGTAGAAGAGGTACAGTGACCTCCTCAAAGTCCTGTAATACTTTGCCAAGTGTTTCTAAGTCATGGTGACCTCTGTGACCCTTGTGTGCTTGATTCCATATTGGGCATTGCCATAAATCTGTCCTTTGCTTTCTATCTCATGGTCATAATACCTGGTAAAAACCCCACACCTCTCACTGCATCAGCTGCGATCATCTCATGACTGATTTCCAGAATCAATTCTTATTCCTCTCCAAATTCTTTCTCTAATCTGCCAGCAAAAGCTATCTCTAGATTGCAAACCTGACCATCTAACTTCCTTCTTCAGAATCCTTACACATCTTCTCATTGCTTTCAGGGTAAAGCCCCGGACTTGTGAGATGATCCACAGCACCCTGTTTGGTGTAGCCTTACCCTTTTCTCTAGCCTCTTTGACATCCTCTGCACTTTTGTATACTGACAATTTCCCCTTTATGTGCATATTTAAAAAACACCTAAAATTTAGGAAGTCAAGGGTTTTAACTTTTTAGGGATGAACACAGATGGGAAGAGTTGGCATATCTGGTCATGAGACAATAAATAAGATTAGCGTAAAATTGCCAGCTAGAGGTTTATTGAAATATCCAATAACATTTGCTTTTCTTCTGGTCTAAAATGGCATCATAGGAGTGGACTGGTGATTGCCAGAATACACCTCACCTCCAGAGATGGGGTGTTCCATGCCATAGAGTCCAGATGGTCAGGATGAGAAAAGAGAGACTCCCTCCCACCACCATTTTTCCAGTATCAACTAGAACGAGATGCATATTTCCTTTTTATCAAAGGAGGTGACATAACACTGCATTTACACAAATGCATCCAGAAAGACAAGAACCTCCATCTGTTTCTATGATAGTATTAGTCAACACATATGATTATCTCTAGCTTCCCAGTAATGATCATCAGAGCACTATGATATATTTGCACACATCCCAAAAGCACAGTTTCTTTTGATTTGACAGTCAATAGATATGCAATTTAAATTCCTATAAACTGTTAACTTCTCATCTGACCCACAAGAAGTAAATGGGGAAAGAGTACTGAGCTATAGGTAAGAATGGAAAAACATTCACTTCTTTTTCAATGCTGAATTAGTATAAAGATGTGAGTGAACATGTACCAGAGTCTACAGTGGTCTGTCCCAATATCTATTTTCTCTTCTCACTCAATGAAAGAAACTGATGCTTAGCTAGGTACATTGGCTACAGATGCATGGCTATATTTTTGAGATTTTTTTTTTAAGCTAGGTATCATTGTACGATAAGTTTCCAGTTAGCAAGATATCAACAACATCCTTGTGGAATTTCTGGGAACTCTCCTTGAAAGTTAGAAAATGTGCTTTTCCTATCCCTCCTTTCGTCATTCTGCGGACTGGAACTCACATGCCATGGCTAGAGCTCCAGCAGACATTTTGGACCATGAGGTCAGTGAAACAGGGAACTAGAAGAAGCATGGGTCCTTGATATAGGTCATCTCTGGTTGATATATTTTCAGACCTCTTTCACACGAGGCAGAGATGAGCATGTTTAAGCCACTGTGTATGTGTGTGTGCATTTTATGTATAGACAAATTTAAAACTGTTATGCCATGAACAAAAAAGAGTGGCTGAAATGACCTCTTGTTCTTGGCACCCAATGGCTGACCAGAGCAGACATTTTCCTGGAACACGTTTTTTCCCCTAGGGAATATGTGAGTTCTGGGTGAGGCAGACACTCACTTCTCACACTAGGGTTGAAACAGCAAATGGGAACATTTGTTTGCCTGGTTTTGTGCAAGGTTTTTTGTGCAAGGGTTCTTGGAGGTCTGGACTTTCTGTCCTGACCAGAGGCACCATCATGTTACCACCAAGTGGGGGAGGGGGAAGGTTTACTTAGGGAATCCCACTACGTGACTCAGGGATGGTAGGTGTTTTTATAAAATGTGTTATTTATTCAGAACTGGTGCCTTGCAGGATCTCTTGTGTATTGGATCTACATGACTGCACTTCCTCCCAACTCTGTGCTCAGTAATGTCATGTCCATAACTTGAAATTGGCTTTGGTGGGGTTATGTCATTATGAAAGTAAAAACTGAAAATCAGTTGTTTATTCAGAGATGTTGCTTGTCAGTAGACCACTGGCTGACACCAAACTCTCAGTCTCAAAAAAACTTCCTCTTTTTCTTTGAACTATCAGAGAAGAGTCTAGGGCATAAGTAATTTATTAGTAACTTTATGAGCTACAAAGTATTTTCCTGACATTAGGTGGTCTAAGAATTCCAGCAATCCATGAAGTAGGCAGGGAAAGTCTTACCATGTGCCTTGTGTAAGAGATGTGCTGGGGTTTAGAGAGACACACTGTGTGTGGCAAGTGGCACTGGGCTTGGAAGCTGTTTCTGCTCCTACGCATTCCACAGGAATCAAGTGGATTTTCCTGGGAAAATAAGATGGGGAAGAAGATTAGGAAATTCAGCCTGAAGGAACAGATGAATTAAAGAGGACAATCATTTTTCCATCTGTAATATTATTTTTTTTATAAAGCAGACCTACTTGAAAAAGAGCATACAAAGAATCAATACAAGAACTTCGAGAACAGTCTTTGGAAAAGACTTCCTTTTAAGTACTAGTACAAAACCTAGTAATTGCCTAAGCTGTGGCGGGAATGCATTGCTACAGAGGAAAGAGCATAGATGTTTGAAATCAAACATCTGATACAGATCTGACATTCTCCTTTTGCTGCTGTGTGAACTTAGGCAGATGACTTAACTGCTCCATGCATCAGTTTTCTCACCTACAAAATGGGTGTAATAATCATCTCTCATATTTATAATCATCCATCGTGAGGATTAAATAAGACGATGATGCTAAGCACACAGTGCCATGCCCAGCACAGAGTGGACAGTCATGAAAAGCTAGGTCTGCCTCTGCGTTCAGATTGTGAGGGGCCAATTAGCGTACGGTAAATCACAAGCTGTGAAGCTTACCTGCGTTTTTCTCTCCGAATAATCCCAAACCATAATGATAAACATTCTGAAGGGACTTTTGGTTATTCAAAGCCAGAAGCAGCATTGCAGGTTAGTGGGAGACTGAGAGTTTGGAGAATTTTGTGAGAAAAGACCAGCAGTTTTTAATTTTGCTTTCTGTCTGTAGTGAATTCCATGCTGGCTTTTGAGACCAAAACCAAATCTGGCAACAGCAGGCAATCATAGAGTTTTCATGTAATTCAATAATTTATCACAAAGAATATTCATTTATAAACAATGACTTGTTTTGGAATGATAGCAGCTGTCAGTTTGGAGGCCTTGTTTCTCCCCCCTGGGACAGGAGTCTGGCTTCCCCTTTGCTAAACCATGCAGGGTCGCTGGGTTTGGAATCTGAAGCTGAATGCACTTTACAATGTGTTTATGTTTTGCTATGTGCATTATTTCATTTTTACTTTGTGGACACGAAATCCACGTTGCTGGATGCCGAAAGTGCCTCTGAATCGTCCCCCTGCCTGTGGGGAGGAAATAATCAAGCTCAGAGCTTCGAGTTTACCTGAAGCACTCAGCCCAGAGGAGGTTCAAATGTGGCCCTCTCCCCGACAGACACACGGTGTCTTGGGTGCCCCTTTGTGTCATCACTTAGATTTGCTTCAGCAAAAAAGAATCCTGGATCCTTTGCTTTTTCGAAACTGTTGCCAGGTGATTTGTATGTCTGAGAGTTGTGATCAGGTCTCTCCAGTGTCTTGGAAAACTCAGTGTTTCGAGTGCAGGACGTCACACTGCCTGCTGGGAATGCAGCACCCAGTGTCCTATGAAAACACTGCACCTTCCACTTCTCCACACCTTTCCACCCATTTCACAAAGAGTCAGAGGCTCCTGACTTCTCTTAGAGCTCCCAGGCTTTCTAGAGCACGTGGAAACCTGTCTAGAACATAGAAAGGGAAGCTGCCCAAGCCGGGGGCCTTTTACCTCCAGCATCCATTTCCTTTGCTTGCTGTGATATTTTCGCCCATGAGTTAGTCTTTGAAAGTTCAAGCAGGTTCACTGTCAGTGACCATTTACCAACTGCAGCCAACTGGAAGACCAATGACATCGTCTACTAGGCGGTTAGTGAGAACTGAATTGTGTACTTCCCAAATAGACTGAAGTCTTAAGCACAGCACCTGTGCATGTGACCTTATCTGAAATTGGAGTTCTTATCTAACTAAGTTAAGATAAGGTCATGAGGGTGCTCCCTACTCCAATATGACTTATGTCCTCATAGGAAGTGGGAAATTTGGACACGGACACACAGGAAGAATGTCACGGGGTGAAAAGGAGAGCTTAGGCTGATGCAGCTGCAAGAAATGCTAAGGCTTGATGGCTACCAGGAGAAACTAGGAAAAGGCAAGGAAAACTTATCTCCTTCAGACTTATCAGCTTCGGAGCAGGGTCCTCTGATACCTTGGTTTCAGACTGTCAGTGCCCAGAACTGTGAGACAGCTGGTTCCTGCTATGGCAAACCAGCCCACTCTGAGTACCAACATCTGTATTAGTTTTCTAGGACTGTTGTAACAAAGTAGCACAAACTGAGTGACTTGGTTTCCCCTGTGTGCCTTAAGGAACAGAAAAGCCAGTGAAATTCTGTACATCATGTTCTCCCAATCCTTTAACACAACTCGTATCCCGGCTGTCCTTCCCCCAACATCTGATGATGCTCTTCCCAACTCTCGGCCAATTAGTAGCACTCATTTAATAGGATAAATAATTTCCCACAGGGGTGACTTCTCTATAGTAGTCCTTCCAAGGGTTATGCTGACATAACCCACAGACCTTAAGAATTCACTTAAGAAGGATGAATGAAGTCTTTCAAGTGTCAAAATGTCTAGTGGGGAAGATGGAATCAGGAGGACTCTTAAGATCCTTTAAAGAACAAAAATGGTGCTGTGTTTTTATTTCCATTTTAAAAAGCAAAACATTTCCATTTCTTTGAAGGAAGAAAATTTTTTCTCTTTGTAGTAACACTTCAACCAAGACTAGGGTTGCCCAGACTTTGTCTCAGGAGAAGCATTTCTCATGCAGACAAGAGACCTTAGCTGGTTTCTGGTAAGCAAATCCTTTACATAGTCTATTTTTTTTAACAGAATAGATATTAATGAGGTGACCAGTGGATTCCTTTTCTTCAAGGAGCTTCAAATAAGTTGTAAATGTGTGCTACTGGGCCAGCCTCCCTTCCATTTCTTGCCTCCAGGCTGGAGAGCATTGCACCACCTCCACTTGTCCGTCTGTGAGTAGTGAATGATCCATGAGAGCTGCATGGCACAGCCAGGCGTGTTGTAAATTTCCACTCCTGTTTCTCCTTAAATATGAACTTCCAGCTGTTTTTTTTTCTTCCTGACGTTTTATTCAACCGAGTTTCAAATTGTTAGATTGCAGCAAGCAGTCCGGGGCATTTTAGAATGGGGCTAGGAATACAGTGGGTGGGAGAAAGTGAGAAAGAGAGAGAGGGAGAAGAGCATCTGGAAATCTGGAAGAATGTGGTATATCTGAAACCTGATAAGCTGCTGCTGGTGTTACCAGACCTCATGGTTTATAACGGCCATGCAATAATTATGGCTAAAGACGTGTACTCCCTTTCCACAGGCAGTGCACTCGCACGCCAGCAGAACAGGCACATGGTGCTTAAGATCTGAGCCTGAGCTGGCTGAGTCCTGTGCCTTGCAACTGTCTCCCACTAGGTGCAGGCCTGGCACACTAGCTGCACCGTGTATGCATAGGAAGCCTGTTGGATGAACATCACCAGCTGACCATTGTTGAGTAGTTGCCAAGTCTATAGCTATGGGCTCTCCAGGAGACATGAAAAACTGAAATGAATGCAGAAGAGGTTGAGGAAATCCTGAAGAACAGCACTGCAGGGAATGTCAAAAGCCACCATTTATGAGATTTTATGCACCTGCTATGTGCTAGCACTTAGCATGCATTATTTCATTTCATCCTTACAACCCTATGCTATGAGTTTTCTCATTAGCTTCTTTTTATTAAATGGAGGAACTATCTTAGAGCTTAACACGTGCTTGTCCCCTAGTTAGAAACACTGATTGCATGATGAAAAGTTTTTTAAAAAATGTGCTTAAGTTCACACAGTCATTGATTAAACCCACATTTATAGGTACTCTGTGGTATTTCCAGTGATACAAAGCAATGTACGTGGAACAGAAATTCAGACTGGAAGTTAGAGCTGTGACTGGGGCTTGCTTATGTGAAAAGTAGAATAGCAGTATTAAAATATTATTATAATTATTATTTTGGCAGAGTGGAGAAAGGAAAGTTAGAGTTGACAGAGATAGCAGATTAGGCAGTTGGCGTAGAAGTGAGAACAAGGCAGTGATGTTTCCTAAGATGTAGTTTCAGAGGACAGACTTGAACCTGCATAGGTTTTGACTGGTGTGAGGGTGGGATGTTCTGGAACCTTACACTGTCTGAGCATAAGGAATGAATTAGCTGAGCAAGGGCAACTCTGGACCAGCTAATGCCAAGGTATCGGTGATAACAATCTTGGTTCCTTTCTTTAGCTTGGCGGAAACTGCTGGGTCTACATGCTAATGACTGGTCCAATCCCAGGACCTATTTTAGGATCACAAGGGCAGTCAGGGCAACAGAAGTCTGATTCCAAAGAGGTTGTATCACACTGACCAATCTGAAGATGACCACCGCAGGGTTCGGAAACAGACTGTGTCATCGTAAGCAAACATGGCCCTCCAAAAAAGCAGCTGCTGTTTGAGTCAATGGAAAAAATATCGTGAGTAGGAAAATGTGAGCCATGTGCCTGGGCCCCGCCCAGTTGTCTTCCCCATCTGAGGAATGGACTGCCCTTTGAAATGCTAGGAGTGGGGAGTTTGCACGCAGAGGCCTGAGTGCTTTGTGACAGGGGAATGTAGAGCTGGCCACTTCTCCAGGAGGGAGCTTAAGTTCAGAAGAGCTTCAGACCTGGTTGTTGTTTGTTATACAACTGCTGCCCAGCAGGGGGGGAATGACCCCAAAGGACCACAATACCTTTTAACCCCGTAGTTCAAACGAAGTTCTCTGGTTTCTGCCTGGCCCAAAAAGGCAGCAGAGGAGAGTTTCACTATTATTTCTTTTCATTGGCTATATCAATGTATCACCTAAACAGCTAAAAGGAACTGACACAGAACTTAATATGGAAAATACCAAATATCGCTAGTAAACTTTGTTGATTACCTACCCAGCATCCATTTTCTTCTTTTTCCACAATAAGATCCCAATTGTGTTCATATGATTTGGGGGCAAGTAGCTCTATTTCAGCCTCGGAGGTTAGACCCAGTTAAGCCTGTTCCATCAAAGGAATCTGATGCACTTTTCAGTGAATGCTTTGGGAATGGACACAGGACTTAATTCTGGTCTAGAGGGGTATTCTTGGAGGCTTCATGAAAATTCTTCTATGTTCTTAAAACAGGACAGCAAGTGATATGAATAAGGAAGGATACACCCTGCCTCTTGCTGCTAGTTACCATCTTATGACCACAGGTTACATCAGAGTCAGAGTAGAGCTAAGAGGTACAAGAGGGTAGACACACACAGAGAAATGAGGCCTTGAATGTATCTGTCGACCTGGAATCCAGCTAACAGAATTCCTTGATGTTTTAGCCATTTGGATTTCAGCTAGCAGCTGATAGCTTCTAGACTGATAAACCATAAAACTGGTAACAACTTGGGAAGGAGAGAGTAAGTGGCTACTGGTGGTTATGGTCAAGGATGGCGGGAGAGGGTGACCGGAGCAAAGCACATGAAAGATGGCAAAATTCACCTTATGAACTTGGTTGGTCCATTTGGGACTCTTAGTCAACTCTACCCAGCACTTTCCTTTGTTAATGGTAGTAGGTAAAAGGAGGAATGATAGGAGTCAGAGTTTCTATTGCCTCATGAATCATGGTCAAGGATTTGTCCCAAGTCTAAAAGGATAGCCTCTGTATCAAGGCCAAAATATAGTAAAGATGAGAGGTCATGACTACATGCTTGAAAAAGAAACAGATGAAATAGGCCCTACCTATTGTCTTGGAAAAATTGTGAGTCCTTCTTCATCTGGGAAAATAATGAAAATGGTTTTCAATGGGGATTTATAGAGCTATCCAGATACTAGAAATTTTTAAGATGCTACTGCAGAAAGCTTTCCTGTAGATCCTTGGGAGTAGGTGTTTTTAATTATAGGTGGCAATTTGGAAACAAGTGTGTTCTCAGTGATCCATATCAATTGTCATGTTTGATCTTTTGCCCTGGACTTGTGACCACAGCATGTATACGAGAGCTAACTGGCAGAGGCTGGAGTAGGGGTGGGGCTACGGCTGTGGGATACTACGAAGTTGGATAGTACACAGGTTGGACAGGGAGTCACGGCTCTGGCCTCATTAGCACTCTATGTAGGGACATCGTTAGTGTCTTTTCCAGCTTTCCATGAATATCCTAGTGCTTCATGCCTCCGAGATCTCAGTTGTGCCCATGGATCACAGAACCAGCAATTTTTTCTCTACACTACGCAAGTGACCAATCAATCTTACAAATGAACACATACACACACACACACTCACACACACTACATTAATGTCAGTGCTGTTTTCTAAGTCTACCATATTGGAAGATCATGCTGTATAATAATGCTGCTTTGACCACTAACTCTCTTGAATATCCCTTTCTGAGTATTAGTGTGCTTTATATAATGTTAGGGCTAAAAAAGAATAGTAAAAGGGAATTCCTATATATTCACAAGTGACAAAGCCAAGATCCATGATATTCCTGAGACTTTGAATTTGGCGATTCTCAACCATTTCTGCTACAAATTGCACGATGGATGATGGTGACATGCAGGACACATTCCCAAAGGTGTCCCCATTGTGTCTCCACATGTGACTCCAAGGTCTTCAGATAATATGAACCCTTTCTTTCCAATTCAGTATGGCATATTAAAGAAGACAGTGATTTCAAGTAATTATAGCGATAACCTCAGGCTATGTCTAAGTTTTATTTAAAAATGAATCCTTTACAAATGTCAGTGCTTTAACTATTATTAACAACAGATCACTCATAACACATCTCATAACTGGTTATGATACAAAAGTATGTCATTACACCACAGTTAAGAACTGTCACTCTCACACATAATTATATCTCTTATATTTCCAAATTGAAATTGTTTTCCTTAACCTCAGTGTCTGTTTATTAAGTAACAGTGTTATTCTTGCTTTCTGAAGTCTTGCCTTAGGAATTCTAACATATAAGTCAAAATAGTCCACAGTACTCCACAAATGTCACTGTGTGTTAAATTTTCAATATGCTACAGAATCTCCTTAGAACCTATGAAGAAATAAGCCTATAAGAAAAATTTTATTATAGAAAACTGGGTTGATGAATGCAACAGAAGACATTACTCTGAATATTATGAGCAAAAGCAAGATAAATAACCAAGATTTCAAATAGCTTTTTTTAAAATGGATTTGATAGAGTTTAGCTACCAATGATCCTGTCTCTGAGGGACGGGAGGTTGAGGAATCTACCATTTATATGTCAGTTGTTACCTGGGCTCTGGGTGGCCTTAGGTGGCCCAGGTCTTTGGCATCACTTCCTGTTTGGGGGGAGACCCTGGGTGGACTGACAGGCTGCTAGTGTCCAGCACAGAGAAGTGACAGTGACCATAGCCCTCACTCATCTGCGCTAAGAGTTTATCTGCCCTACAGTCATGTGCATGCCCTCTCTGCAGCTAGGAATAAAGCCGCTTGGATGGGAGAATGTTGGGAGGACTCCCAAAACTTGAGTTCTTCCTCCTGTTTTTGAGAGTTCTTGCTTCTCATTTTTCTGCTCCTGGTTGACAGGTGGATACAGCCCAGCACAGTGGAAGCCATAGAGGAACTCAGTCCAGCCCCACACTCTTGAAGTCAGCCAGTTGGTCTGATTGCAGAGAAGTGAAGCCCACCCATAGTCTGAGCAAATGCCACAAGAGATGTTTAATCATAGCCAGTCAGTGAATGCACACACACATACTCACAAGCACACTGTAACAATAACAGCTCAATCAAGTTAGCACTGTGGATGAGAAGAGACATTTTGCCAAGCCCACAGCGGACTGAAACACCAGGGGGTTTGGAATTTGGAACATCTTTTTTCCCACCCACCCCCCCGCCCAGCCCCATTGTACTCCTTTGACCCCAGGGAATGGAGCATGTCATCTCTTGACTGAACAAGACTTCTTGATATTCAGGGAGAATGGCACACCAGTGCAGAACCTGTGGGACATGACAGCCTGACTAAAGGAGATTTGATGAATTACGTGTAAATGAATCAGAAACAGATGGGTGAGGTTTTTGTTAAAATACACATGGGTTTTCCAATTAAGGAAGCAGGGGGCTGTGAGATAACTTTGGCACAACTGCCTTGGGCTCTGCTGGACCCTACCAAACTCTTCAGTGAACCTAAAACACAGCCAGGGTCAACTTTCCATCATTAATGGGTAACATACAGTCCATGACCACACACAAGCCATGAAATAGAAATGATCTTCATAACTATGATCATGCATCAGCAAGACTTTTAGTTTGTGACAAGAATAAAATGGCCATATTATGTCATGTAATTGCAGGACACGCATTCCACAGGCCAGCAGTTGACTTGATCTTGGAATGTGAAAAGGATGGAGGTGTTCTTTGTATCTCACCCCCTTTTGGGGTCTAGACACTCTTCCCTCACAGTCTTTCATGGGGCATTAAGAAATGTTGCTCTTGAATTCTAATGCATCCCCTTTTTCTTTTTGCCACATCTCTTTACTAATTGAAAACTGACAGCAAAAATGCCCGCAACCACAAATATCTAGAAGAAAATGGAGACATTCGGACAGGCTGAAATACTTTGAGTTTTATGAGCTCTAATAAGGTTAATCAAGGCTCTGGAAAGAATTTGTTTCATGGTGGACTCAACAAAGCAATGAAATGGGACCTTCAGAGACTGGCTGGAGGGGGAGGCCAAGAAGCTGAGGCCCTAATGAACTGCTGGTCAAGTTGGGTGAGGCCACGCCACAACTTCTTTCCACGCTGACGCAATCATGGTGGAACTTGGACGCTATCTGTTACTTGGCCTTCACACTGTTGTCAATCTCTGATCACTGGAAGCTCTAAATAAGCTTTCCCTGGAGTCTTTACAGCTGAGTTGATCCCTCAGTGAATTTGTTTTTTGAAGAGTTTCATCTAAAGGAAAGGCCTGTGCTCATATTTTTATAGCAGTTACATAATCAGACAGAGGTAGACTTTGGTTGGGTGAGGAGTAAATAGGAATGAACCACTCAGCAGGAATAGCAAAGGAAGATGTGTTAGAATTGACAAATTAAGGGGGGGGGGGTTGTTCTATTCAGGTATTAGCACTAGTGTCCGCTTCCTCACATGCTGGAAAGCTTGGGGAGTAGAATTCCTCTCCTCCCATCCTTTATCCCCCTCCAAACTCTCAACAAATGAGAAAGGTTATCCCAGCCAGTGGGTTCTGGGTTCTGACTGAGTCTGAAGGCCTCCCTCCTAATGACAAGGCTATTTCAGGGTGAATGGGCTTTACCTTTACCTGGACAGGTGTCATGATGAGGATACCCACAGAAGATGAGAAGCGACACTTTATCTTCTGTGCATCTCCAGCCCCTTTCCTAAAGTGCTCTCTTCATTTTTTCCTCCTCAAGTCTCCTCCATGATTGTTTTCTTTTCCTGGCATCTAGCGATTTGCCTCAACTTCTCAGGGGAAAGAGACAATAAACTGTTGAAGGGCAGGACTATGTCTGGTCTAGTTCCTCCCTCCAGCGTAGTGTCTAGCACATAAATGGCCATTACTCATACTGGGAAACTTGTAAAGACTGCGGCATTCCCAGCACTGGAGGAGGCTCTGTGCATTGGCTGTGATGGGGCATGGAAGGTTATGACCTGATGTCCCTTTTTAGTCCATTGATGTTCTTCAATGTCCCTCCTCTTCCTGATGTGTGTGTTCACATCCTCCTATGTGTTGGCATGCCCCCACTCCTGTGAACATTCAGTAACACACATTCTTCACACTCTCACCCCTAGTAGTGCACTCTGCTCTAAGCATTGGCGTTTAACTGTGCCAAGTCGCATTCCCTCTATTCTGAAAGAGAAAAAAGTGTCCAGTGATTTCTGGCTGAGATGGTCTATGAGCTAACGGACATGGCTAATGGATTACTTAGCCATGTCTCCCAGATAAGATATTTCTGTTAGAGATAATGCCAGAAGTCTAGGTGTGATTCTAGTGGTGGGAACACCACACACTGTGCTGTGGGCCTGGGGTGCACATTCGAGTACCTTCCACTCAGTAGTCAAGTGGTAAGGACATCAGTAGGGTGTGGCCTTTTGGTCAGACAGATTTGGGTTTATTCCCTGTGACTCTCCTACTTATTAGTTGTAGGCAAAGTAGACCATTTACATACCTTCCCAGAGTCCTTGAATACAAATACTTATCCTTGGGCATTATTGTTATTATTGTCACTATTACCATTATCCTTGGGTTAGTGCAAGGATTAAGTGAATGAAACACGAAAGTCTAGCGCAGTGCTGCATACAAGGTAGGCACATAATAAACCCAAATTCCTTTCCTTTTCTCTCTGTTACTCATTTGTTGCTACAATAAACTATTACTGAGAGTCCTTTCCTTGCCAGGCAGTGATTGCGCTGCTAAGATGCTGCCTGTGCTGCGTAACAATTGTTTCCCAATGGTGTCGGTTAGAGGCCTGGTTAGAAGCTCTCCACTTCTCACACAGGCCCCACCTTACCTGAGTGATCTCGAGCCAACCAGATGCTCTTTCCCCGCTGAGGCCAGGTGCGCTCCCCTCACAGATGCCTGCGTTTCTCTGCTGAGTCCTCCATGCTGCTGTCTCAGCTCTTGCTGACTCCTGAGAAGGCTTGGGGGCTGCCTGGCTCCCTGAGAGCTGGCTGCTCCTTCACAACTGGGGGATCAGCTTCCGAGGAAAAGGGCAGCACCCCGAGTTCCTTTTCCCAAGAGACAAACACCCCCTAGTTGCCATCTCCTGCACCCTTGGGCGCCAGCCGCGGACTGCCTCAGGAGAAGCGTCGGTGGCTTGGAGCAGAGGCGGGTGGCTGAGGCCATGGAGCTGAACTCAGGCTTGTCCCCTGGAGCGTGGATCTCTGCTGACCAGCTCGCCGCAGCGCTAATAAATATCAAACCCTTCAAGGGAAAATAAATTATCCCCCCACTGCTAGGCAAAACAGTCGTGATAAATTGTCGCTTTAGCCAACAGTGTTTAAAGTAAAATCAGCAAAGTGTGAGTAATGATGGCAGAGTCAAAAGTCCTGCATTAAACACAATGGTCTGATGAGGGCGGGGCAGCGTTGGGAGAAGAGCGAATTCTAGTTGAACTAAACCAATTCTTGTTCTGAGAGGAAAAGAAGAGTAGTCGGGATTTATTATCCTATTAGTTGTATTTTTTTCTTTCTTTCTTTTTTACTGTCGGAGCAGCTCTCAGGGTGTTCCGGGCATAAAGTCAAAATCTCCATTTACCAGAGATGTTTAGAAAACATGCTTTTAGAAGCAGGACTTCTAATTGTTGACTGGACAACAGAAATATGGTTAGTCTTTCAGTATAGAGAGGAATCCTGAGGGAGTTCTGTGGTACGGCCAAGGCTCTCAAAGAGGATGCATTCTGGCTGAGGGAAATCCAGATTTTTGCTTTAAAAATGTCATGGTGGTTAGTGACTTACGTGACCCTGTTTTTAATGTATTGTGTCATGTAACGTCAAACCTCACTAATTCCAGAATTAGAAAAGAATTGAATGATGGGAAGGTGGGGGGTAACGTATTACTTGAGCTGGCTTACATTGTAGAACCAATGTAAAAACATTAATGATATTTATCACTGAGAACTACCATGTTCTAAGCCTTCTGTGAAACATTTTTACATGAATTAAACATTAAAAAATCTCCTTAGAAAAAGTTGCTTAAGAAAGAAAAGTGGTCAACCTACTTAAGATATAAGAATACTTTACCTAATAATTACCTTATAATTAAAATTAATATAATTTAAAAATAAACAATTTTAAATTAAAAAATCCATCTTTTATACTTTCTAGAAGAAGATGGCATTAATAAATAGCCATACCAACTCTACTGTGAGTATATATAACTGTCTCCTTTCCATATCTAATCAAAAACTAACTCAAATATCTTCACCTTTAGTATTTTACATCCACATGATACCCACCTATCTCCCCTTGAGGTGGTCTCTCCTTTACTTTCAGTTTATCTTTCACTAAATAGCAACAATCCTTTATAATGTGTCACTATTTTTATTTCTTTTTCATACAATATTTGCTTTCTTTTCTAGGTGTAGTCCCCATAGAATTCCCACCACCACTTCACCCGTGCACCGTCACCATAGTCCCTTGTGCTCTTCTGGTCCCGGCCTTAATTCCAATTGCTCCCTCTTCCCTGCATTATGTCTCTGATTTGTCTGTTTATTTTTGTTTTGTTGTTGATTATTTTTTTCCCCTTGATCTCTTATATTCCTCCCATCAATGAGATCATCTAGTATTTTTCTACTTCTGATTTGTTTCACTGAGCATAATCCCTTCAAGCCCCATCCATGTTTCCCTAGGAGCATTATTCGTAAGAACCAAGTCTATCAGTGTTAGAATATCTAAATAAGCTATCACAGACTTGTAAAATGGGTTCACAGTCAACATCGAAAATCAGTGAACTACTGCTGTCCTGCATCAGCGTGGGTGATTCTCACAAACAATGCTGAGCAGAAAGTTATATAAACAGGAGATGATGGTGAATGTTTAATTTCACTTATATAACATCAAAAGCAGGTAAAACTAATTTATTGTCAGATTTGTATTTACCTTTGGGAGGTGTAATAAAGAGAGGGGTTAGAAGAAATACTTTTAGACTGTTCGTAGTTGTTTTTTTTTAAAGATTTATTTATTTATGCATACAAGAGCTAGGGTACAGGCCAGAGTCCAGGATGGTGAGAGGATTCACCAGAGACAGAGCAGGGAGCAGAACAGGCAGACTGACAGAGGGGAGCAACAGGCGAGACAGGAGAGGTCTGCTGCTGTGCCATGTGGGGTCCCCTCCCTGGCTGGAGGCAGGGATCGAACTCAAGCTGCAGTGGCTGCAGTCTGCTTGATAGTGCGTTGCTTAACCCACTGCGCCACCAGGGAGGCCCCTTGTTTTTAGTTTTTATTTATTGATCTGGATGGTCACACAAGTGTGGTCAGCTTGAAAAAAGTTATTTATATTTCTATTATCATTTTCATTATTTCTTCTGCATTCTTAATAGATTTTATTTGCTCTTCCTTTTTTAGTTTCCTAAGGTGGAAGCTTAGATTATTAGATTTAGATCTTCTTTTCTAGTGTTCACAATATCCATAAATTTCCGTCTAAACACGACTTTCATTGCATCCCACAAATTTTGGTAAATACATTTTTATCTTTATTGCATTCAAAATATTTTTCAAAATTGTCTTTAGACTTCTTTGATCTACACTATATAGAAGTGTGTGCAAAGTATTTGGGGATTTTTATCTTTCTATTATTAATTTCTAGTTTAGTTCCACAATTAGTTCCATTGTGGTCTGAAAGCATACTTTATATCTGTTTTTTATATTTGTTAAGGTGTTTTATGCCCCAGAGTGGTCTATCTTGGGGAATGTTCTGTGAGCTTGTGAGTGTATATATTGATGGGTGAACTATTCTACAGCTATAAATTAGATACAGCTGATTTGATGGCACTGCAACAACTTCCTCATTGATTTTCTGCTGAATTTGTCAATTACTCATAAAAAGGTGTTGAAATCACCAAGAAGATGCATCCCATTTGGGTCTCTAATTTTTAATTCTTCATCCTTGTTCTGAAATGTCACTGTAATAGGTCAATATTTGATCTACAAGATTTATCCTGAGATAGTGAGATAGTGTCCACTCTTTATTGTCTTATTTTTCTAGGGACATTGAAAATTCTGGATTTTTCACTTCTTAACCCCTCCTCTATAAAAAACAAACAGAAAAATCCTGTATATTTTCTTTTTCATTAAAGGCAAGCCTTTAAACATAAACTTCAATTCACTTATTTGCTCTTCCTCTGTGCCAGTAAATATATTTCATTTTTATATCTGTATCTTCTAAGATTATATGTTAGGAGACATATAATACATACCTTCTGACATCTCCAATAGGAATTTTGTTTCAAAGTCATCTTTTCCTGTTACATATATATGTATGTGTGCATGTGTGTATATATGTATGTATATGACTTTATGACTGTGATGTTAATTATACTGGCTTAATTCTACTCTATAATTATATTAATTGTGCTTCTACATGCCTCAATTTCCCCCATGTATAATAAAAGGAATTATAAATAGTACCAAATTTTTATATTTCTTTGAGGAATAAATTAGATAATGCATGGAAAGCCCTTGAAACAACTCTGCCAGGCAGACCATTTCCTCTCCCTCCAGAGGGTTTCTAAGCAAGGGGCATGGCAGTTTTATGAGTTCTCAGTGAGAGAGGGGTATGATGCAGTTTCCTGCTGGACAGGGTGCCTGCACTGTACCTTTCTGGTCTTAGATGCTCCCCGTTCCTTCCAGGCTAAACTATATGGGGCTATTATTCAGTCCTCTGACCTCTGCATGGCTATGTCAGAAGACCTCCATTCTTTTTGCTACTTACAGGCTCTCCAGGATTAAGAAAGATTTGCAGAGGCCAGATGACCTTCTGTTGTCATATCAGTACCCCAGCCAATTCTGTAGTCAGTTGCCTTCTGCCTTGTCCTCATTTCAGCTTTTCCTGGTATGACCATCATTCCTTTCTCACCTTTGAGGAAATCTCCTCCTGAGGATTACTGCACATATTCTGAGTGTTATTTCTCTCTACAAATCCTGTCTGTCTCAGGGGTGCCACCCTGGTTATTCTCCCTCTTACTTTTAAGTACAACTACATGTTCAGAGTATCAGTTATTTATTACTATGTAAGAGACCACCTCAACACTTAGAAGCTTAAGACCTAAGTGCTTATTCGGTTCATGCACCAGTAATTGGGGCTGGCTAAATTTGGGTAGCTGAGCTGATCTTGACAGATTGATCTTGCTCAGCATTGGCTGGCAGCTGCCTGGTCAGTTGGAGGTTGACTGGTCTCACATGTTTCTCTGGATGGTTTGACTCTGCTCTGCCTGGTGCTGATCCCCCAGAAGGCTAGACTGGGCTCGGTCATGTGGCAGCAGTAGCAGGGAGTTCAAGGGCAAGGATGGAAGCATGTGTAGCATGTGGGTCTCCTGAGTCCCAGACCCAGCTTGCACAGTATGGCTTCCACCACATATTGCTTGTGATGTGTTTTTAAATTTTTTGCAGGATTATATTTGACCGTTAAAATATTGATTTCAATGTAGACATTTCTATGTTATAAAAGTGAAAATGCCACATATAACAATAGGGTTTTTACTCTCTTTTAACTTTGTCTGTATTTTTTCAGTTGAAAATTATTAGGTACACACAAACCCCTTTTTTATTGTCATATTTTTATAATTATGTCATTATGTTGTGATTACCTTATTTTGATTTGTAAGAGTTTACTAATGATATTTGCTAATATTGTATTTTTAATTCTTCAGTATCTTTGTGCTTTTCGCATCTCTCTAAACCCATCTTTGAGTAGTAAATCCTTTGATATGTGAACTTTGATAAGAAATTTTATATTCTTTATTTTTCTGTCTTCGGTCTTCCTATTTTGTTTTTACCGTAGGACTTCCATGGTTTTTCCTGTATATTGGAGATTCTGATGAACATTTTCTTTTTCACTTGATCTTAGCCAAAAGGCCGAGAAGCGATGAACATTTTCTTTTTCATGCTAGAATAATTTAAAAGTTAATGCCCTATACTCATCACTGATTATGATTAATTGAATACAAGCCATAAACATTCTTAATTGCAGTAGTCACTAATTTATTACTATAAAATCAGTCACAATTAGTTTTGGCAAATTTTTAATATCCTAATAATTAATTTAAATCTATATATTTAAACACAATTACTTTGGTTTCTCCTCTATGGAGGATAAGACATTTTTGGGCTTTGTAACACCCCCTTTCTTCTATTCAGTATTTGCTTACGCTGAGGTTCTTATGCCTTCATTATTTTTGATTTGTTTTGTTCTATTTTTGTTTAAACAACTAGTTCAGTTATATGTCTCAGCAATATGTCTCTCCTTTCTTTTCCCTCTTATATATTTATACCCCCTTATCTATATATTTATATCTATTCCCCCTTATATATTATGTCTAATCAATATTGACTCCCTACCTTTTCCTATTAACATTTGCTTATTTTTTTAAAGATTTATTTATTTATGCATACAAGAGCTGGGGTACAGGCCAGAGTTGCAGGAGGTGAGAGGATTCACCAAAGACAGAGCGGGGAGCAGAACAGGCAGACTGACTAAAACACACTGCTGAGGGGAGCAGTGGGCAAGGCAGGAGAGGTCTGCTGTGCCATGTGGGTCCCCTCCCTGGCCGGGGATTGAACTCACACTGCTATGCAGTGCATGTTTCACAGTGCAGCACTCAACCCACTGTGCCACCAGGGAGGCCCTAACATTTGCTTATTTTTAAGAAAGAAAACAAGGAGCATTAGCCTAACTGGATATTGTACATCATTTTCTGCATCAGGCTTTTCATTCAAGGATTCTTTCTTCTACTCCTACCCCAATGTCTGGTCAGCTGGTTAACATCCCATATGATCTCTGCAGAGAAGGCTGTTCAACAGGTTTCTTAAAACATTGACAATTTAGTCTTTATCTATGATTCATAGTTTTCCTTTTTATTGCATTTTTATATTGGGTATTTTGGCTTTAATCATTTTGAAACTCTAATTCCATTATCTTGGAATAGCAGTAAATAAATCTGGGGAAATTTTAATTGTGATTCATTTAAAATTGTGAAAATTTTATTCTTAAAAATCTAAGACTTTCACTTTTGGTTGTGGGAGATCTAAAATGACCATATCTAAGGGAAGAAAGTCTATATTGTATAAATACTAACAGAAATGCAAAATAATGGTACTTTATTAACAAGTAAAAGTAAATCTCTAAAAAATAGAATGCACAATCCTAAAATTTGTATGGTATCACAAAAGATGCCAAACAACCAAAGTACTCTTGAGAGAGGAATAGGCTGAAACATCAGGTCCCTGTTTACAGACTATATTACAAAGCTATATTATCAAAAACAACATATTGCCTTAAAAACAGAAACAAAGATCAATAAAATAGAGTCTGTAAATAAACTCACACATATAAGGTCAATTAATTTGTGGCAAATAAGGCATGGAAATAAAATTAGGACAAGAGTCTATTTAATGAATGGTGTTTAGGAAAACTGGAAAGCCACATATAAAAGGATGAAACTAAACCACTATCCTCTGCCATACACCAAAATTGATGAAAAGACTTCAATGTAAAGCCTGAAACTATAAAATTTCTACAGGTGGCAAGTGCCTTCATATTTACTTTAATGATTTTTGGGAGTTGATCCCAAAATTAACTCCATTAGTGATTTTTGGGATTTGTTCCCTTACAGTAGAAAAATGACATTTTAAAATCCAAAGCTGTGCCCTCTTAGCAATGTTCCAATAGTACATCTTCTCAAGGTCCAAATCGGCATCCCTCCTGCCAGCAACAGAGCAGATGCACCCTGGTCCCTTCAAATCTAGACTTTTACACTCATACTTTGACTTAGCATAAAGATCTTGGATTTGCGATATTGATACCTGTCAAAGATCTTGGCGAGAAAGGAATTTGCCGATGGTCAGAGTCTGGCTTATCTAGAAGGGAGACTATAGTAGACTTTCAGAATGGAAAGAGGTGTGTACTTCCCATTTTTGTGGGAGCAGGGTTTCTCCCACGAGGTGCAGGGGAGAGGTTCTGCAGTAACCCGCACAGTCCTATCACTCTTCCTCTGGCAGGAGGACTGTGCTCTGCTCCTTGAGATCTGACCAATGATTAGATGAGGCCCACCCACAGTAGGGAAGGTCATCTGCTCTATACTGTCTACCAGTTTTTTAAGAATTTATTTATTTATGCATATAAGAGCTGGGGTACAGGCCAGAGTCTCGGGAGGTAAGAGGGTTTACCAGAGACAGTGGGGAGCAGAACAGGCAGACTGACTGAAATACACTGCTAAGGGGAGCAGCAAGGCAGGAGAGGTCTGCTGCGCCATGTGGGTCCCCTCCCTGGCTGGGAATTGAACTCGTGCTGCTATGCAGTAGATGCTACACAGTGCAGCGCTCAACCCACTGCGCCACCAGGGAGGCCCCTGTCTACCCATTTAAATGTTTATTCCATCTAAAACATTTGGAAACACCCAGAATAATACTTGACCAAATACCTGGGCACTTAAAAGTCTAGTAAAAAAAAATGACTATCAGACATACTTTGCCTGACTCAGTTCTCATAACTGCTGTTGATTCCTGTTTTAAAACCCAGCGATAGTTTGTGAGTGGGTGATAGACAATACGTGATTTTCTCATACTCTGATAGTCACCAGAAGAACTGAGATTCACATTCAGCACTCTGGGAAGCCAGAGTGACAGTTGTTGCCCCCACATCCCACACTTCATTCAACAAGAACATTTTTGTTCTACAGTGAAGGCTGTTAAGGAGTGGGAGTAGTGTTCAGCTGTGTTTCAGGAAGATTAATTAGCAGGGAGTGTGGAATGGATTTAGGCCTTGTCAAGGGTAGGAGACGGCTAGGAGTCTAATGTTCATTTTAGGGCCTCATTTAACACATCCAGGTTATTAACCATGGAGGGATTTCCGTACAGAGAATCTGAAGCATAATCAGAGTGAAATAGTAAGTCTTTTCAACTTACTAACAAATAGATTTCTAATATATTATAGTAAATATATTCTGTGTTCCTATAGCGAATTTGCAAATTTATATTAGTTTTATCTAGTTGTTGCTTTTATTTTCTCTTCCAAACACTGAAAGTGTCTAAGTGTTAGTGATTTTTATCATCACTATATGGTAGGCACTATTGTAGGTGCCAGTGACTGACAACGTGGTGACTAAAACAAATGAAGTCCTTTTATCCTTTGCATTTGCAAAGCTCATCATCTACTGAGAAAAACAGACACCCTCTTTTTTTTTTTTGCATCAGATGAACTGGAGTGTAGGTCAGAGGTACGGGGGTGAGAAGATTCACCAGAGACAGAGGGGGGAGCAGAACAGGCAGATCTACTGAAATACACTCCTAAGGGGAACAGTGGTGAGAGAGGAGAGGTCTGCTGCACCATACGTGGGTCAGCTCCCTAGCCGGGGATGGAACTCAGGCTGTAGAGGTGATAGCGCTGAACTTAACCACTAGGTCACCAGGGAGTATCCAGGAAACCATTCTTATTGCTTAACAAAAAAATTTTTAGCTAGAAATATTATTTTACAATTGAAGAAACACACATGGTATGTAAATACAACCTACATCTAACTTGGATAGTAACGGCAAGGTGTGCCACTTAGCTAGTCCTCTTTTGAAATATTTATCTGAAGAATATGAAAACACTAATTCAAAAAGACAGATGTGCCTCTATGTTCATCACAGTGTTCTTTTAATAGTTAAGTTATAGAAACAACCTAAGTGCCCATCGACAGATGATTGGACAAAGAAAATACACTACCCAGCAATAAAAAACATGAAATCTTGCTATTTGGGACAACATGGATGGACCTACAGGGTATTAGGCCAAGTTAAAATAAATCAGAAAGTGAAAGATGAATACTGTATGATTTTACTCTTATGTGGAAGATAAAAGAAATCAACAAAGAAAACAAGAACAAGTTCTAAGAGGAGAGAGGGGAAGGATTAAAGGGAGTCAGTTTTATGGTAGTGGGTAGAAATGAGACTCTTGGTGACAATCATAATGCAGTATATACCAATGTCAAATCTAATATTATATACCTGAAACCTATATAGTGTTGTAAACCAATGTTGCTTCAATAAACATTTAAAAGATGAAAACAATTTAATGTTTTTTGCATATCAATTCAGCAAAGAGAAAATAGTTATCACTGGAGAGGTTGTGGGGAAAGAGGGTCTATGGCATTGCTGGGTGCCGTGACTTCTAGAGAGTGTCCAAAGTTGCCTCTATTTCCTTCATGTCCCACACTTGATCCTTTGCAAGTCATGTCATCTTTACTTTGAAATACACTTGGAGAAACTTCTCCGTTATCCCTTTCCTCCAATACCAGCTATCTTCATCTCTTGCCCAGATGATCACACAAACCCCTAATGGGACCCCTGCTTTCCACCATTCTCCATTCTCCACCAGCAGCTAGTGCCAGTCACACCACTTTGAGGTGCAGAAGGCTTCATGTCGTGGTGAGAGCCACCACCTCCCCCTGCCTGCCCCACTGGCCCACTTCACACCAGCTGCCTCAGTCTTATAAATCTTCAAGCATACTAAGCTCAGGCCTTCTTCCAGGTCTTCCCGTTTGTCCTCTTCACCCAAAACACTTTTCCCAGAAGTGGGCTCTCCAAGTGTCCTGTTCCTCTCCAAAATATCAGGCCCTGTCACTGTAGCCTGACTTCCTTTTCTTTCTTTTTTAAGATTTTTTTTTTGTACATACAGAGCTGGGGTACAGGCCAGAGGTGTGGGGGTTGAGAGGATCACCAGAGACAGAGTAGGGAGCAGAACAGGCAGACTGACTGAAGTACATTGCTGAGGGGAGCAGTGGGGGCAGGCGAGGCAGGAGAGGTCTGCTGCGCCCTGTGGGTCCCCTCCCTGGAGGGGGTGGGGGGAGAAGGGAAGGGGGAGGACTGCAGAAGCAAGCTCCACAGCGTGGCACCCAATCCCTTGTGCCACCAGAGAGGCCCTCCTTTAGCTTTCTTTAAGGTAAGCATCACTTCCTGAAGTCACATCATGGATTTAATTTTCTACTCCTGAATTGCCTGCCTCCTGCAGAGGTGTAGGCTACAGATGTGCTGAGATCATGCCTGCTTGGTTCACAGGTGTATCCCTAGAATCCAGCGTGCAGGGGATCTGTTTCCCCTCAATAAATATTTGTTCAACAAATAAGCGAGTAGTAAAAACCTTAGGAGTAGTAATACTCTTTTACCAACACATTCTATTTCCAGGAGCTGACAAAACCAGACGAGAACATGCTACAGGAATGTTCATTTTAGCACCAAACTGGAAACAAATTCTTAGTTCAACTACTTCTGGGTTTGGTATTTCTTAGATGCTTCTGGGTTTTGGAGTTCCTTGGTCCTTGATTATGACCATGAAAGAGCTGAAAGCCATGTCTAGGCAAAGCAAAGCAAAGTTGATCTAGTGATGGTAAACTGGGGAAGAGGGCCAGGCAGCAGACTCCATAGAAGAACAACTGAAAAGAAGGCAGGGGACTCCTGGCTTGAATGGGGTGCAGAGGGTTGCTCACTGAGTCCCTTTCTGGAGCTTACTATGCAGGTACTCCTGGGGTGTTGTTTTTTTTTAGTCCAGGTAGGAGTTTCTAAGTCACTCCCCCCCTTTTTTTTGCCTTTTTAAAAAATTTATAGTTTTTTAAAATTTACATATATTTGACATCAATTGTAATCCCCATGTATTCCCCATCACCCTATCACCAGTGCACCATCACCTCAGTCCCCCGTGCTCCCATCTGCCCTCCACCCTCCCCCTCTTCCCTCCCCACCAAGTGTCCCCAATTTGTCCTTGTCTTTTCATTTTTGGTTT
>JAGFMF010011568.1:18453886-18485023 GCA_019455555.1 Galemys pyrenaicus | reverse complement strand
TTTCCCTAAGATCTGGAACAAGACAAGGATGCCCTCTTTCACCACTGCTCTTCAATATAACACTGGAAGTCCTGGCCAGAGCAATAAGACAAGAAAAAGTCACTCCCTCTTTTACTCTGCTCCCCAGGTATATATATATATATACATATAATTGGCCTTGGCAGAGGTTGGGATGAAGGACTGCCTTTCTCCCCTCTGGATGTTTCTCAACTCTCCCCTGCTGTATTGTTCTGGACAGTGTTTCCTGGGGGTTCTAGGTAGAGCTGGCTGTTTCATTTTCTGTAGGCATCACCCTCCCTGCTCTAACTGGGTAATGCAACAGTAGGGAATTGTTCACAAACACACTGAACCCAAACAGTAAACTCTTTGCAACTATCAATATATATATTAGGTAAAATGTCATTTAATAACATGAGGAAATAGTCCATGACATTATTGAGTGAAAAGGGTAGATTATAAGACACAATAGACAGTAACATTTAAAAAAGAATATACATTTATTGCATTTTTAGATCAAATTAAAAAGATATATGTGTCACTCAAACGTTAATAGCAATTTTCTCTGAAATATGGGATTATGGTTCATTTTAAACTTTTTTCCTGTGCTCATAGGTATTTTTCAAATTTTCTACAGTGTAAACATAGCACTTTTGCAATTAAAAAATTCATTTCTAGGGCCTCCCTGGTGGTGCAAGGGGTTGAGGGATACTATGGGGCTTCCGTAGCCACTGCAGTGAGAGTTTGATCCCCGGCCAGGGAGGGTACAGCAGACCTCTCCTGTCTTGCCCGCTGCTCCCTCAGCAGTGTATTTCAATTAGTCTGCCTGTTCTGCTCCCTACTCTGTCTCTGATGAATCCGCCACCCCATACCTCTGGCCTGTACTCCAGCTTTTGTATGCATAAATAAATAAAATCTTTTAAAAACAAAATCATCACCATGTGCTGTTGCCCTTTGTATTAATAGGTATATGTCTCATGGTGATCTATGTGGACGTAACTGTCATTTTTAAAATGGGTCTTACTGAAAACTGAGTGCTATTTTTGCTTTTAGACACATTTTTGTGAACTTGGGGCAGATCAGATAGCCAAATACCGCAGCTCCAAAAATACAGGTGACACTCGCACTCAGCACGTTCAATCTTCTTCCACAGTGGAGAATGAATGCCAGGCAGATAGGTTGTTCAGACAATCAGGATTTTACAGAATGTCATTGCCGAGTTGCCCTCCTTAGAGCTCAAATTTAGAGTTGCTTGTTTTTCTAGAAATTTTAGTAAGGACGTTCTCTGTCAGCCAGCGAGGGTTTTGGTGAGTGTGACAGACTGAATATTTGTGTTTCCCACCAACAACAACTTATATAATGAGAACCTAATCCCCAAAAGATGGTGTTGAGTGGTGGGGGGCCTCTGGGAAGTGATTAGGTCATTAGGGGGGAGACCCCAAGGACCAGAGTAGTGACCTTATAAAAGAGACCCCAGAGAGCTTTCTAACCCCTTAGTCATATGAGGGTTTAGTAAGAACCAGGAAGTGGGCCCTTACCAGGTACTGAATCTTCAGACACCTTAATAGTGTACTTCCCAGCCTCCAGAACTTAGAAATAAATGTTGTTTTTTACGTCACTCAGTCTGTGGTATTATAGTAGCCTAAATAGACTAAGACAGGGAGTTTTGGGCAAGTGAATGGGTAGATTTACATATTTCACAAGTGTGAGATTTCTCTTTGAACTACAATGAAAGAACTAGGCAGAAAATAGATATTTTACCCAACCAATGAAAAATTGTGTGGGGTAGCATGCTTTGCAAGGACAAATGAGGAAAAGAACGAAGAATTCAATGTAGGGAAGGAGGGGCTGGAGTCTCTTGTTCTCTAGAAATAATAAAATAGAAAAAATTTGCTTTAATCTTAAATTCATGAGTTAGTCCAAGTTGGCCAAGATTGAATCAAGTTAAAATGACATTCTTTCCTTACTTCCCTAAATCCTTTCTCATGTTAACTTGCAAGTGTTTTGACTGGGATTTCAGTGGAGAGCACATTTCTCTCCTGTTCGCTCTTTGAGGTCACTTACTAACACTGCATTAGAAGTAACTGTAAACCCAGGGCAAATGTGAAAACTTGCAGTTAATGTAAAAAAGTGAGGATGCTGTTTCTTATGAGATTATCTCCTCAAGGTGACAGAGTAGTTTCATTTTAAAAGAAATATGTAAATGTCTATATTTTAAAAATCTTTTGCCTAGTTTCTTGAACACCTTTCTACATATGGACTATAATTTGAATCCTTTTCTCAAAAAGACTAGTTTTCTTACAGGGCTTATTCTTGAAATCAAAATCATGTATTTAAGTTTGTAAAAGCATTATTTTGAGCATGCAGTGATGTGGTGAGAATCTAAAGTACCTAAATTGAGTGCATTTTATAGAATTGCAATAACTTGGAAGTACACGTGTGTTTTAGACAAGAATTGTCATAGGAATCCCACTGTTATAAAGTGTGGAAATGAACAGCACTGTGGAAAAGGCACTACACAGAATATAAAATAGACCTCAGAGAACTCTCTTGTCCCTTCAGCCACACTGAGGGCATAGCCAGAATATGGCCATCCATGAACTATGCAGTAGATTCTCATTTCTCCCTGCAATCTGCCTCTGACAGAAACAAGGAAAGAACTGGAACTCATGCTTACCTTTAATTTCATGTGAAAATACCCAGCCACTGAGGGGAGGTATGCAAAATGGATAAACAGCAGGTTACAAATGAATTGAAAGAACTTTGAGGGGTATTTTGCTCTAGAGTTGACATATAGCTATCATAGGGAAAGAGTCTGATTAAGAAACAGAAGTCTGCAGTGATTTCCATTTTTCTACTATGAGTGTTCTGAGAAGGTGGTTTAGGGGAAAAAGACAGCCTAGGTCTCCCGGGAAGGTCTGATTCCTGGGATGACACAGGAAGCACCCTTCCTGCAGTGGCCCTGTAATACACAGCTCCTCTCACGCTCAGCGTTTTCCTCAACTGTTAAAGCTCATAAGGGAACCAAATGAGGATCAAGGAAAGGAATAAGAACAATATTAATAATAACAATAACAGCAATATAGACACAGAAACCAAAAATGAGGAGTCAAGGACAGACTGGGGACACCTGGTGGGGAGGGGAGGGGGAGGGTTGAGGGAAGATGGGAACACGAGGGACTGNNNNGATGGTGCACTGGTGAGATGGTGATGGGGAATACATGGGGATTACAATTAATGGCAAGTATATGTAAATTTTAAAATATTTTAATAAAAAAAAAAAGAAAAAAAATAAAGCTCCCCTTGGGAGTTGAAAGCTGACCTTGAGGATTGGCCTTGCAAAAGGACTCTATTTGTTGACACAGTGTGACCCGGCCACCGACATCCCTTGTTAGTAAATGTTACTTCTGGAAACACATGAAGATCCAGAAAACACACATGCACACACATACACGCACACGTACATACACACAAACACACACACTCCCTCATTTCACCGTTTCAGAGCACTCAGGTCTGTCTCTCGAGTCCCACCAGCAGATGTCTCTCCTGTGTCTGAAGGCTGGACTCATCTCACATGCTGTGTGGAACCAACCTGGGTCTTGATCTAATTTGACCCTTGCAACAGCTCTTGGTCAGGGAATCAGAGCTTTCGCGCTGTGTATCCCGTTCTACTTCTAAGACATTTCCCTAAATAAAACCGTGGAAAAATAAGAAAGGTTTTGAAATTATTTTAGAATATGTCTCACTGGAAAGACAGTTTCCTTCATTTTCAAGTGACAACATAGAGCAATTAATTTCAGTAAGTTTTGCCACAAAACATTCTCAAAAAAAGAATTATGTGCAATAGACTTAGAGCTAAGTAGGATTTCTGTTTTGTGACTCTGGGTAGATTTAAAATATAAATCTGGTTAAGTGATTCCTCTACATAAAAACTGTCTGGCCTTCTCACTGCCTGGAGCACCAGTGTGGCTGTCAAGAGCCCTGTGAGGGGTCTGCTGTCTCCAGCCAGCCCTCCCTGGCACTCTCTCCAACTTATGTGCCTTCGGGCTATTCCCACAGGGGGCTCATGTTCCCTTCTCATCTTGGGTCTTGCACATGCACTTGCCTTTATGTGAGCTGCTTTTTGTAGTTCCTGCCCCTGGGAGCCAGTGCCCTTCCTATGTGCTCCTACGGGGCCCAACAGTTACCCTTGTGGTAGCACTTCGTTATTATTTATTGCAATTGTCTGCTTTCTTGTACGTTCGCCTCCCTCTACAATGGATTTTAAACTCCTAAGATTAGCAGTGGGCTGGATCACAAACGTGTGTGGGGCCCACATTCCTGACTATACCTTTGGACTTGGGTTGTGCAGTTGGGCCAGAGTCCTCTGTGTCTGTTCCAAGCATGATATTCATTAGGGCTGTTTTCCGATGTTCTGGCTCTCTTTTCTTCCAGGCATATGGCAGGACTGTACCCCTGTCCACTAGGTGTGGCATGTGACTTTCTTTGATGGATGGAATGTGAGGAAACGTGTGGCGAGTCACTTCCAAGTATGAGCTTTCATCAGCTTGTGCTTCCCCACAATTCCCCCTTGGCCTCCCTGACTGGCCACACTCCAGACAAGGGTGCTTCTTCCTTAGCTGCAGTCATGATAATATTGTGGGACAGAGGCCCTGGCAGCCACTGTGGAGTATGTAACCCAAACAAGAAATAAATCTTTGTTGTTTTTAGCCACTGACATTTCAGTTATTTGTTATAGCAGCATCACCTAGCATATCCTGGCTGATAAACAACATGGAAGATAGAATTTTTCTGTGATACTGACTCAAGATTACTTATGACTATTTAGAGCACTGAACTGAAGCCTATGCTTGGCTTCAGTGGGGAAGATGCTGTGATTTTTTAATATTGTCTCCATGAGCATAACATAGGGACCTGGGCCTATTTCGCTATCTTGACTTATTCTATGCTAAGAGGTACATTTCACAATAGGTATATTCTCTGTTCTTCCTGAGGGCCTGTCTGCTTCACCCCTCACTCCTATATGTACCAGCATAACTACTTCCAGAATTTCAAGCTATAACTAAACCGAAAAAATAAAATATTAGCTGTCATTGGAAGAGTTATGGAGCTGAGATCAGTTTTCCAATGTCTAGTTAAACAGTCTTTCCCAGTTGGTGGTTGTTCAGTAACAGAGAATCATTGTGATTCTTCATTTGAGAAATACATTTCATCCTGAGAGAAAAATGAGTGGACATTTAACTCTGAATTTTTTCTTTATTGCTTATCATTTACCAACTATACTAATATTCTTTTCTACTTTATATTTTTATACTCTGAATATGCTTTCTGTAACTTACAACATTGTTTTTCAGTATTTTATTCAATTAATAGGAGGCGATAAATGTGAACAATGTTCTATCAATTTATATATTCTCTCCATGCATTATACATTTAGTCATGTTTACTTTTTTTTTTTTAAAGATTTATTTATTTATGCATACAAGAGCTGGGGTACAGGCCAGAGGTGTGGGGGGTGAGAGGATTCACCACAGAGAGCAGGAAGCAGAGCAGGCAGATCAACAGAAGTACACTGCTGAGGGGAGCAGCGGGCACAGCAGGAGAGGTCTGCCACACCATGTGGGTCCCCTCCCTGGCCAGCAGCAGGAATCGAACTCGTGCAGTGGCTGCTGTTTGCTTCATAGTGCGTTGCTTAACCCACTGCGCCACCAGGGAGGCCCATGTTTACTTTTTTTGAACTAATATTTCTTAGGTGTTTTCAATTTTGAGGTATACATTAAGGGCCCCAAATCATTTACTAGACATTACTTGATGCTGTTTGTTCTCTGTCATTTTCTTTACGGTGTTTCCCTCTGCCACATTCTTGATCATCATTGGGCTTCCCACTTGTGGATGACTCAGATTCACAGAGGTGTCACAGCTCAGAGACTTTCCTCTTTCCAGTGGGCCTGTTCTATCACCCAGTCCTCCAGATCCTGCTGCCCTTCTCTAGTCCAAACCAATTTGCTTCCTCAACCCTACCCCTGAGCCAATTCCATGGGATGCTATGAAAGGATGGACACTCCCAGCTGTAGAGATTAATAAATGCTGGTTTATCATGGTAGGTTCTTCAATTGGGAAGCTTTGGAGTCTTCTCATTCAGAAATTGAGCCCTGAATAAATAACAGAGGGAGACATTAGGCAAATTTATATTACTGTATTAACAGTAGCATTAGTATTCATGTTTTCTAGACTATTACTTAGTATCTTTTATATTTATGATATTTTTATATTGTCTCAACCTGTACTAAATGCTTGTTACTGGAGTGAAGCTTTAATAATCTACAATGCTTTTACTTCTTCCCAAATAGTTTCATTACAAAACATAAACCAAGGCTCCTCCCAAGACTTAGGAAAATTTATTTCAGATAAAATCAATCTTTTGAAAATTAGCTTTCCCTTAGTACTAATTTGAAGTAAGCGACTTAAATGTTTAACTAACTTGAGTTCAGCTTCAGGAGTACATATGACTGTACTTGTCTGTCTAAAATTGAGTCCTGGTCAGTTGTGTCTTTCTTGTCAACCCAAGACGATTGGTTGCACCATGTCTAGAAAGTGAAAATCTAAAGAGCCTGTCTGTTACATTTTAGAGAAGACAGCCCTCGGGCTGGTCTTTCCATTGACTGGGGCCATTTCTATCTGCTCATCAGAGATAGAGGTTGATATGGAGTCACAATGTTGAATACAGCACAATCCCTGTCCACAAGGGAATCTCATTTCAGTTAGGAGACACATATTTTAAACAAATAATCCTTTAATATGTTAAGTATATGACTTGTAGAAAAAAGTGTAGTCATACACTTGTACACTTCCCTCCATCTTCTCCTCTATCATCACTTCCTTTTCCCCTCCTCCTTTTCCTCTTTCTCCTTCCTTTGTTCCTTCCTTCTTCACCTCTTCCTCCTCATCCTTTCCTTCTTTTTTCTTCACCTTTTCACTATTCCAAAATAAAGTCTGAGATTTACCATTGAAGGTGACATTTGAGCAGAGTCCTGCAGGTTGGCCAGGAGTTTGCCAGGCAGGTAGGACAATCAGAAATTTCCCATCAGAGTGAAGAACATCTTGAAATACATAGTTCAGGCAGGACAGAATGCGTCTGTGTGTGCATATCGGTAATAGAGAAGCGGAAGATGGATGAAACTGGAATAATAGGCAGGTGTCAGGGAAAGAACATTGTACATTAGGCTAAGGAATGCATATTTTTATTTTTATCTTGTACACTAGAAGACAGTGCTTAGAATGCATGCCAGAGAACATCAGGGATGACATCACATGCATCTGATTATAAAGGCTGGAATGGGTCTGGCAGTGCAAAGGCCACTTGGGAGACTGCCACCAGGGCTAGTTGAGGGCTGAGGATTTGAACTGAGGCAGTAAACGCTGACTTCAATCCAAATCTAGGGGAGCAGTGTTAGAGACATACAATCAGGGAGAAGTCTTAACTCCCACATTTCTGATTTGAGAGTCTGGGAGAGCCCTTAACCTCAGTAAGGATAAAAGGAACAAGGGAAGGAGAGTGTTGATGGGGAGATACAAGGTGTGTTTTGTATGTGTTGACTACCCAAATAGAGATGTTTAAATGGTAATTGGAAACCATTAGAAGGTCAAGGGGCTATCCAGGCTGGAAATAAATGACTGCGTATTGAGCAATGGGTAGTAAGTAAAACCAGGGATGGAGAACACCGCCCAGTGAGAACTTGTAAAGAGGGGAGAGAATTGGACCAAAGAAGTCAAACATTTAATAGGTGAGCTGAAGAGAGAGGAAGGCTGAGAAGGGGCCAACTGATGATTTGTTTTGGAATATTTTCACATTAAATTGCATATTGATGTTTACCAGAATCATTCATCCTTGTCTTGTCTTTTTCCTTGTCACTTCCCTCCATCTTCTCCTCTATCATCACTTCCTTTTCCCCTCCTCCTTTTCCTCTTTCTCCTTCCTTTGTTCCTTCCTTCTTCACCTCTTCCTCCTCATCCTTTCCTTCTTTTTTCTTCACCTTTTCACTATTCCAAAATAAAGTCTGAGAACATAGAAGAAATACTGTTTTTTCCTACTCAAAATTTCCCTATGCAATCTCAGACTTAATATAACAAAACACCATTTACTTACTTTGTAATTGCTCCATAACAGCTAATCAACAAGAAAAATTAACATTATTGAGCTTCCATGAATTACATTACTGAATCTCCCATAGTCCTGCAGGAAAAACACTCTAATTATCCTTCTTTTGAACAGGATGAAACAGAGATCTGGAGAGCTTACATGACTTGCCAAACATCATACAACCAGATGTAATATTCAGGATGCAAACTTATGTCCATGTATCCAAGTCCTATGTCATAATTCCCTGCCCTCTTCCCATTTACTCACTTCTCTTGCTAATTCTATTGAGATGTTTCATTCCTTTGTGTCCAGCATCTCTCTGAATCATTCAAGTCTTAATTCCTGTTAGTTGGGGGAGGATGGGGTGCACTCCCTTCCAATTTCCTTTTTAGTGGCTTCTGTAAAACTTGTTGGACTTAGGGTCTGTTCCAAATTTCTTGCCTCTTGTTTACTGAATGGCTTTGAATTCCATTCTTGCTGGTCATTTTTGCCACCAAAGTGGGTGATCTTAATCTTAAATGATGATGATGATGATGATGATGGTAAAATGCCAGCAAATGCTTGTGCTCATGTTGTGACAAGCATGTACTAAGTTTTTGTAACTCACAGCAGCCCTGAAGGTCATCTTTGAGGATTGTATTCACCACAACTTCTTTACATCAGGACATGGTCCTGACTGGTATTCCAGAACATTCACATGAGGTCTGCTCCTTCCTGTGCTAGGTTCATGACTAAGTTCCACCTTGTCTCCTTCCTGCTGGTGGCTAAGACCTCCCTCTGGCAAGGCCCTCCTGCTTAACCCCCAAGCACGTGGTCTTTGTTCCTTGGAACTTTTGCCCCTGACTTGCAATGCTTTTGAAAATAAGCACCCTAATGTCTGTCTCAACAATTTGGGGACAATGCTACAGAGTATTCCTGTGTCTCCCTGTCATAAGCAAAATAATAGAGATAGCATCTCTGGCACAGCCTGCTGGAGAGACAGGACTGTTCTGGTAAACCTATCATCCCAATTTTCTAGAGGCAAACACTTCTGGGCTACTTTACTTTATGTGCTTGATTTCAGTGGCTGTAATAAACTAGGCAAACTCTTGGTCTTCTCATGTCCTGTGGGGTGGAAGGGCTGGGGATAAGTCCTGCCTCTCAACTCCGAAGTTCCTGCCAGTAAGACCGGAACAGCCATCTCTGAGAAAAGCAGAAGTGGGCTGGGAGCTTTCACATCACAACAGCAGGTCACGTGCAGCAGCTTTACTCCCAGGCAGAATGAGACACCTGTGTTTGGAGTAGAGACAGAACTCATGTTAATTTTTTAAGCTAAAATGAGACTTCAGATTTTCAGCTATGGACTGGATTTCCAGGGTCCTTGTCACTCTCCTTCCATCTTGAGGTACCTTGGTGGAAACTTTGTGAGACTCTGGCCTGCAGTTTCGGTGAGCACCAGCAGGTCAAAGAGTTGGTCCTTATTAGGTGCTCAATAAATTACCCTTCCCTCGCTTTTTCCATCTCCCTCTTTTTTCTCTCTCCCTCTCGCTCCTTCCTCCTTCTTTGTCTCTCACCATCTCCCCTTCTCCTTCCCCTCTTCTTCTCTCTTCATTTTTTTCTTTCCCCCCTTCCTTCTCACTCTTCTCTCTTCTTCCCTTCACTTCTTCATTTCTCAGGCTCTAACTCTTATTTTCTGCCTAATGAAATGATATTTTTAGTGGGAGCACCTTGTCATTGGCCTCTTCCAAAAACAAATGAGTTTGGGAATTGTATAAAGTCATAGACTCTTAGAATGCAATAGCTTGCAGCAACCACAGAAGTCTATTCCTCTCACTTCCCAGGTAAAGAATTAGAGATGACTCAGCCAAGGTCACAAGGAGGCAGAGCCAGACTAGGCCCCAGACTTTTGGCTTCTGATCCAGAGTTCTCAATGATGTAGGGAGAATTGTCAAAGGGGCTTTAACCAAGGCACTGGCTCTCACTTCATGAACACATTGTGGGATTTACAGATCATCTGTTGTTGGTACTGTTGTAAGAACAAGATTGTGGTGATGATAGGAGGTGTCTGCTCCAGATTACTAATAGAACAGCCCTTCTGGAAATGCAGGGCTGGAGGGTGGCTCTTGCCAAACTGTAGCAACCAATGCCCAGGAATCCAGATCCAGCCAAAACCAAGGCCAGCTGCTCCAGGGGAAGGAACAATTTGTTCTTTCCCTGCCCATCTGGGGAGCTGGGCATGTCCTGAGCAGGCCACTGTTAGTTAACACAGCTGCTTTGCTGAGAGGGAGGATATCATGAGCCCCTTCACATTCCTGCATCCTCATTTTGTTTGGCAGCTAGCTGAATTATTTTTCTCAATGATGATATGGTAGATTGATAACTACATGCTTTTTTTCCCCATGAGCAAATGCATATCTCTTCCTTCTGATAAACTGTTGCTACCTGGACCATGGGCCAAGAAGGATTCAGAAAACATAGATGAACCAAATAATTCTGTAGCCTAGCTCTTCTTTAACAAAGCTATCTAAGAACTACTCCAAGATAAGATTTGTGAGAGAAGCTTACAAGACACAAAACAAAAACATAATGTCTGCATCAAGTATCTGATCCTCTCCTGGAGGATTTATTCACTTTCTATTGATGCTGTAACAAGTTGACACAAACTTAGTGGCCCTTAACCTCCTGGTTCTGGAGGGTCAGAAGTCCAAAAAAGAAGTGACTGAACCAAATCAAGGTGCTGGCTCAGCTGCATTTCTTCTGTCATCTCTAGGGGAGACTGTGCCTCCCCAGCTTCTAAAAACTGTCCACGCGCCCTGGCTCATCCATCTTCAAAAGCAGCAATGGCCAGTTAAGTCTTTCTTCCATTGCTGTCTTTCTGGTTCTTATTTTCTGCCTCCCTTTTCCAGTTTTAAGGACTTCTGTGGTTAAATTGGTTCACCTGTGTAATCTAGGCTAACCCTTTCATTTTATTAATTTTTATTACTCTATTCTTTTTTCTTGAGGTAACACTGGTTTACAATACTGTATATGATTCAGAAGTAAAGGACCATGGCTTTTCAGATGTATATTACCACACCACACCCACCACCAAGGCACCCATAATCCTTCTCCATTGTCCATCGGGGCTGTTTCTGCCTTTGCTCTACACCCTCCACCTCCCCTTCTGTAGTTTTAATTCTGATCCTTCCATTTTAAAGACAACTATTAACAAATTTAGTTCTTCCCTGCTGGGTAGCATAACCAAGTGTAGGTTCTGGTGATTAGGATGTAGACATATTTGGGAGACCATCATTCTGCCTTGGAGATTCAGAGATGTTCATAGATGAGCTTTAAATACTAGAAAGTAGTAGTGAGGGAATCTTCCTGGAAAAGGTAACATTGGAGTTCAGATTTTTGGCTTATGAGAGTGTTGTCAAGAAGGGGGAAAAGCACTCTATGAAAAAGGAAAAGTTGGGTCTCCCTGGTGACCTAAGGGTTAAGTCTCAGTGCTATCACTGCTGTGGCCTGAGTTTGATCCCTGGCCAGGGAGTCAACCCACATATGGCCCAGCAGACCTCTCCTGTCTCGCCCACTGCTCTCCTTAGCAGTGTATTCCAGTGGATCCACCAGTTCTGTTCCCCACTCTGTCTCTGGTGAATCCTCTCACCCCTGCACCTTTGGCCTACATCCCAGTTCTTCTACACACACACACACACACACACACGGAAAGGGAACAAAAAGAGTGATGGCATGGCAGCTTGACAGGGTGTGAAACTATGGCTGGAGTAGAGAGGGGTTTGGGAAGAGCTTGGTGGGTGATATCAAAGTTGGCTCTGGATGGTACTGGTGGGAAATGGATGGCACTTGCAAAGGGTTCTTTGACAATGTTGGGATGAAAGACATTTTATAGGATTTGGGCTGGATTAAAGGAAAAGTAACAAGGATGATAAAATACCGTAGGACTGGCAACACTGAGAAGTGTTACCATCCCTCATTCTGGGGCAATGGGCAGGAGTCACTGAAAGATGGTGAGTTCTGACTATAGGAGGAGATCATCTACAGCAGCTGTGGTCTTTGCTATAAAAACACAACCAAAACAAACTGCAGCCCTTTGCAGGGAGAGCCAGGAGAATGGAAACTCTGACATCTTTGTCTGTCCAACTTTCAATCTTCTGGTTTCTCCTCTCATTGGCAAATCCAACCAGAAGCCAAGTGTCAAGAGAGCTAGGGCACGCCACCCATGGAATTTAGCCCCTGTAATGATTCAGAAATGTGAGGATCTACAGAGAAAACTGCAGGGACCAGACAGGAGGATCTTGCATGTGGTGAGTAAAGAAAATGCATTTTATACTGAAGACCACTAAAGGGAGATTGGAACTATTGTGAGCAAGTCAATGGCTCTTGGAACATTTCAGTAAGTTTCTCTAGTCCCCCCGCCCCCACACATTTCCCACACTACCTTCATCCCATAGGGCAAAAATTTTATCTAGCCCCCATCTCTTGCCTTTATCTCATCTCTCAGAGACTTGACAAGCTGATATTATACAAACGACCAGTCAAGGTGTTAATAGCCCATAATGCCCTAATAGTGCCTTCTCTTTCAGATAATGTTTATATTTAGAGAGAGCTGTTAATGCCTGGTCCATTTAGTTATTACCATAATTATGCTCTGTATAAACCACTTCTAAACCCTGAGATTTCAAGCATTAAGTATTTATTTAGTTCAGAACTCTGTAGTTTGGAAATGTAGGCTGGAAAGTTTTTCTGGTGTTAACTAGGCTTGTTCACATATCTGGAGTCATCTAGCCTGTTGACTGAGATTTCACACTTGTGGGGATTGACTGACAGTCACTTGGTTTTTGATGCATGTCTTCGCCCTCTGTTTCTCCCAGCTCCTCAGGAGGCTATCATAGGCTGCTGTAAACAGAGCAGAGAGTAAGAAATGCAAAGGCTCTTTATTCAGTTTCTATTGTGTCAGTGCTGCCATCATCTTTGTCAATGGGAGTCATGTGGCCAAGTAGAATCCAACTTTTGATGGGAGAAGCTTCAAAGTCACACAGAGGAGCTGAGAAAGAACTGGTTTCATTAATGCAATCAATTTGCCAATCATGGTTGGGTGCCTTATCCCAGGCAGTGAGGATTTGTTTACCATCAGGCTCTTCCATTCAAATGTAAGCCTCGACAGCACATGGTTGTACCTCGAGTGATTGTAACATATGTGCTCACCGTAAATTTTCTTTGAAGCCATAAGTGAATACTGCTGGGTTCACATGAGTGTTGCTTGGAAAATGGAACTTACGGAATTTTTTTTTGTTTACTAAGTTCCCATGGGCAGACAATTACCGCTCCAAATAAATGAACACAAACATGGTTTGTTCAGTCTGCTGCAGTGTTCTTTTACTGTTTCTTCCTATAGGTTTTCATAAAGTCAAAAGCACCTTAGTCAAACTAGTCAAAAGCATGAAGTCCAGGGAGAGGTGCTGTCGCCCAGCCGGGGTCTTGTCTACTTCCACCTTCAGTAGGAGATTGGGCTGGCTCAGGTGAAGCAGCTTGGGTAGATGAGATCACTGAAAGGGTGGTACTCCCGGGTATGGCCTGAATTGTGTCTCCCCTAAATTCGTACGTTGAATTCTTAACCCCCAATCAGACTGTATTTGACAGTAGATTTTTGAAAGCAGTAATTAAAATGAGTTCACATAGATGGACCCTAATGCAATATGAAAAGGAGGCTAGGCCACAGATACCCACAGATGGAAGATTGTGAAAACACAGGGAGAAATGTGAGAGACTCTGGAAGACACCAACTCTGCTCACACCTTGATCTCAGGTTTCTAGTCTCCAGAACTACTAGAAGGCAAACTCTGTTGTTTAAGTCTCCTTGTCTGTAGTAACTTGTATGGCAGGCCCAGTGAGCAAACATGCTCCCTTTCATAACAGGGGAAAGCAAGGAGACTTTGTTGGCGGGACTTCCCCAAGCCCACTCCTGTGTGAGTCAGAGGAATCCTAGCTGGCTGCCTGGGAGAGGCTTGCCCACAGAGGAGCCTCCAGGAGTCACATGGGCTGGAAAGCTCACGGGACCCCTTCAGAGTAGCCAGCGCAGGCCAGAGACAGATGGTGCTGGGGTCCTTTCATGTGGCCTTCCCTGGGGCTTTGCAAGCAGTTCTAACTCATTCCTTGTAGGCTGATGCTAAATTCCATTCATTAGCAAGTTTCCCAGTGGCCTAATTTTATTGGTTTCTCAGGAGTTCCTCTTGCTTTTCAGGTCTCCAGTCATCTAAAATGTGGTGTCTTCAGCAAATTCACCTACCTCATTATGCTTGCTCTCCCTACTCAGCCATTTAACCCTTCTCCTAGTTGCTAATAAATAAATAAATACTGATTCTAAGACCCAAACCCAAGAGGCCATACGTTTAATTGCTTTTCATGCTGAGAAAGAATCCTTTATTAGTGCTGTGCAAAGCGCTGTGTTTGAAAAGTCCAAACCACATGAAACGCCATGAGTTCTGGGCCAGAGCCTGACAGAGAAATAGCCAAGTTTCATCTGAACTTTGTTAGGCCTCATGACCTTTCACAAAACCTCAAAGCAAACATAATTCAGCCCCTGGATAGGCTCAAACTCTCAGTTGAGTCCTGTCGTTTGTTTGGTTTTGTAGCAGCTGCTTATATCACAAATCCCCACTTCTGGTTAGAGAGAAAAAAAATCCAGGAGATGGCTTCGACCCAGCGTGAGGTTCTGTTTTATTTTTGTTTTGTAACATGTCTATTAATTGTGAAACTCAAGACTCCTTTGGAAAACTAGCTCTACGGAACAACTTGTGGGTTTAGAATTGCCAGGTAAATCGGGACCAAGCAATTTAAATGGAATGCCATGAGAAACCAATCATTGTGAATCTGACTGGAGTAAGGAGGGAAGGAATCAATGAACTCAGGAGTAGGGGGGCTAGGGAGGATAGGTTTGTTTGGTTTGAGAGAGAAAGGTTTGGGGCTTAGATGTTATCTGGACACAGTAGGTGCTTAGCAAGCTGTTGACTGACCTCTTCAAAACTGTAGTTTCCTCTTGTCCTGAACCGAGTTCTGAGATCCCCAACAGGAATTTTGCAGCCATTTCTAAATCATGGCAAGTCCATCTGGCCCCCTGGCCTCCTGCCTGGCTGAGAGAGAATGGTTTGACAGAGAAAGCCGTTATGAGAAGACCAGCCTGTGGCTCATCTTGTCACAACTGGATGAGAAAGAGCAGGGATGCAGCAGACAGGAGGGTTTGGACTTTGAATCAGACATGCCCCCGGGATGGGACAAGTGCCTGGGGTGGAGCCCAGTCCCAGAGCAGGTAATATCAGTTTTGTTGTACAGACTAAACACACTAACTGGAAATTATGGTGGTAACTCAGGTGACCAGACCACAAACGGGGACTTCCTCAGACAGATAAAGCCTCCTGACAGGCAGTTGTTACCACAGTCCTCTCCTGGCTGGCCTAGCTCAAGGTGGCTGCCCCAGGCCTGGGGCTCAGATTGGAAGTAAGATTCTTATCAGAATGTGTTAAGTTCCTTTAGGCAGGAGGTCATGGTGGGGATAATATAGCAGAAGCAAGAGTGGATTCATCTGGGTTTCAGGATAGAAATTTAGTTGTAATTGGCTGATTCCCACCTGATAATTTTTCTTCTTCAACTTTTATTAATTTCTTAGCTGTGTATATAATTATATCATTTGAGTAGTATGTTTTCACACTCCTATATGCCACATACTTCACTCTCCCTCCACCAAAATTCCCATGCAGACAATCTAGCCTCTTCCTTCTCGTACTCCCTTCTTCTCTTCCCCCTCTCCCATTACTAACCAGTATATTTTTTCACCAGAGTCTAAGAATTTCCTTTTGTTGTGCTTTGCCAGTTTGTGTCTCTGGTTATTTATATTTTATAAATACATGAAACCATCAGTACTTGCCTTTCTGACTTGTTTCAGTTGCTTAACCACCTCAAGATGCATCCATTTTCCTCATCTGTTAATCTGAGTCTTGAAATCAGGTAGAGGATGCAGACTCAACTATGAATTTGATCGCAATGACTTAGAGCACTTCTCTTGTCCTTTTCATCCTCCTTTCCCAACTCTCCTGGGCCACAGATGAGGATAGAAAGGGTGGGGGGGGGCAGTGGAGGGAAATGTAGAAAGAGAGGATATAGATCAGGTGATACTTTGTAGGTCACCTGAGAACTCTGAGCATTTAATGTACAATCTGCTCTTCTCTCTTTAAGATCCTCAAGTTCAAGACAAGTCCAAGTGGGACCTGCAAGGTAAAATGAGACACCTTTTCTTATTTCATTGGCAACCTTCGTGTAGATGACAGCAGGTTCTTGAGTAACGTCATTTTGTTCAGTGTTATGTCTGTATAACATAGATAAGAAAAAACAATCACCGTTGTCTAAATGTAATGTTTTCCTTATACATCCTTTTGCTCAAAATCAATTTCTGGGACCCTGTCAATGACTTGGTGAGGATTTACTGTGTGGATCTTATTTGCAACAGTGATGCCTTGCATTTGACAAAGTTAATGGCTGTAATTTTACATCTGTCCCACAGAAGGGACTAAAAGAGTTAATAATATTTTGATGCTGCTGCTTTGACCCCACTGTCTGGACTTTCACACTGATGCCAAGGATATTTTGTCTCTATATTTATAAATACAAACACTTTAGTAAGAATTTCATCAAAATCGATGGCTTTTTATTGAAAAATCTTTTTTTAAGGATTAGCTTTAATTCAATCAATTTAATTGTCTAATAACATTTTCGTAAAACATTTTTCCTTTTAATTATTGTTTGTACAAAAGGATTATCACTAGGATCAATTATCATCTGATTCAATTCATTTATTTTGACTAAATTTTTGCCTAGCTGTATATTCTGTGATGAGGAATTTTCATTTGCAGAATTATTTCTATAAACATTATTTCTGAGGTCAAATTTTATAGATAAGTAAAAAATTTGATTTTTCCATTTACTCTAAGAAGCATTTTTAAGACAAGAACAATTTTAGATGTCAGTTTTGTATTGAAAAAAAATATTTCTACCACATTTGTTTCTTACTTTTAATTGTTTAACTTTTCATCTTTAACAAATTTACCACAGATGGTTTTAGCCAGTTAGTTTTAGCCTGTAATTATTTTTTCTGGTAATGTTTGATAAGTGTTAGATAAAGGACTGCTAGCTGTTAAGGTTTTATAGGAGCAAATGGCAAAAAGCACTTCTGATCATGGCAGTCAGAAGCAGAACAGAGTCTGATGGGGTGGGGGGGATATTGAGGGTGAAACGTCTTGCTCCTGGCCCACTCTGTTCTCACCAGACACACATATCCAAATCCATCAACCCTTTGTTGTTTCCAAGTCCATCAACCCATTTGTTTCCAAGTGGTGGAGAATGTCAGTAAGATCCCTTTGTAAACTCTTTGACACAGTGCTCATTTCACCGGTAGAGGTTGGGAGTGGGGTGGGGGAGGAGGTGGGAAGGGGAACACTCAGAAGGTCTAAGAGAAAAAGACTTGATTTTGTCATTATGACAAAGTTACAGAAAAAATTAAAAAATTGCATATCCTTTTCATGATAAAATTTGGCCTTAGGTTGTTGTTCCCAGTTCCAAAAGTTGCTGATGTGCATCTTTTTAGTATATTACTAAACTTTATAAGAAGCCTATGAATTTAACCAAGTTGGAAGAGACTATTCTGAGCACTTTAGTCTAAACTTTGCAGAGCTGTGTTGGTGAAGAAGACTGACTTAAACCTGGGAATCAGAGACTGTACATTGTATTGGAAAGAACAAGAACATGGAGTCAGAAATCTGGTTTCCGGTCCCAGCGTGTCTTCCTTTTACTCTGGAAGACTTTGGACCATTTACTTGGACTCCTTGAGTCTCACTTTCCTCATCTACAAAGTCCTGAAAAACTCATAAGGTGGTTATAAAATTTAAGAAGCAACAAATTCTCTTACTAATGTGAAGGGCTAGGCCAACAATTATTACTGAGTGGTGGTCATGAACTTGAGAAATGAGTCATTTTTCCTTTAAAAAGAAAGATTCCAGTTCTGTTCTTCCTTCTCTCTCTGCTCCCTCCCATACTTCTTCCTCCTCCTTTAGCCTGGGCACACTTAATAGCCTTGGAATAGGGCCTGGACACACCAGAATGGCCAACCTTATGATTTAGGATGGGGGACTTGAGGTCACATGGTATCAGGGAACCGGAAAACTAACTTCATCATTGCAGGTAATCAATTTACCATTACACCTGTGTAATGAAGCCTCCATCCCATTCTGGACACAGAGGCAAGGCTGAGCTCCTGAGAGGCAATCCTCACTGTGTCTTGTCACATCAATGCCAGGAGTGTAACACAACCTGTGGACATGGAAGCTTCATACTTGGAACTTTCCTAGACTCTGCCTCAGCTTTGCCATTACATTTAATTGTTATGTATCCTCAGTCCCCCTTTGTTTGCAGTGGTTTTTCAGAGTTTCCTGAGTTTTGATGAATCTGGCAGATTAAAAGGATTTATTGTGTAGAATTTTTCTTCAATCGGGATTTGCCTGTGTTTTCCTCATGATTAGTTTGGAGAAACATGGTATGGGGAGTAAGACCACAGTGGTAAATTACTTAATGAATTACTAAGCTTTTAGTCATGGGCAATGAAGACCTTTTCTAATTGAAGCTTAAGCTGACCTGAACTGGTTTCAAATGTTACATCGTTCTGCATTTTGCTGATGGAGCAGATCTCCCACACACCCTTTTCATCTTCTCTCATTTAACTAGCAAGTTGCTGAATGCAGCAGAAGACCTCCTTACAGAACCACCCTTGACATTCATCTTTCTGTGGCCTCTTGCTCTGGGTACTTAGGAAGTTTCTGGACAGAGGAACCATAGACCAACACACTTCAGGAGGTATTTTTCTGCCATGATTCCTAGGTATGTCTGTTAATTTACTTCAAAAATTCACTAAGCAACAGGTCTCAGGTCCTAAGTTCTTGTCCTAAAATCAGCGATTCCAAACTTCTGCTTCAGTCCTACATGCTTCTTTGTTCATTTTTGTAGAATAAGTGCTCCTTGTTGCCTAATTCCATGGCTTCCTCTCCTATAAATAACTAGAAAGGAGAAGAATCTAAAACAAATCAGCAAGGCTGCTTGTTTTGACCAAATTGTCAATTAATTCATTCCAGGTGCTGGGAATTGTGATCAACATCTGCAACAAGAGCAGCATCTTCTGGATGAACAGAAGAAATGAACAAAAAGGTTGGGGAAAGAATCTGAGCTCTCAGTGCCAGGCTTCATGGCTGTCTCCGGGGACTGATGTTCACTTCTAGGTCTGTGCAAACAATACTGAGAGGAAGAGGTAGCCAATACCTGTGTACAGAAGAGCTGAAGGGAAGCTTTAATTACTTGCATTTTCAAATGGGAATGTGGATGGAAATATTGATACCGGGTATATTTTCAAAAGAATGGGACAAAGTGCTCCCCCTATTCTGTTCATGGATATGCCTTTCAAGAGAATTATGATTCCAGCAGGAGTTCCTTTGAATATGAAAGAATCCCAGGAAAGGGTCCTTTCCCATAGCAGGTATGCTAGAGAGTGCCACAGAAATAGAATTAAGAATGATACCATAAAAGGCAAGACACAGTAAAGAGCAGCTATGCCAAAGCCAGCATGTACTGTGTATGAAGTGAGGCTGCCAGGCCCCTTTCTTACAGCTAGTTCTGGGGCAGCTTCTGGGGAAATTTCTCTTTTCATTCACAAGTCCAATTGCCTTAGAGACTCAACATGTATATGTCATGCACACACGCACATGCACACACATACACACGCACCTCCTTCTCTCACAGGTACTCATTTTCTTGGTCTCCATCGTTGGGGACAGGGATTCTGCTCCTTCTTGGTGAGCCCTGCTCATGCTGTCATGGGCTGTGCTCTCGACTGTCCCTGTGTGGCAGCTCCTGTGGAGGGGTACACGGGTACACGTTTTTTTTCTTGGGGCCAGATCCTGTTTTTCTTTCAATTATTTTACTTCCTATATTCTTCCTTCAATGATGAAAATCTTGGCATATGGCCTATCTTCTTCTTCTTCAAAAAAGACTGTTCTGGTTTCCCTTTTTAAGAGGATTTTGGCAATGGAAGTCACAGTGCTGGATATTGTATTGCATTTGTCAATAAAACAATGTGCATATGGAAACAGCCTTATCTAGATAATTGTTCATGGGAAGCCATTTTGAAATAAGGATTTTCTCATCTCAAGTGGAGCAAATATAAAACTGTAAGGAGTGGGCAAAAGGAAAGACTTGGTGATCAAGAAGAATGATGCACTGCTTTAGTTCATAAATGTAAATATCAGTAATTAATTTAGTGTGATAAATCTGATTTTGAAAGCCAGGAATCCATTGTTGCAAATCCAGACACCAAACTCAAACCCTTTTAACTAACACTAAGAATTCATTTAAAGGTCCTAGGTTTTCTCAGGGAATCTAGAGAAGAGTTAAATACTATCTATAGACGTAACAAGGGTGAGCTTCCATTATCACTGGAAACTTCTCTCGGTGTTGTCTGACAGAAATGAAGGTGTGACTTTCTCCCTTCACACTGAGTAGTGGCTGATCAGTCCTAAGTCTAAATATTCAATGAGGGACTTACTGGCACAACCTGGTACAGGTGCTCACTCTGGACCAATAAGCTATAGCTGAAGAGACTGGACACCAGATTGGTTTAATTGGATCAGGTGCCCACCTGTTAGTCATCAATCACGTGTGGAAGGTGGAGTCATAAAGGTTCACATGGAGGTTCCCACATAAGCCTTGTAAATTGAAGAAACACTGAGCACAAATACCACAGATGTCATCTACACAGTTTAACACTCTTTGGAGAACTGCCCTTTGTATGCTTGTTTTCCTTACAACTTTGCTGATTATAGGAAAATAGTATGTTTCTTCAACAGTGTGGAATGGAACCCACATTTATGTTTGCGCCTGGGGGATATTTTTTGGCTTCAGAAGGTTAGGCTCTCACTCTTCCTAGAGTGAGCTCTGATGGCATTAAATATTGACCTTTGTAAGAACCAAATATAAATGGATGTTAGCCAACATCATGGTTTGAATGGTATTGTGTTTCTTCTAATTAAAGACTCATAGGCAGCAGCTGGGCCGAGGAAATGTTCAAATCAAAGATCAGCATCTTCTAGCATGCTGATTTTCAGTGAACTGTGAGCTGGGATTCATTACCACACACCTCTTCCTGCCACTTGTGAGCGTCACTGCTCACTGCTGTTTCCATCCTAAGAAAAGTGTGACCAACATGGTATTCTCCACACACTCCACTCAGGACTCTATAAAAACAAGGAATGTCTCATTGGTATAAATATTTCAAATAAATATTTGAAAGCTATTCACCTCTAATTTAAAGGTTATTGGTGACTGAATAATAAGTCCTGGTTTGCTGATTATAAAACACTCATGATGATCATTGAAAACAATCCAATACTCCAGTAATGCTACTAGGAATAGTGGACAAGGAGCATCCATCCCACAAAAAGAATTTGAATTAACATAATCACATACATAGCCCTGTAAGTATAGCCAGGTTAGGAAGAAATGCATTGGAAATTCCCAGCCATCTCTATTGCTTACATGCACAGGTAATATAATCTCACTTGTGAGCAGGAAGTGAAGAATCAGAGGCATGTGAATCAACAAGGGAAAAAAATAAACAAATGGCTTGTGAAAATATTATGTAATATAAGAAATGGCAAACGGTTCATTAAAGGTAAAAAAAAAATTGTGTTAGGAAAAAAATAGTTAAATAAATGAATCCAAAGTAAATCTTTGAAAGCATATGTTTTGTGTTCTCAATGAAATTCTTAAAAACCTATCCTTTATCAAACAAAAGAGGAAAGAGAAGATAAGCCCGTAGACTATGACCTAAAGGGAGTTGCTCTAGGAAGAGACTAAAAAGAGTCAATGAGGTAAAAAAGGTAGTAAAAATTTTTAAATACTTCTTACCTTTTAAAGTTGATATCATAAGTTTAAATAGTTACAAACGATCTACTTTCAGGTGTGTTATGAACTCTGATATTTCAAACCAAAGTAAATCAGCACTATTTAAAATGCATCTAATGTTATCTAAATGCCTTAATTATTTTGATAATGACCATATCTACTTTATTTTTATCCAAGTAATATTGCATTATAACATTATATGTTTCAGGTATGTACCAGGCCTTTTACTACTTTACAATGTACTTGAACAATCTGTAATAGATGAAAATTTATGAGTTCATCATGTTTTTACTTTTATTCTTCTCTGTAAAATTAAAATTATTATAGTGTATTATAAACATAGGTCATTTTATTCATCAGATTTTCAACACCAGGAATATGAACTTATATTTAAATTTAAACCTTTAAAAGTTTCCTATGAATATAGGTTCTAAGAGTTAGAGAAGTCTGAGTTCTAGTTTGAGCTATTATTACAATTGCTGCTATCCAACTTATCAAAAGAATATAAAAATATCATATATTTTGACCATAATAAGTACGATATTTTTGGGAATGCACTTAATGAGATGGTGAGGGCTATTTTTCTTTGGGCAATCAGTTCATATACTCATGTATGAGTATTATCTGTTGTTAGAATGAAACATGATTCAGCATCCATTCTATTCTTATTTTTTAATTTTCATTGATGAAAATGATGGGAAATCTTATTGACATATATAGAAATAGAAGGAATTTTGTTATGGTAATGACATGTATTTGAATTCCTCCTGACCTCCATATTAAAAATCACATAACTACCTACATCAAAAGTTATTTGAAATATCTAGCAGTGGATAAATCTTAAAATTTTGTTGACAGCAAAGAATTAGAAACGATGTGATATATGTCACCAGGTCTCTTGAGTCTTTCCCTCTATCAATGTCAACACCAATATTTCAAATTTCCCTTTTGTCACCGTGGTGTGTGTGTGGAGGGGGGAATGAAAAGGGGTAGGTATCTAAATACTAAGCCAATCTACCTTTCGGTTTTACTGATGCCTAAGAAATCACACCCAAACTCAGAGTTTTGTGGGCAGAATATCTAAAAATACACCTCTCTAAAGAAGATATACAATGACCAACACATCCTTGAAAAAAATGCTCATCGTTAGCTTTCAGGGAGATGCAAATCAAAACCACCTCACACCAGTAAGAATGACTCATATCAGTAAGACAAGAAAAAAGGCCCGCCCTGGTGGCGCACTGAGTTAAGCAATGCACTATGAAGCAAACGAATTCTATCCCTGCGCCCAGCTAGGGGGGTGACCCACATGGTGCAGCAAACCTCTCCTGCCATGCCTGTTGCTCCCCTCAGCAGTGTGTTTCAGTCCATCTGATTGTTCTGTTCCCCGCTCTGTCTCTGGTGAATCCTCTCACCTCCTGCACCTCTGGCCTGTACCCCAGTTCTTGTATGCATAAAAATTTTTTTAAAAAATTGTTATTTTTTCAAAAAAAGAAAGACAAGAAAATAAACAAGTATTGGTTTTGGTGTAGACGAAATGGAACTCATAGAAGGTGGGAATGTAAACTGGTTAAGGCCCTATGGAAAAACAGAATGGAGGTTTCTCAAAATAGTAAAAACACATATATCAGGTGGCACAGCAATTCCACTTTTAGGTATCCATCCAAAGAATACAAAACACTAATTTTAAGGGGGTATACACACTCTTATGTTGAATGCAATTAATAATAGCCAAGTTACGGAAACCACCTAAGAACCCAACAACAGATGAGTGGACAAAGAATATGTATTATATACACAAATGGAATACTGCTCAGCTGCAAAAAAAGTCATATGGAGAAAGATAAATGCTGGATAAGGGGAAATCTCATATGTGGAATATGAAGAAGTGTGGGATCTTAGGAATGTGATAAAGAAAAGGAACAGTTATAATCAAACCAAAACAAACCCTAGAAATTTGACTGCAACATTGAGGCTACCATAAAGAGAGGGTAGAGGAGGGTAGCAAAGTGTGGAAGTGGTCCAATAGACAATGGTGGAAGATTATTGAGGTTTTGATGGTGAATGTGATAAGATACATCTGTAGACACGTGAACCTATACTCTTAAATCATTTGCAGTGTTGTAAACCAATGTTATCACAATAATAATAATTATATATTAATAAAAAACCATTTCACTATATTTCCAGGTTCTGTGGGCCTGAATTTGCCTCTGTGATAGAGGATGAGTATAAGGAGTTCACACTATAAACCAAAAATGGTTCAAACAGTGTACCCCATGAAACCTCAACATTGACACCAGAACTCTCTAAATAATAAGACTCCATACCAAGAGGACACTGCTGGAAGAGATGCACAGGGCAAAGAGCTCAGGAGCATTTAGAAAATATACCACCATATTTTAAAATACTGTATAAAAACAGCACAAGGAGTTGTTCTTTGAAATTAAAAGAACTCTATGAATCAAACTTCCTTCTAAATGCTCTGGAAAACTCAGTTCACATTAAAAAATGAGCAACAGAAAAGTACTGAGGTCAAATCCTATGCAAAGTTATTATAAGAAAAAAGAGATTAAAAAGTAGAACAACATCCCCACAGACAAAAAAAGCATGCCAGAAAGACATGTTCAAAAAACAGATAAAACTATAATGGATTATTTCAAAATAAACTAAAAGGATTAAGAAAATGATATTGGACATGAAAGAATAACAGAAATAAGAATTAGAAAGCCTAAGAAATGAGATGACAGACTAAGTAAAGATTTAGAAATGTAAGAAAAACACCAGTTTATAAGTGGTGAAGTTAGAAGGAAATATGAATGAGTAAACATGAAAAGAAAGAAATACTAAAATCAAGAGGAAGAGAGAAATAAAGGATGGAGAGGAAATGGCAAAGATGAAAGATAGGTAAATAATATCCAAAATATTAGTAATAGGAGTCTCTGATGACGGGAAGCAAAGAAATTCAATAATATTTTGTGAAATTTTAAATAATGCATTCATAAAATAGATTGTATACCTAAGAAGAGGGGCAACACCAGGAGATTTTCTAGTAAAATTATTATATGGTACAGAAAAAAGAAGAAATCCATTCAGTATCTAGGTAAAATAACACATGGATTACAGGAGAAATAAAATTAGATTATCATTTTACTTTTTGACCTGAATGTTTATGTCAGAAAAAAATATTTAAAATATTCAAGAAAAGAAAATAAGAGCCAAGAATATTGTTTTCAACAAAATTGGCTTTCAAATATAAAGGACACAAAAGCTGTTATCAACATTCAGGAACTCAGGAAATACTGTTCCTATGAGATTTCATTAAGGAATCTACTGGGAAAAAAAGCCTCAGACTAGTAATCCAATCAACCTTAAGATTGGAGGTAAATGTTAAACATATAGTTATTTGTAGAAATAAGACTAAATGAGTTTTAAAAGGAATATGCAATTGCTAAATGATTGGAAACATAGATCTAATCTAACTATAAAAATATAGGGGAGAACACATAAAAATGAAAAATATGACTGTTTTCAGTAATTATAACTGGTAGTGGTAATATTTAATTCTTAATGATTAATTCCCTCTAAAATCATAAGGGAATTTTGTGTCAGTAAGTTTGAAAATAATAACATTTTTTTCTCAAAAAAATAGGAGTAACATTGAAATAAAAAATAAACTATCAGGATATGCCTACAATCATAAAATAATTTAAATCAATTTTATCCATCCATAATATTTTTATTATTTGCTGTATGATGAATATTTACTATTGTATTAGTGAGAGCTCTCCAGAGAAACCAGAGCACCAGCAAGGTGTATGCATGTATTTTTTCATTCATCTACTCATTCATTCATTCATTATAAGGAACTGGCTCACACAGTATGGAAAATGAAAGTCCCAAGATCTACAGTTAGCAAGTTGGAGTCCCAGAAAAGCTGATATATATAGATTTAGGTTGGGTTCAAAGATCTCACAACCAGGACGGCAGGAGTTACGAGTTCCAGTCTGAAATCCAGTAGGCTTTAAACTTGATATGTCAGTCCAAAAGCAGGAAAAGACCAACATCTTAACTTAGACAGGCAGAAAGAGTACCTTCTGTTCAGTCTTTTTGTTCTATTCAGGTCTTCAATCTATTAGACAAGATCCAGCCATATCAGGGAGAACAGTACTTTACTCAGCATACAACTGAAATGCTAATACCACCTAGAAGCACCCTCATAGAAACACCCAGATTAATATTGGCCAAAATTTGGGGCACCCTCTGGCCAAGTCAAGTTGACATCTAAAATTAATCACCACATTTGTTTATTTCACTTACAGTATTATTTATACAAAGAGAAGCTAAGATAACTTATAGAACTTACTAGACCAAAAAAGAAACTTTAGTCAGTCAGTGGACATTGGATCATTACACAAAAATCAATAATGGTTCTTATACATTATCAGCAGCCAATTAAAAATGTAATCAAAAGAAAGATCATATTCTCAGGTATGAAAATTTTAAGGTATTTAGAAATAAGTCTAATAAAATCATGTATGATTTTTATGAGGAAAATTATAACAATTTATTGAAGGACATAAAAGAAGACCTACACAAATGGTGAGTTACTATGTATATGAATGAGCCACTTCTCATAAAGAAATGTTCATAAAGAATCATTGCAACTTCATCTTTAAAAATTAATGGGCTTTTTCATGGAATGGATAATATAACCTCAAATTTTTTTTTTTGAAAAAGTCCAAGTTAGTCTAGTCATGAGAAAAACATTCAAAAAATTCTATTAGAGGGGTATCACATGCTACCCGTAATCAGTACTCCTCAAACCTACCCTGGTCATCAAAATCAAGGAAGATTCCTAAACTAAAATATCATAAGGAGTCTAAGGAGACACCACCACTAAATGTGATGTCATATCTTGGATGAGATCCTGGATCAGAGAAAGGACATCAAGAACTAAGAGCCTGGATAAACTATGGACTTTAGTTAATAATAATGCACCATTACCAATTCACTAATGGTAACAAATGGATTACTAATTAAGTTGTTAATAATAGGGGAAACTGGGTTTTGGGAGGGGGGGCAGAGGTTAGTATGGGACAGATTTTCCCTTAGTGTATCTAGTGAAATCCTGTGCCAATCCTTAATTTTGGAGTTCCACCGTGGAGGAGCCCCTATCTTTAGATTTTGAGTTTTGTGTGAGGAAACTGCTTTCCTCATCTTTGGAGCTCTTGGTGCTAATCGGATACTGATTTACGAACAAATTTTAGTATCCCGACTCATCAGACAGCCAGCCTTCTTTTTCTTTTAAAGCCAATGGGCTCTTTGTTTTTTCCAAATCGTCTAACTTTTTTCAGATCAAAAGGAGATCCTCACACTCATAAATGTTGGGGTGGCCAACAGGATGAAGTACAAACGTCTTGGCACAGCAGACAACATCTTGGACGGTGTCCTCAGTTTCCTATGGATGTCCTACCGCTCTGCTCCCGAGCCATCACCCAGTGTTGCTTCCTAAGAAAACTCTACTTCCATCCTAGTGGACGTCTCACAATTCTTAAACCTACTTCCCCAGCGGAGCCCATCTGCCTTTGCCTCTTCTGTTCTCTCTGCCTATTCACCCATCCTTCCTATGTCAAATATTATCTTCTCTAAGCAGTCCCTGGTTTTCCCAAATCAGAGCCCCAAAGAATTCGATTCAACACCTGCTCACAGTCTTTCTCTCACTGGTATCCAATGTGTTCACTCGCTGCTTTTCTTCTCTTCGGGATGGTTGGCTCTGCAAGGACAGGTCTTGAACTTACTAATCTTTGTGACCGCAGAGGCTGCAGATAGTTAGTGTTCACTGATGCTTACAGAATCACCAAATGATTAAATAAATGATCCTCAAATGTGAACTTACATAAGATAGGACTGGAAGAAAGCAGCACACAAAAGAGTCACATGCGAACAGTTGGACCATTTGCTAATTGCAAATGCAGTAAGTACCTAACAGCTTTAAACACCAAATGAGAACGCAAAAAGGTTAGAGTCAACTTTCTCATATATTCCAAGATTCCCGAAGACTGATGGAGGCTGAGCAGAGCCTCTCTCAACCCTGTGAGCCTCCCTTCTCCTGTGTCTCCTCTGAGCACATTCCTTATCCACCTTCCCTTGGATCTTGCCAGTGTTGCCAGCCCAAGCAGAAATCACCACTATTGGAGTGGAGTCTCCTGCTGCTTTCTTCTTCTTCCTGGAAGGGGATGAGCTCCTCTTGTCTCATTAGTCATCTGCTCCCTGTCAACAGCCTGCTGCTAGAAGCTTGCATGGTTCAGGTGGCTGCAGAGAAAAGTCCCCACGGGGCAGAGACTATTTGGAGGCAGCAAAAGGCCCCACAGTTAGCAGGTGCTAGCAGCCTCAGAGGAAAGGAAACAATCGAGACACCTTCCCCTAAGAGGTGGTTTTACCAGAAGAAGGATGAATAGGCCGGAAACCATCCCGCCAGCAAACCTCCTCCTGTCAGCTCCAAGTCGGACAAAACAAATGCACTTTATCTGCAAGTGAGATTGGCTTCTGTGGGCTGATATATGATGCAAAGACAGAGCCTACTCCCTCCAAGGAGCAACATCTTCTCCCTCCTTGTAGTGCCCTGGTTCCTTGGCGGCCCTCCTGCTGGCAGCCAAACAAGTTCAAAAGGGCAGAGGGATAAGGCGGATGCTCTCTCTGTTCTCCCATCCATCCCGCTTGGCTCTGGGGGAGCAGTGGTTTCAACCTCTTTGGCATTGCTTGCCAAGGCCCAACAGCCAGAGCCTGGTGGGTTGGGAGTGCCTGATTTCCCTCCACTCACCCCACCTATATGGCTCAGAAGAAGCTGGAATTCTGGTCTGCTTAGTGTTTGCTTTACCTTTCATCTCTGGTGGGAGGATCAAGGCATCCCACAGATCGACTGCTTGGCCTCAGGGATTCAGCAGCACTGACCACGGGTTCTTTCTCAGCAGCATTATTGGGGTTCTCGCTGAGTGACAGCAGGTTGGCAAATAGGTTAGAAGATGGTGAGTTCTGAGCTGAGAACTTGAACTGGGTGAAGAAAAGAACCTATGAGCATTATATGAGATTTCTCCTCATCCCTCCTTAACTGTAACCATGTCTATCCATTGTTTAGGGCCTAGGAAAGGAGAAAGTGAGAGTAATGGAATGGAAAGGTTGAAAAAGACTAGAAAGGTTGAAAAATAAGTGGGGGACAGGGGGCTGGGGGCTGCGGTTTTCAGGAGAAGCTGTAAGAAAGAACGGGACCTGTGTTCTCCTCAACCCACCTCCCCATTTTCTCAATTCTTTCCTTTTTTTTTTTTTCCTTTCCATCTTGGACACTGCACCAGGTTTGGAAATGCTTGGGAAGCCCTTGCTGGCAGTGAAGAGTGCCTTCATATCTGTGTGGCCTACCTGGCAATGGCCTCATGTGCAGGTAACCTTATCGCTCACTATAAAGTCTTGCAAAACCCTGGAGGAAGTAGCTTGATTCATACTTATGATCAGCCATCTCCCTTTGGAAGAGACAATATGATGGAGTGGAAAGAATGTGAAACTGTTTTTAGATTCTGTATCTACCACTTGCTCTCTCTGGGTCTCGGTGGCCCCAGTTTCAAGAGTGTGTACCACATTTTTCATATTGGCCATTCTAGCTTCCAAACTGTATAACTGATCATATCCTTCATTTGCTTAAGAGTCATCTAGTGCTTTGCCCACTGACTTCATTTAGTATAATGTGATAGGTCCCTTCTTCCCCTCTGGTATCTTTCTCCTTATGTTCGGAGGTTCTGGACCAAGTCATTCCGAAATAATCGTGGTCACCTCTCAATTCTGGTCTTTGAACATGCCATTCTCTCTGCTTGGATGTTTACTCTTCATCCCCTAACTGCCTTTCTTTACTTCGGGTATCTGAAGACTTTTCTGGCCATGCCCTTGTCTAGCTAAATTAGGCCTCCTATATATTCTTAAACTATCTATGTTTACCCACATGTCACTTTCCAGAAGATGTTATATTTGCTCTTTCTGTTAACCTTCCATGTTAAACCTTGATCTCATTGAAGACATGAGTTATCTTTTATATTTTGTGCCCAGTTCAGTATCTTAACACAACGAATACACAAGTGAATCATTAAAGCTGACGTTAGAGCTCTTGTCTATATCTTTCTGAGTTTTTTTCCTTAGAAATACGTGGGAAAAAAATAAAAGAAATCAGGCAATAGGAGTGGCAGAAAATGGGCAATAAAGCAATCCAAAAGCCCTCTAGACTCTGCTAAGGAACTGTGGATACCCTCACTGTTTTGAGAACTTGGAAGGCACAGGGCTGACCCCAGAAGTGATAGCCTCTCAAGGAAAAACAGAAATGATGTTAATTGATGTTAAAATGTGGAGAGGCATTTAGAGAAGTGAGCAAGAGACATTATCTAGCTACTTTTTATGAATCACTTTTCTCATCCTTCAGTAACTTTGTTACTCACACTCTTATTCATCCTTGTACTTAACTACAGAAGCATACAAAGACAGGGCCAGACCCTTATCCCAATCATGACCTTCCCTCCTTATTCAAGAAATAGTGAAGAGCCAGGCTGTAGAGGAACCTGGGGGCAATTCCAAAAAATTACAGGAGTGTCAAAAGGGCACATGAGTGTCATTACTTACTGAGCAAATGGGAGGCATAAACTGTGGAAACACATGCTCATTAAAGAAAAAATGAAAAATGGGGAAATGGGAAAAAATTGACTACAGTCTTTATGCCCCTCCTCAAAGCCTCAAAGACAAGGACCATGGAGTGCCTGGTAGGTTTTATTACTTCTTTTTTTCATGCACATTTTCCCACTTTGTCTTATTTTAGAACTAGTTGTCTTCATACTCTAGATATAATTTTCAATTTTGATGTTTTTACTTAAATTATAAAAGAAGAATCATCTTTTTTTTTTTTTTAAGATTTATTTATTTATGCATACAAGCACTGGGTACAGGCCAGAGTCCAGGGAGGTGAGAGGATTCACCACAGAGAGCAGGGAGCA
>JAGFMF010011568.1:18422532-18453833 GCA_019455555.1 Galemys pyrenaicus | reverse complement strand
TCCCCTCCCTGGCCGGCAGCAGGGATCGAACTTGTGCTGCAGTGGCTGTGGTCTGCTTCATAGTGTGTTGCTTAACCCACTGCGCCACCAGGGAGGCCCGAAGAATCATCTTATATTTGATTTTAATTTTATTTTACAAGTCCTTTGGGTTATTTATTTTTTTACTGGGTCAATGTCTCCCTATTTTTTTTTTAAGCAGTAATAGGTCTCTTATATAAACAGCAATAAATGGAGATACAATTTAGAAAGTTTGAGTTGTAATCAAATAAAGCTCACAACACATTTAATACAGAGTATGTGAACACTGTACTGGGAGCTGCACAGAGATTCAAGTATTTCTAGAGTTCATACGGGTGAGCTAGGCTTGAAAAGGAGGAGGAAAAAGAAAAATTTGTGGTTCCTGGCAAAGAAGGGAGGAATCATCCACCATTTTTTGTCCTCTATCATCAGGCCAAAGCTCCAAATGGTTGTTGATTTCTAATCTCTGAGGGTGAGTGAGCCAGTCAAAAGGGCCAGTGGGTGGTGAGTTCTCTCCAGTGAGGACACTTTGAAGCAGTCACCTAAGACTTTCTGGAGCAGAGACATTGTTCTGCTGACTTCAGCTGGGGAGGTGGTAGCTCACGTGCACTTCATTCCTCACAAGAGGCTGAACACTAGGCTGGAAGGAGCTTCCATCTGTTCAAAGCAATTCCCCTCACAGTTCCTGAAGTGCCAGGATAGAAAGCCCGATGAGTGTAAACACCTCTGAAAGGATTGGCAGATGCACATTAGTTACTGACACAGAAGTTACTGTAGACAAGCATGAAAAAAATGTTCAGAATGTCAACAACAGGAGAATGACTTAAATAGGCAAAGCCTTTATGGTATAGTTTGGAAGAAACTAGAAACTTCTGGTAAATAACTGATTTTATGTAAAATCCCTCTTATTGTTGAGTTCAACTATTGAATATGAAAGCTGTTAACATTTCTTGTTTTGTTTTGTTTTGGAAATGCAAACTTTTTTCCATAGCATTATTTAGTTTTGTTTAATCTATTGAAGAAAGACTAAAAGAAGAAAAGAAATTATAAACATATAATTATAGCATTTTTTTTTTAAAAAAAAGGTGTCAAAAGTCTGGGTATCCTGATAACAACTAGTTGGAGAAATAGCTGTTCTAATTATTTGGGGGAGAGGGTGTTTAAATATATAGAAATTAGTTCAGTAAGAGGATATAAGACAGGAATAAAAATTCAAGATCTTTTATATAAATACATTAATAATTTGTTATTAATATATCAGTTGTCTATATTATTAATAAGAATATTAATAATTAAAATATCATAGTATAGCGACACCATTACATAAAAGTAAAATATGCACATTACAGGTGTTTGAGTGACCTCTAAGTATTCCAGCTGTCATAAGCAAGTACTTTCCTAGTAGGGCAAAGGGTAAAAGAATGCTGTAGAGACAAAGTGCAGAGAAAGAAGGGAAGAATTGGGAAGCAATTTTGAGACAAGTGACTTCTTGAATGGCAACTGATCACAGTGGCAACCCTAAATTCTGGTTATTATTTCCAGTCCTCTTCTGAGTCCCCGAATACTTTTCTATTTAACTAACAGTTGTTGAGTACCTAATATGGGTCTATCAGATTCAGGCTGGCTTCTGAATTCTCCCTCTGTGTCCAGATGCATGTCCAAAGACATCCTTCACATGAGGGAAAAGAATGAATGCGTTCTTTCCTTGTTCACCCCAGCTACAAATTTGCTCCTTCTCCTGAGGCCATCAAGCTAACATGATACAGCATTCCCTGCCTCTCCAGCTGTGAATCTCTTGCATTGTCTGTTTCTTTTTTTCCCCTCTTACCTCTTATGTGGTAGTCAGTCCCCAAGTCCTATTGTGCTTGCTCTTATCTGTATCTGGCCTCACACATTCATCCCTTTTCACTTTGCTTCGAAAAGACCTTGATCATCTCTAATCTAGATTATTGAATCTGCTTTCTAGTTCCTCTGCCTCTAATCTCTCTTCCCTTGAGTTCATACCCTTCAACATTGCTGCCAAATAGTTTGCCTTCGACATAGTCAATCATATATTTTCCTGCTTACCTTTCTTTAATCTTAAATACTTGCAGTATAATTCTCACAGGTGTACTCTGGTTATGGAAAAGCATCATTTAAAAATAATGAGCCTTTGGTCTGTCTTTATCTGTTACTCCATTGGAGCACTTTGAGTCCTCAGCCTCCAGCACATCAAGGAGTAAATGTCCCATGATTGCTTGTTGGATAGATTGTTTTGGGGGGGGTGGGGCAGGGGAAGAAAACAGAGGTAAGAGGAGAAGAAATGGGCTTTGTTCCCTATCCAGGGATCAACAACTCTTCAAGAATCATTTCTCATTACATACCATTGCTTCCCTCATCTGTCAGGAGTGGCAAAGGGACTTGACCCCACTCAATTTCCCACTAAAAATTGCATTCAATCTTTCTGTCAAACAAATAGTAAGAAGAAGATGTGAAAATTGGACAAGGGTTAGGATGATGACAAGCTCTCAACAGAAGGATTCATGCCTTGGATGTGTTCATGAGTATGAGTTCTAAGAGGCAGATTTCCATGAGGATCAGTCTGACTTTCTTTAAATAAACAGTAAGATCTGAAACACGCAAAAATATTTTAATGGGTTCAAATAGCACAAATTGACTATAAAGTTGTACTCTGTAGAACAAATCCTTTGTTCTAGTGACTTCGACTGTAAATATAATGGAGGAAAGAAAATGAGAAGTTTAGAATTGGAATGATGAACTCTCTGGTACAGAAAGTTGTTTAGTAAGACACTTTGATGGTAAACAATTTGGTGTTGGAAAGACTTTTTTTGGGCAAGTCAAGAATGAGCTAAAAGTAGGGCAAAGATAGCTAACCTGCTTCTAAATAAAAAGTAGAGTTGACAAGGTATTAGTGGATGGGATATATTGGAAGGTGGTCAAAGGGACAAGAGAGAAACCTGCTTAGGTGCAGAGAAGAAAGGGAGCTTATTTGATGCTCACACAGTCTTCAGTAGGAGACAGTAGTACTTTATAGAGTGTGAAGACCACACCAGTGCTGAGTAAGCAACATAAAATGAAAAAGTTAGTAAGCAATGAAGGTGAAAAGTAGAATGGAGTTTAAGCATTTAGTAAATAAACTAAATCTTGAGACAGACGTGACTAACAGAAATATATAAGTGCTCAGCCATATCCCATAGGCAAATGTCCACTTATGCCCCTACCATACCAGATATGATTTTTGAGCCAATTTTAATTAAATCTTAAAGGATATTGTAATAGCCCCAAACTTCCTAAAATGGAAGCAATTTAAATGGATTTACTGTCAGATGAATGGATAGATAGACTGTGGTATATCCACACAATGGAATACTATTGAGCAATAAAAGGAAACAAAATTTTGGTAGATGAAATAAAGGCTGAGTGAATAGAAGTTAATATTAAAGGGTTACATACTATTTAATTCCAATTATATATACGTTTTAAAAAATATTTACTCATGCAGAGAAGAACTGGGGTGTAGGCTAGAGGTGCAGGAGGTTGGTGAAAGGTTTCACCAGAGACAGAGTGGAGAGCAGAACAAGTAGATCCATGGAATATACTGCTAAAGGGCACAGTGGGCAAGACAAGAAAGGCCTGCTGCACCATGTGTGGGCTATCTTCCTGACTGGGGATTGAACTTAGGCCTCAGAAGTGATAGCATGATAGTGCTGAGACTTAACCCCTACATCACCAGGTGGGCCTTTTTATTTATATAAGCTTTCAAAGTAATATTATAGTTAATTATATAATATTGCAATCAAATAATGAGATATACATATGTATGTGTGTATGAATGTATGTATAAAGTACCTATAACAACTGGCGTTATCTGAATAAAGTCTGCTCTTGAGTTAAAAGTATTATATTAATATCAGTTTTCTGGTTTTGAAAATAAAATATTTCATTTGAGATAGGTGAATGAAGTATACTCAGAAGCACTAACATTTTTGCAACTTCTTGTCTTATTTTGAGAAAAAATATGCAGTCAATTTTCCTTATTTGTAGCAGTTAAGTTCTATGAAGTCTCCTCAAACACTGAATTAGTGAATTCTGAATCATTTCTCTTCGGGGAAACACAAGGTCAGGTTCCCACAAACCTCCAGTCATAGCATTTCAACAGCTGATTGATTCTTAAGTTCTTTCTCTGTGTGTTTTTGTTTAAAGACACCCTCATATCTATTGCTGACTTGTTAGCATTGGACACTCAGTCAGCAGGACTGTTGACTCATACCTGAACAAAGCTTATCTAAGATGCAAATTTCCTGTCAGACACTTCGCAAACTTTTTGCATTTAGAATCACTAGACAGGACTTCAAAACTATGCATGGGTCATTTTTAAACAGTGAAATCATCAACAAATAGCACAAAAATTTTAAAAATGTGCCACTGAATAGACCACAAAAGGACGCTAGTTTAGAGGATGACAATTTGAGAACCGAAACAAGAAGGTAGAGAATTGCCTGGTCTGATCTCAGCTGGGAAAGTATGTATTGGTGATTCCAGTTTTGTTGTTCTGTTCATGTCTGCAAGGACCTGACAAAGCCATGAGTACTGATTTTGGACTTATGATTATGTTTTAGTTAGTAAATGAGTTAGTAAATATAGATTCTATCAATGAGGACTGAATTATGCCTATATATTCCCCTTTATATGTATATGCTCAAACACATACATATAAAAATCACGTCACTGTATGTGCACAAATACACACACATGCATACACCACAAGTGACTGCAGAAGGAGCTAGAGTCTTTATGTAATGATGTATATCGTAGAACAAAAAAATGTAAATGTTTGGAAAAGCAATATTGACATTTTCTTAGCTTAGAGCTGTGTAGCTTTTTCTCAATATTGGGGATTTATTTGTAAACTTTAATTGTTGCACTTAGGACTGGGCTTTATCATTATTCAAAAGGTCATATTGGTTTTTCATCCATCAGCCTTTCATTTCTATGTCCCCTTCTATTCCCAGTCTATAGTCAAACATGTGAACCTAGGTGACAAATGATGCTAAACTCCAGTTTCCCCTTCCAGTGTCTCACACTGGTCTCCCTGTTAGGGACCAATTTCCTATTTTGCTGAGACAAAAGAAATCAAGTTCCAGTAAGATAAAATTTTATCCAAGAAGCCACGAAATGGAGAATATACACACCCATTGTCTGTGTAAAGTATATATAAGCAGAATGAAGATTATGGAAAAGTATTCAAGGTGCTCTTGAAATCATACTTCTGAACTAGCTGTCTATTGAAAAATCCCATCTTAATTTTATTAGATTTGGGTACTCTGTTAATAAGTCTAAGAATATACATGTTTTTAATGAAAAGTAACAGTTGTTTTCCTCCCAATTGAGACTGCATGCATTTAACTGTTAGGAAAGGTGGACTTTTAAAGATCCCAAGAGGACTTCCATTCCTCACTATTATTGGGAATTACCAGAGTTCTTTCCTTCCCATGGAAATGACCTTTCAGTGATGGTGATCCCAAAACTCATATGACAATCTCAAATGGCCTTTCTCATACTTGGTATCTCTGACCACTTACTCTCCATTATGAGTAAATTGCTTTCCTTCACTTTCATTTCTCTCTAATCCCTTGTAGGCATATGCTAGTTCTGGAACTCTTATACAGAGCCTCTGGTTAGTGTATTTCTGAGAAGTTAGATAAGGCCAAGCTTTAGTTAAGCTCCACATAGCCGAGACACAGAGCTGTTTTTGGCTAAAGGCCCTTTAATTTTCCAAGTGCTCAAATGGAATCATTTAAAATATAAAATGTATGAACATCTTTCCTCTGAACTAAATGGTACTCTTTTTCTTGGCTTAATTTCCTCTAGACATAAAAATTAAGACTCTTTCACCAGTACCAGTGATCAGTAATGCTGTACATGTTGCCAGGCTTACAGATTAGATAAGCTTTTTGGTTTCCAGTAGTGTTTTCATGGAATTATCTCTATTCAGGTCAAATTCTATTTTGAGAACTCCAGCTGATTCAACAGCCCACAATTTGTACTTTTGGTCTCAAAGTAAATACTTGATTTAACTCAAGCCGAGCGAACTGCACTTGTATTTGAGCCCTGACCCATGTAATTTTAATATCCATTAGCCCTTACTATGGGATGTAATTGGATGGATCAGATGCTTCATAGGTTCATGCAAACAGCGGGGAAGGCATTCAGGCCATTTCCTTTCCAAAGCAAACAGTGTGAGTCTATTGGTCTAAGCAGGAATTACCAATTAGGACTTGTTCCTTCCTCCACCACTTTCTTCCGCTTTGTGTTGTGGGGCCCTAAGTGCAGAGAGATGAAGCAAGAGGGATTTTCAGTGGTCATATCACTATGTTCGTTGGTTGATATTAAGAGATAAACTTGCAATCAAATGTATTCACCAACATGGAAACCAAGACTGTCAGGCTTAGGGATTTACAGCCTGGCATAAAACATGTATCCCACCAGAACTTTCCACAGTCATTTTTTCCTGAGACACAAGGCAAAGAAGGTGGGTCAGAGGCAGAGTCTAGGTAGGAACTGGGTCATTGCCAGGTACAACATTTCAGTCCTCAGGGCTAGTTAGGAATCTAGGAAGTTGGATGGCAAGCAGGCAGACAATGAGTATTCTTGCAAGGGAAAAGGAGACACCCGAAGTCTGTAAGTTACAACAATTCAAAACCTGGAGAGACCAGAAGTCATCAGAGACAGCAATAAGGATTCAAGGCACCTTGGTGACATTGCTCCCCTTTTATTCAAGATGAAACCCTCAGGCATGGCTCCTCTGATCTAAGGACACCATAAACACAGCTTGCAGTCATTCTGGAACTGATGCTTGAAATGACTATTAATAAAATAATCATTGCAATTCTACATGCATGTATTACTTTAGGCAGTTTACATACATACACCTGTTCTCATGCAATCTTTATAATATCTCTTCCATTGTACAGGTAAAGAAAAGGAACTTTAGAAATTTATGTCAGTTGAAGCAGCTTGTGAGTGGTAAGAATTTGAAACTATGTCAGACTGATTTCAAAGCCAACTGAGAGATCAGGGCTTATTGTTTGTACAAAATCTGCAGAGTGTGCTTATATGTCTTTGATTCTATGTTTCTTTATTTTCTATCTATCTATCTATCTATCTATCTATCTATCTATCTATCTATCTATCTATCTATCTATCCATCCATCTACCTACCTACCTATCTACCGCCACCACCTACCCACCTATCTATTATTTGCATGGTTTTAAGTTCTTAGTTTCTCTTCTCCCAATGAGGAAAAAAATTTAAGCTCCTTTTTGATGAGGCAGTGTTGAATCTGTATGTTCCTAATACACTAAAACCAATGTCAATAGTGTCCTTTTCTATAGCACAAATTGTCAGTAATCAAATAAATGAATGATTGGATATGAAATGTGTAGAGGTTTAAATTGTACCATGCAAACTTTGACTCATGGTGGTATTAATATGTAGCTGAGATGTTGCTAGATCACCTGTCACTAGGGTTGATTTGACTACAACTTCAACTACTAAGAGTAGTGGTAATCCCCATGTACTTAATGCTTCCCATGCTCCTGGAACATGAGGAAACAGGCTCAGAGAGGTTTGGTATGAAAGTACATTGGAGACTAGGTGGCAGGGGCTTGGATTTGATTGCAGGTAATGGGTCTCCAAAGGCCACACTCCTTGACAGTAACTTGCTCATGAAGGAAGTTCCTACAGAGCTGCTCAGGGTCAACAGATGAGGATTTTGTGGCCCCAACATGAGGCACACTCTCTCTGCAGCCCAGTTTCTCAGCAGATCCGTGTGATATGAAGCAAGAGACTAAACAGGAGCAATGAGTGACCAACAGGTTCTCCCCGACTCTCTACTTAGGTGAAATGAAATGGAAGTGAAGTGTAACCAAAGAAATAATGTTTTGCTTTCCATAAATTTTTCCTACCTGGTTGGGATCTGGAATGGGTGCTGACTTAGTTTATCACCCTCTAAAATTTGGGTGTGATCAAATAAATCAAAACTTGGGACTAGGAGATAATAAAATATCCAAAAGTAAGAAAAGGTGTAAATGCCTGCTTTTCCATAGTGTCAATATGAGTGTAAAATAACTTAAGGGTTCAAAGGAAAAGATTAGGAATATATAAAATCATCACAAAGAGGAGAGAAAATTCCTGGTGTATTCAGAGCAATCACATAGCACATTACACTTATAAGCATTCGGGAAGACTGCTAGAGGAAGTCCTACATGGAACTTAGGGAATCTGATTTTCACTTAGTTCTTGCATTGATTCTGAGTGAACGTTTCACTGTAAGAGGAACACAGAGCTAGTGCTTTCAGAATGTGTTTACTTATAAGTCCACTATAATGTCCACACTGGTTGCTAACTATGACATCTTTCAACATCTGCGCAGAATGCATCTGCCACATGCCAGCTATGCTTTGCACAAACCAAACAATATGGCCCTGATTCCCACAGTCATCTTACTAAGTTAGTACTGTTTTTATCCTCATTTTACAGGTAGTGATGTTAAAAGACAGAAGATAAAAGACAACAACAACAACAAAAAAGCTGAAATCCCCTAGTACACAGATGGGAATGGCAAAGCCACAATTGTAACCTCATAACTACACTAATCCGATAAGAAAATACAAAATGAAGATCAAAGGATCAAATGCATGTTTTCTGAACCTGAGAACGTCATTCACTTACACATCTGTAACTGTAGATGGGCAAATGGCTCTCTGCACCTTTACATATCTGATTCTATGTATTGTTATCTGGGGAAGATTTTCAGTTTCCTTTTGACAGTAGGCAATTTGAGGCCATGAACCATGTCTTCCTCAGTATTTTTTTTTAGATTTATTTTACTTATTTTGCATAGACAAGCTCTGGTGCAGGCCAGAGGTATGGGGGGGGAGGCGCGGGAAGGAGGGTGGCGCAGGGGTGTGTGTGTGTGTGTGTGTGAGAGAGAGAGAGAGAGAGAGAAAGAGAAAGAGAGAGAGAGAGAGAGAGAGAGAGAGAGAGAGAGAGAGAGAGAGAGAGAGAGAGAGAGAGAGAGGATTTACCAGAGACAGAGTGGGGAGTAGAACAGGTGAGAAGGGAAAGGTCTGCTGTACCATGTGGGTCAGCTCCCTGGTGCGGGATCAAACTCACAGCAGAGGGTGGTGATAGCTTGAGAGTGCTGAGGCTTTAACCCCTGTGCCACCAGGGAGGCCCTTCCTCAGTAGTTTCTTAAAATTCCTCCTTCATTTTGTGGTATTGCTTCCTTCAGGTTGCCTGCCTGGGCTACATGTGGACTACACAGTGATGGGCTGGTAGGGAGGGTGATGGTGTGTGGCCACAAATCTCCACTTTACTGAGGGGCGGATTCTGGGCTCACTTTCTTAGCTTCACTCTGGGACCTCAAATAAATATTATTGTTTTTCATAATAATATTTATGAAGCATCTACATGGTTTCCAGCACTGAGGAGAGATGTCAGGGGGGAAACCCAGTGCATGTGGCATGTTTAGGTAGCTGTGGAGGCCCATACTCCTGGGACTGCCGTGAGCCAGGAGAGTGTATTGACTGTACAGTGTTCAAGCTTCTCTGAGGAAAACAGTGATGTCATTTCCCTTGAGATGGGGTTTTATTTTCAGTGATTGGGTGATCCATGTTTTCAACTGCCCGTTTCCCACTGCTTTAGAATTATGTCCTTATATGAGAAATTCTACCAAGGATCAAGAAATTTACCTACTGACTTTGTAAGGTTATTTATATCTGAAAATCTAGGCACAATAGTTAATAGTAAACATTGAATTGCCCTTTGTCTAGTCTTAAAGTACTTATTCATTGAGTACATTCTTCACGCAAGACTCTTCACACTAGGTACTTCAGCTAGTACAAAGATGACTAAGATGACAAAGATGACAACCCCTGACTTCCAGACACTAACAACCCTTAATGGTACAAATACAGACAACTAGAAGACAAAGCAGAAGTTCTGTGTTATGCAGAAAAGGTACTGGGCCATGATACCTGGAATTCTTTTGCCCAGCGAGTCTACAGTTGCCATTCTTCAAGCACCAGGATAACAGTATCACATGAGTCATTTTATACATTTCCCAAACAATCCTGGCATCCTATGCATCATTCTCTTCTCCACCTGAGATTTTAACCAATAGAAAAATAAAAGCTGGAGTAACAAACTTTGACTGTTTTTACTGATAAAGGTTATCTTAGTGGATGTAGCTTGGAATGATAGCCAAATGGTATTTCTAATTTCCTGTCCAGATCTTGGGAAAACCAAGGGAAAGTTAAAGTCTGCAGAGCAAACAACAGCCTTCTATTGAAGCGAGTTGAGAAAGAGGGAGGAAGGGAGAAAATTCCCTGGGTGCAAGGTCTTTGGTAAATTAGCTCCACATGGTCAAGAATTGAGGAACAGTAGCTGTGGCTATTGACCAGATATGCCAGACTGAGTGTGTCATTCCATCTAAGTAGGTATTTCTTCCTAGAGCACATAGAAGTTGAAATTTAAGGAGACTGATGTAAGATGGGGGTAGAAGAAAAAGAAGGTTTCCCCTAGAAATAATCTCCTTTAAAAACAAGGAAGCAATATCTTACAGTTCCCAGCTGCCAAAATTTATTTTTATGGAATCAAATGCATGAAGAATTGGCTATGGTCCATGTAATATTGTGGTGTTAGAATTTGCACTTGGTTCCTCTAGTTACTTGAGCTGTGTGAAAAAAAAGGCTGTTGCCAGCCCACTCCCCATCGGCTACTTAGATGGTATTATTATTCCACCTAGAATTATATTGTAAAAAGGGACTTCAATTAAGACCATTTTCAAATGGTAGGATTTGAGGATGTGCTAGGCCATTTAATCTCCCAGAACCTTCCCACCCTTGCCACTCTGCTCTGATTCTTTCGTAGCAACAAGTGACCCATTTTGAAAAGCTCAGCATTAGACTCCCCACTTCTGAAGTTCACCAGGCATAAATATTACACCTAAACGCTCTGAGTCCCTTTCAGCTTGCTATCTGGCAAACCTGCAAGGTTCTTAACTAGAGAGATTTTCCAACTGGGTCAGCACATTTTCCTGATGCAGTTTCACTTGAGGCAGGGCATCCAGAGTTTGCTTCCAGAGACCTGTAGGTCCTACATCCTTAGTGGTAGGTAGGGTGGGGTTGCGATTTTGATAAACATCTTACAAATCTATTTGGATAGACCAAATGTGCATGCATATCAGTATCAACCTTCCTATTCATTCTCTCATTAAATATTTATTGACTAAATACTCTATTTCAGGTGCTATTTTCATGCTCAGCTTACTGTGATAAACAAGAGCCTAAAATATATTACAACCCTAATAGATAAATAAATTAACACTTCCCGATAGTAAGAAATCACAATTGCATCACTTTACCCTTTGTATTTCTGTAACTTCACTGCTGTTGAGGTGGGCTTTCTTGGCAGTCTGCACTCATTTCCCACCATATTTGTACTCATGGTATCAAACCAGCATCCAGAAAGGCAAGTGTTGGTGAGAATGTCTACGTAATGTAAGCTTTACATTACATGGGTCTAAATTTGCACTGCTATACATATGGACTATGTTAGTGATTAATGCTCCTTACTGGAATGGGAAGAAAATCAAAGAAACATGTTAAAACTTTCAAGTTTGAATGGATATGAGACACTGACCCAACCCTGGTATGATCCAAGAGCTACAAAGTCACTTTTTAATTCACTGACCTATGTATTCATTCAATAAATATTTCTTCATTAGCTATTACGCAGAACAGTTTGTGGTAGGCACTGGAGATAATAGTAATAAGTGGATACATTTGGCCCCCAATCCTCATAGAGTTCATAAATTCGAAAGGGAAATAAATATTAACAGCTGTTGACACAGTTCATCATTTCATTGCATAAAGATAGATGGTTAAAGGAACATCTAATATGAAAAACACTTCCCTTGTTTGGGGAAATCACACAGGCTTCTCTTAGGAACTGAGGATTTGGGAAAAGAGTGAAATAGGCAAAGGGAACTGTACACTTCAATGAAGAATCCTGTCACATCAAAAAATCTGAAAGGAATGCAATTTGGCTAGAGTATACTCAATGAAGTGGGGGGGGTAGTTTAGCATGAAGTTAAAGGAATAGGTCAGGGTCATATTATATAGGTCTTATAGTTCAGGTAAATATTTTAAATTTCATTCTAGTTACAACATAAGTTCATTTAAAGCGTATATCAGGTACATTTTATGGCTTAATTTTTCCACAATTTTTGCTTTTATACTTTTTCTGTGTATGAATTTTTTTGGGGAAATTTAATACATAAAAAACAAAGAATCCAAATCCAAATCCTGGGCTTTTGAGTGCCTATGTAATTTTATTAAAATTGTAATAAAAGTAAAGAATATAAAACTTGCCATCTTAACCATTTTCAGCAAGGTTGACTTTTATAGATATAGAGTGGAGACATGGCTATGAAAGCCAAGACTTTCTTTCAGCTCAAAGGGCCACATACTAGAGGGAATAAAGGTCTTGTGACTGGAGATAGCAAGTCAAAATCTAAAGGAAAGGAGCATGAAGTTTACCCAATAGCAATATACCAGAAAGAACCTAACCAACAAGAAGAGAAGAGCATGTGTTCGACTAGCTAGGAGGAGGAAGAGGCTGGTAAAGAAAGCACCTCGAGCTTAAAAGTAGTGAATCTCAGGGCAAAAGTAACAACAACAACAATAAAAAAAAAAACCCTAAACAAAATTATCAGGCAACTATAAATCAGAGACTTTCTGCCGGGGTTGGGGGGTGGGGGTGGAGAGCACAGGGACTATGGTGATGGTGCCAGATGAATTGGTGGTGGGAATTCTATGAGGACAACACCAGAGAGGAGAAAGCAAACATTGTATAAAAATGAACAATGATGCAAAATATAAGTAAATAAAGTTTTTTCAAATATAAGATAATATTTTTACTGCTGCAAAATCGATACATCTTCAAGTGAAGATTTTTTATGAAGATATACTAATCATTTTATATCTGTATCTAAAACACTAATTTTCATTTAGGATTGAAGTTCTACAAATTCCACAATAGTGTGGATTTCTGATCAAAACATACTCCTGTTGAATATTTGTTTCTATAGAATAGATTTATTTTTAACTAATCTATATCACTCCTTATAATCAATGAATTTATTATGATTTTGAAATATGACAATAATTAGTTTTGAATGATCATCATTATGGGAAAATCTATTTTGAAAAATAGTTTAAAAATTAAGATATGATTTCTGAAAATAAATATTTAAGAATATAGCTGAGAATATCATTCTGAATATTAAGTACATTAAGAGGAAATGTGATTGAAGACACAAAAACCAAAAATGAAAAGACAAGGACAAATTGGGGACACTTGGTGGGGAGGGGAGAGGGAGAAGGTTGAGGGAAGATGGGAGCACAGGGGACTGAGGTGATGGTGCACTGGTGATATGGTGATGGGGAATACATGGGGATTACAATTGATGTCAAATATATATATATGAATTAAAGGGAAAAAATAAAAATAAAATAGTATGATTTTCTAAAATTTCACCTTAATCATGTCAGTCACACAATATTTGAAAAAATGTTAAAAGAAAAATTAACAATAAACTGTATATAATTCTATTTTAGGAAATACAAACTTTCTTCCACTGAAAATAAATAAAGTTTTAAAAAAAGTAGTGAGTCTCCGAAATGTGTTTGGCAAATTGACCTCTTCCCTATGGAAGATTTCCTGAAAAGAAGGTCAAAGGATACTCCATGTAAGTTTTGAGGAAATCCTAGAGTGGATGGCATCTTATTGTCTTCTTATGAGTGGCACAGGATACCGTATTCCTGTTCAAAAAGCCTGCTACTTCTGGTTGATGTCAGTTATCTGTTGCTGCGTAAAACTCATCCCGAAAAATAGAGGCTTAAAGCATGAGCAGTAGTTTTATTATCAGTTGCAGTTTCTGTGGGGTAGGGTTTAGGATGGTTCAGTCAGGTGATTAAGGGTAACAAAGACAAGGGTAAACAATGTACTTTCCAGTTGAAACATTTCCCTTTGACAATTTTTCTTTTCTAGAAATGTCTTCCTGGAAATCTCATGTCTTATTTCAACGCACATCTCACTGACCAAAAATTACTCATGTACCATATCTAGCTCCAAGAGTCTAGGAAATGTGGTCATTTTATAGAGTCTCAGATCAACAATTTCTTGAAGATGATGGACATCTAAAATATGACTAGCTAAATAAATTGTGGTGGGTGATTAGCAGTTGATGCTGCCTTACATAAAGCTGCCTGAGTCTTAAGCTATAATACTCATTTGCCCCAGAAAGACTGGTTAACTGCCAGAATCCAGGTGAGAGGTAATGATGACTTGGACTAGGGTGACTGTAATGCAGAAGTTGAGAAATGATAGATTCAAATGGTATCAAAAAAGTCAACCAGGGTTGCTGATGACCTGGGGAAGACAGTGTGTTAAAAATGACTTCCAAAATTTGGACTAGATTAACTGAGCAGGGAGGTGGAGGAGGGAGATAGTAGTACCACATGCTATAATAAAAATGGCTAGAAGATCGTGGTTGGAATAAAATCATAAATTCCATCTGAAGTATGCTCAGTTTGAAGTGCTTTTGAGACACCCAAGAGAAATGTCAAGTAGGTCATTGGGTATTAGAATCTGAAGCTCAGAGAAGTCAGAGTTGGAATTATATATTTAAGTACTGGCATATAAATGGTAATTCAAGCCCTTGTTATAGATTAAATAACTTAGGGTATGCTAATAATGTAAGATTTTAAAACTCTGAAGAGGAGATTGAGTCAGCTAAAGAGACTAAAAAGATACTGGAAAATCGGGAAAATAAAGTGGCATGTAAGCGAAGGAAGAAAATATTTCAGGAAGGAGGTAGAAGGAAGACAAAAAAATACTTGTAGATCATGTGCTTTTGAGGACACTGTGATCTTGGCAAGAGATGTCTTAGCAGCTCGGTAGAAACAAAAGCTAGACCAGGAGAAGGAATCAGAAACCTTGAAGGCAGTGAGCTATACATAAAGAGATGGAGAACAATAATACATTCGTGGCAGGAGAGTAGGATAGAGGCCTTTTTAAGAATGGAAATCTGTGAGAAACTAAGAAAATGTTATTGTGTTATATTTTGTCACTTGTCTGCATTTTCTTCGAACTACTTAGTGGAATACTTATGAGTTTGCTTTTTTTAATCTCTATTTTAGAGGCTGTCACTATTCTGACCAGAGTTACTTTATATAGTACTTAGCATATTAACATATCTAATTGGAACCACAGATATCAGAGGTGGTTCTATACTAACATAATAGATACAATAAATGACTTCTCATCTGTGAAAGCAGAAGTTCAAGTTACACAGATAGGTTAGAAATATCATAAACGTACTACTGTTCTTGCATAGACAAAGTATAAAAATTCATTCAGTACAGTGACCTATGCCCAAAGCTTAATTCCAAATGATCTAATGTTCAGCTGCTGACAGAAGAGTCTGGACCCCTGACTTGACTGTAATGTTGGCTGAACCCTGCTCAAGGACAGTCTAGCACCTGCCTCGATGAACCCATTTTGAAATGTCTTATGAGAGTACCTCAGAAGACGAAGAACAGCAGCTTTTTCAATGTCAAGCTGTGACACAGCCATAGGGAACTGCATTTTGCTGCTGGTGAATAGGTGTCTGCATTTAAATCAGAAATCAACCTGCAACTTCACTGTATCTTCTTAGTGAGCGTGTGGAGAGTCTTACTTACAGGATTTTTAATTAAACAGTATTTTTATTGAGGTAACATTGATATATTCTCATTTGTATTTTGGCAGTAAGCCACAGTACTCCCAAAGTCTTTTATGCTTCCTTTCCACTGTGAACTTGCCCATCCTTCTGAACGTCTTAAGTTTCATAGTCTATTTTCAAAGGCTTGTTTTTGAGTTTGTCTTCATCTGACCCTTTTTTCTGTTTTTTTTTATATGTATATTCCACATATAAATGACACCACCCAGTATTTGTCTTTTTCTCAGTTATTTTGCTTAACATTATCTCTTCTAGATCCATCCATGTTGCCACACATGGGATGAGGGTTTTTGTTTTTTTTTAATCACTGAGTAGTATTCCATTGTGTATACATAATATATACATATTATTAATATTAATATATAATATATATTATATACTATATATAATGTATATACATACACACTACATCCTTGTTAATCCCATCATCTGCTTTTGGGCACTGAGGTTGTTTCCATAGTTTGGCTTTTGTGAATAGTGATGCAATGAACATGGTAGTGCTAGTTTTGCTTCAAATTAGTATATTTTTGTCCTTTGGGAAGATACCTAGGAATGGAATTCCTGGGCCGTATGGTAGATGTATTTTTAATCTTTTGAGAACCGTCCATATTGCTTCCATATGGACTGGACCAATCTATATTCCCACCAACAGTGTGTTTACAGATCTTATCTGCCTCTAAATATTATAGTGTTCCCCTAAAGATCTTTAAATTGTGAATGGCCAAATTGGTGTAGGTCAGTCAAAATCCTTGAAAGCAGTAGTAGAAACCCCAGATAGTTCTAAGGGAGAATTTGAAGATAGAATAAACATAAGTATAACTTGAGAAGGACTCAAACATTGGTGGATAGAGTTGGAAAGAAAGGTCAATAATCTGATAATACTTCCAGTATTGACATATGGTTGGAACTCAATAAATGTTAGCTAACACATTGGTCAGGTTCCTGGCAGGAAACAGATGGCCCACTAAAACTGGGTAACTTGAGCGTTTAAAAAATAATTAATTTAAAAGCTATATGGTGAGTCACAGAATATTTTGGAAAGGTGCTGAATAAGCAGAATGAGCCCATTCTAAACTATGCCCATTGTTATGGATTGAATGTTCTCCTCTTCTGAGGAGAAGGAAGGGGTAGGGGGAGAGAGGGGAGAGGGTAAGGGAGGAGAGGGGAAGGGGTAGGTAAGGGGAGGGGAGGAGAGAGTGGAGGGGTTAAGAGCAGAGGGGAGGAGGGAAGGGAGGGGAAGGGAAGCGGGGAGGGGAGGTCACACCAGGACCCAACCATCCTGACACCCTGATCTCAGAGTTTCTCTATAACTATAAGAAATAAATTCCTGTTGGCTATAAGCCACCCAGTCTGTCATTCTTCATTGTAGAATTCAGGCTAAGACACTTATCTTGTGGCACTCGCTCAAGGTGTGTAGTCCAGACTAACCACTTGGTTAGACCTAGCCAGGTTGTATAGGTCACAGGGTCACCCTCTGACCAGGCAGAGTGGGTAGCTTTATTTTTTGATTGTGGTAAAGTATACATGGCATCAAATTTAACATTTTAACCATTTAACATTTTAACAAATCAATGATGTTAAGTACACTGGAAAAGGGATACAACCTTCACCACTATTCATTTCCATTACCACTATTGATTTCACCATCTCAAGCATAAATTATGTATCTATTTAGCAATAACTCCTCATTTCCTCCTCACCTGGTAAGCTCTGTTCTATTTTCTGTCTCTGTGAATGTGTCTATCTAGGTACCTCACATAGGTGGACTCATACAATATCGGTCCCTATGTGTTTGTTTACTTCACTTAGCATAACACCCTTAAGGCCCATTTATATTGTAGCATGTATTAAAATTGCATTCCTCTTTGAAGACTGAAGACTATTCCAGTGTGGGTATCTTGGTGGCAGTTGTATGAACTGCACGCCTGGGCCTCAGGTAATTGAGCTCTGATAAAGGAATAGCTGAGCAGCTTGTACACAGCGGGTCTTCCAATAGTCTCATCTCTCTGATTTCTTCCACTCCACTATGCAGGCAAATTCTGGCACTTATTTCTCACTGGCAATTAACCTAGCAGACTATTAACAGCATTGCCAGATGCCTGAGTTAAATGCATTAAAAAATTCAAATCCTGGGTGGGTATATTCATGCCAATAAACTCTATCCAACCAAGCTTTATACTTTGTCCTTGTTCAAACATCCTCAGAAGTTTGTCCTGTGCTTTGCTCAGACTCCAGCAGATACAAATTGGTAAAGTCCTATGTGTTTCTTGGTATAGAGCACAGAGTAAGCTGGCATTCTCCAGCAGCCTGTGCTGGTATCTCTCATTGCTTGGAGCAGATGACAGATGGTTAAGGTAGATTCTTAGAGGAGGTGGGCCATTTTGGAAGGTATCTGCCCTAGGTAGAGTCATTACAACTTTAAGAATGGAGAGACTAACTGGGGGCAAGAGGGTCTCTGCCACCACAGGCTAGGAAGGTTATATGTGCATTTATTGTTCTCCCCAAATGTCTCCCCGCTTCATTCACGTCTCCCCAAATGCGCTTTTTCTTTATATTAGGCCCCACTCCTTTCCCAAAGTTCTGTTGCCATAGTGCAGGAGACCAGACAAAGTTAAACATGGTCTTCTTGCTCTAGCTCTGCCACCATTACTACCAGGGGCTGCCCAGTGCTCAGTTATATATATTCTTTAACTACAAGAGATCAAGATTCCTTCAAAACTAGCATTGATGGTTTCTGTTCTCCTTTCTGTTTTAAGTAGAACATTCACCATCTTCTCCTCTACCCCTTGCATCCTTATTAGTGTATCAAAAAGACTGTTTTTTCACACTCACTAAGTTTTCCATAAGCAAGTAAGTACCACAGTTATGGGGTAGCCCAGCGCCTCGCCCTGTTCCTGCTCTGCAATGCACATTCCATCCGTGATCGCTGAATCACTGGTTGCCCCGCCACGCGCAGGGTGTGAGTTCCCCCCTACCCTCCCCTGCACCCGGAGGTTATCTGTGTTCTGTAAATATGTTTGCAACCTAATCAGAGAGGGCCGTTTTTAGATACTTAGAGAGCACCCTTGAGACAAAGCACCCAAATGATTGTTGACATGCTGCCACTGAAGTGGAGCAAGGACAGGAAACAGGAGGCTCAGACTGTGTCCCTCTTTACACATGTATAGCTCAGTAATGAAGTCAACTGTCAATGAAATATGCAATATTGATGTGTGGGACTTTATCTATGAGAGAGAGAATTTTCTAGTTTTGTCTTTGAATCTCTGAGGATGAAAGCTCTTGACTTTTAGTCTAAAAAACATTCCTTTTTTAGATCATTGGTGAATTCACTTTGCTATTACTATTATTGTCACATGGTTAGGATGTCAATAGATGTAAAAAGCAAAGTAAAAGGAGAACTTAATTATTTCACATATACTTTAAGTTCTCTTTTTAAAAATGAAGAGACATTCAATTTTTCACGTCCTAACGGGAAATGTAACTTCCGAGGGCTGAGCCAGAGCAGAGGTTCTTGAGGAGGGTGGGCCGTTGTCCCTGAGGGACTCGGCTGAAGCCAGGGGAGTGGGTGCCATGCTGAGTGGTGCATGTGGTGATGGGAGAGCAGGGCATGTGGAAAGTCAGAGACAATTAACCAACCTGATGTCAGAAGTTTTTGACAAAATTAATGTGACCCAATGACTAATCTAATTCTGTATCAACACAGATCATTAAAACATATGAATATATTTTTGCAAATATGTATGGAAAATTCACATTAAAAAGTCTGGATAGCTTATAAAGTTGTGAATGAAATCCCCAAAGCAGAAAATTATACCAGTCATATTCATCACAATAACAAAATCAAAATTTGGGCCCTCCCTGGTGGCGCAGTGGGTTAAGCAATGCACTATGAAGCTAACTGCAGCCACTGCAGCATGAGTTCGACCCCTGCTGCCTGCTGGGGAGGGGACCCACATGGTGCAGACAGACCTCTCCTGCCTCACCCGCTGCTCCCCTTAGCAGTGTTTCTCTGTCCATCTGCCTGTTCTGTTCCCCACTCTATCTGGTAGATTCTCTCACCCCCCACAACTCTGACCTGTACCCCAGTGCGTGTATGCATAAATAAATAAATCTTAAAAAAAATATCAAAATTTGTGCAAAATGGAGAGTAAAAAAAATGCACATCAAAAACTGAGATAAATTTCAAATGGATTTGGGGTTATAAATAAAAGTCAATGATATGTTTTTAAAACATGATAAATGAAAGCACAACATTATAAAACCTGTGGAATTCAAATGAAATGTGGATAGAGAAAAATTTATAACCATAAAGCCAAATATTATAAAGTAATAATTATTGGAAATAATCTTTCACTCCAAAATATTGGAAAAGTATAACAAAACAGACTTGAGAAAAGTAGAAGGAAGGCATTTTAAAAGATCTAAATAGTAATTAATGAATTAATCCATGAATATTGTTCACTTGGAAATACTAATTGCAAAAACCTTGTGGAAGAGTCTATTAAGAATGAAAAGATAACTGAAATGTCATTAAGAAAGACATAGGATCATGAAAACTAGCAGAAAAGAGAGTAAATGTTAGAATATATTTGAAACTTTCTAAAAGCATATTTGTAAATTTAAACTAAATGAATAATCCTAGAGGAAAATGTAAATTATATAAAAATGACCTCAAAACGAATTAAAAAAATGAAAAGAAGGACTAGTATTATAAATGGTAGAAGATACAAAACTTTAAGAAACTGAAAATTTATACCTTTAAATCATATACAGTGTTGTAAACTAATGTCACCTTTATAAAAAAATAATGAAAAAGAAAAGAAACAGATAATCTCTATGATTCATTAATTAGTCCAGTACACCAAAAATACTAGAAAGCTGTTACTCATTTAAACAGATTTCCAATACTTGGCAAGGAAAATAATAGAAAAAGGAAGCATAGAAATTCTTACTTACAGATATAGGGCAGATTTTTAAATGAAATATCAGCAAATAAGACATAACTCTATTAAAAGAATACCATACATGACCTAATACAGTTATCCTAGAAATGTGAAGATGACTCAATACAAGAAAAATCTACCAATGGAATTTAGTACCTTATAAACAGATTAAGGGGAAAATCCTTACAATTGTGGACACAGAAACAACATTTGATAAAATTCAATGGCCCATAAATCATAAAAATATTTAATCAGTCAGAAACAGGATAGGTTTAAAAAAATTTAAAGGGCGTCTAACACAAATCTAAAGGAAACATTATGCTCTGTGGTGAAACAGAAGTATTTCTAATCAAGGAAGAAAAAAGACAAGATTATCTTCTATCACTGAGAGTCTAAATTTTGTACTGGAGATTTTAGCCAATCACAAGAACAGAAAGAACAAGAGATACAAATAGTGCTAAGGCAATCATCATTAATAGTAAATTATTTTATAGTAAAAGATTAAAGCGAAATAACTGATTAATAACTGATAAATAAAAGAATCAAGCAATGTAGTTGAATATGCAAATTACATATTAAAATGAATAAATTTGATTAACAGAACATTAAATGCAATTAATTTCTAGTTTGGGTAGAGGTCCCAAAGTAATAGTGGCCACTATCTCCACAATCCAAAGTTGCTACTGGACCACCCACAAAGGACTAGCCAGTTCTGTGACCTTTAAGTCTTTTGCCTAACTCAGAGGCATAAAATAATCGAAATCTTGGAGTTGAAAACCAAACACATTGTATCTTTGGCGTGAGAGAGACGAGAGGACCACTTGGAGAGGCTGACTGAGGTGCACTTCTTGAAGCTCTAGGGTTTAGGGGCTTGAGGGCTTAGATACTCTTCTGAGAGATCAGAAGCTAGAATAAAACTTCATATTTCTGACCTCCTCATATGGATTTGTAAATCCGTAAGGATCTTTGTATTCTGAAAACAACTGTTACTTTGGTTTGGTACTAGAGATTAGGACAAGGAAGACATGAGCTTTACTAGAGTTGTTTGAAAGAGGTATTACCCAGGTGCACAAAGTGTAAAGGATGTGCTGAAGACTTGGATTTTCAGTGATCTCCTTCTGAAGAGAAAATACTCCTGGTCCCTGTATCATGAACAGACACGCTTTTGATAACAACCCAAAGTGATTTCCAAAGTCTGAGAACAGAATTCACTTCTACCAAAAGAAAATTCTTTCTTAAGTGTTGGATCTTTTTCACAAATTTGACTTTAAATCTTGCTTATCTGTAGGATAACTGTATGCTTATTAAAACTATAGTCACCTTCCTCAGAGGTCACTATCGTTGTCAGTACAGTGTGTATTTATTGAGAGTAGGTCTGTACCCTTGAATGTATGTCTATGTCTACAATACATCAGCATAAATTAAGTCAAGATACACATGTTATTTTATAGCTTGTGCTTCACTTAATCATCCTGGGGATTGTTCCAAGATAGACATATAGGTCGACATATTCTAAATTCTACGTATGTACTGTTCAAGTATGGGTGCCCTATATTACTTCAACTAAATTTTTTTGTAGTGAATATTCATGTATGCGAACCTTGTTATACAAGTTAAAATAGATGGATGACAGTGGGATGGGGAGGTTTCTCAAAGGAGAATCCAGGTATTGTCAGTGTTGGAAGGATGAATGGTGGGTGAGCAAAAATGTCCCAAGATTTGAGAGCTTCCAAGATTTGAGAGCTGATCTATTTAAATAAGATGCTAATTTGCTTCTGTAATGTGAACTGTGTGGGAATGCTAGTGGTGTGCTTGGGTGTTAGTGTTAGGCTGAGGATAACTTATCATCTGTGATGTTCAAATCAAAGACTGAGTAAACTTCAGTCTTTAATGAATAAATGGAGACTGAACTTACCTTCACATAAACACTTTTATCAGCATGAGCAGTAAAATAAAATTATGTGTCATCTTGATATCATTCTGTATGAAATGGAGGGCTGGCAGGGCTTCAGATCATCTTGAAGGCTAAAGAACACTGATCAGGGTAAGCCAGGTTCTATCTGTCTACACTACTTTTGCAGTGGGAAACTCTACAACACTTGATTTTATCAGTTGACCATCAACTCCACCCTTGCTTTGAGCTTTGTCAGTTCAGTCTTAATGATGGAATGCTTTTGATTTAGGGATTTCAGACCAGGTCTAAGGATTCTCGTTTCTACCTTACCTTCGTTTTTTTTTTTTTTTTTTTTTCTTTCTCCTGGATCCCAATGGCTTGGCTTGAGAACTAACCTGTTAACGTGACCTTTAAGACTGAGCCCTTCTATCTCTGGATGGGGTGACGATCCCACCATTCCGTAGCTCATGGAGAATGTCTTGCAGCTGTCTGAGGAACACAGATCATTAGTGATTTTGGCAGGACTTTGTTGGAAGCACAATGCTAAAGATGAAAGGTCAGTTTTATTTAACTGATGAAAACAATGAGTAGCAGATTAAGCTAGTTTTCTGGTAAACAGTGCCATTACTTTCCAGTAAATAGTGTCAAGATGCCTTGATGAATAACATACATGGAGATAAAGAAGAACATCTCTCAGTGATGGAAAATTAGGTATCTCCATAAACTCAAATATGCCTTTAGTTTTCTTCTTTCTATGATCTGTTCCCTAAAACATTTACTAACAGGTCATTTGTTCATACTAATGGAAAAAATGAAGTGTTTTGTTGAAGACACATTCTACAGAGATGGGCCAGTTTAAGGACTATTCTTTTCATCTGTCTGAAGTGTTAAGACACCAAAACAAAGCAGTGTATTCCGTGCTACTCGTGCATTGCCCACCCATCTGTCGAAGCTGAGATGATCTGGAATGCAGTAACAAAAGAGCCGGTCTAATAAAAAAATAGAGTGTAGCATACCAAACCTTCAGCATCCTTCACTGCAAGATGGTAGACAAATTTTGGCCTACTTGCATGCTTCTTTTTTCCCCCAAAGTACATGTTAACCTTACATGATGAAAAGCAGGATCTCTGAAATTGAGACCAGAAGCTACAAGGTGTGTGCTGCCTCTCTGGTAGTAAGATGCTTAGGGTAGGTAGTTAAGGAAGAACATAAACTCTGTCAGGCTGTTCCAGGGCCAGATGGTAATTTTTTTTGTCATGGTACCTCTAATAAAAATTGAGAGGATAGCTAAAATTCATTGAAGGTGTATTACATGCTAAAGATCATGCTCAATGCTTCTCAGTGATAATTATATTCAACCTCCATGGTAACTCTGTAAGACAGGAAAACAAAATAAACAGAACAAAAAAAAAAACAAAACAGAAACAAGAAGAGGCACAGAAGCATTCAAAATCATACAGCTAATGTTGAAATCAAGATTTGAACTCAGAAGGTATACAATCCTTGGAGCACACTCTAATGAGCATTATATGTAACACCACTAAACTATCTCCTAAAGATCTGAAGCAACTATCTCCGAATTTTTATATTTGTGGTGGCTGCTGTTGTTTTTGTTTTTGTTTTTTTTTAACCCATCTTGACTTCCCCTAAAGGACTGTGTATGGTATAAAACAAATTAAAGTAAAAAACTTGAACCAATTAAATCTGCTTTTTCCATTTATTTTTACCATTTTGCAACATCCCTCAAGATATTTGGAGACACCCCACTGAGTGGTGAGGCAGATAGGAGTGCATTGGTCCATGACCTTAAGTGAATAAATTTCCTAAGCACTTACTTTGGCGAGGTTTTCCACTTAAAACATTTTGTAAGATCCTGATGTCTGAGAAAAGAGGGAGTGAGGGAGAGCCAGAGAGCTGGCCAAGGTGAGGGGAATCCAGCTGCTTACCCATGTCTGGTTTGTTGCCTCAGATGTTAAGGAAAAAAAATCTTTTGAAACCATTACTTAAATATGGAGCCTTTTGGACACTGATTCAGAACTGTTTTTGATCTTTTGGCCTTGTTTTTGTTGAAACGATATACTGTTTTACAAGCAGTACTGAGCTCCAATCCCACATTCCAGCTCACATAACTATTATTATTTCATGGTTTCAGCATCTTCTCTGGTAACCCTATGCATAATTTTTTTTAAAAAGCTAGATAAATTTGTGTGTATATGTATGCAATTTGAGGGTGCAATTGAAGGTGTGTTGGGGGATCCTCTCAGGGGAGCGCAGGACTGGACATTGAGTCCATTCAGGTTTTTCTGAGTGTGTACAATGCGACAATCTGCAGCAGAAATGAACTGGTTCTGGGGGGATGGGAGTGAATAGACTTGGATGTCTAACTGGGGCGACAGCTGGTTTTAGCAGAGCACAAAGCAAGACTACTTCTTTGGGTGAGAATTTTTCCTATAGAAATTTCTTGTTTCCATTTTCCAAGTGGAAATGTGGTTGAAGACAGAACTCAGTTGCCTTGAGGCTGTGTGAGAGCCTAATTGGTTTTGCTCAGCTCCTTCATCAATTTTATCTTAAGCAAGAAGTAAAGAAAATGTGCACTTCACTAGTGCTTCTTACATAATTAACTGTAACAATACCGTACATTTCTGCAGAATGATGATTTAGAAGCATGTTCAAATAATTTTGTCATTTGATTTTCTCTCAGATTTGGGAAAATGGATACAAGCAATATTGTCCCCAATTTACTAAGAGAAAACTAAAATTCAGATGAGTTAGAAAATAGTATGAGTGGTAACCAGCCAGTAAGTGTTGGATCTAGAACTTCTAAAATTGACTACCATGCTGAGCTTTTTTTTTCAGTCTACTAAGATCCTTCTAGTCTTTTAAGTGTGACATTTATAGTTGTTTTTATATGAAGTTATTGTAGAAAATCTAGAAAACATAGAAGAGTAAATATCCCTAAGCAGATATAGTGCTTTTCCCATTCCGTATTTTTATATTTATGACTATATTGCATACCTACACATATCTTATATATATTTAATACATACATCTACATATATATATTTTAAGTTAGTGCATACATGCAAGTTGAATCTCAGAAAGTTAAGTGTAGGTACTATATTGTATAACAGCTATCTATAACTTACTCCTGCATAACAAAAATTTATTATGCATTTAAGAATGTTTTTGGTACCTTTTTTTAATTGAGGTGACATTGGTTTAGGGGTATAGATTCACACCTCTTCAGATGTATTTTATCATACCACACTTACCACCAAAATACCCATAATATGTTAACAGACTAGATGTTATCTTAAATGTTCTTATCAAAAAAGCAAGCAAACAAGCCAATCAATCACAAACACACCACAAAAAAACATGTTTCTACTACATACTTGATGAGTATATATTATTATATTTAATGGATATGCACGTAGATATACATAAAATTTATATATGCAGTATAAATATTTGTATATCAATGCCTCAATAAAAATAAAAATCAAAAGAAAAATATTTTGAAAAGTATACTCTTTCTACCATTACTATTATTATCCATGCCCTTTTTCACATGAATAATAATAGTTTCTTGAATACCTATCTGGAAACTTCTATCTAGGGCTATTTTATCTATACAAGTAAAGATGCATATACACATATCATATATGTTATACATGTATGTGTGTATGCTATAAATGTGTAGGTCTAGATAAATATGTGTGCATATATATATATCTCCCCCACATGCATACATACTTTCCTTATATGATAAAATTCTGTGCCTCTTATAGTATATCTTGGTATTTTCTAGAAAACTCAAATATCTTTAATTTTAACATTTATCAGTTTTTCTTGGAAATGTTTCAATACCAATATATAAAGAGGTTTCTAACACTTTCTATGACTGTATAGATAAACATTAACCAGTCTTTCATTGATGGACATTTAGATTGTTTCTGAACTTGATGCTAAAACTACTCACACTGTGTAAAGTTACAAATAAACTGTAAATCTGCCTTTTAGGATAAATTCTGAGAAGTGAATTTCCAAGGCCAAAGATTGTATAGATGTTCTACTTTGTAATATTTTGACAAATTGCCTTCCACAAGGTTCAACCAATTTGCATACCTGCCAGAAATGTATGAATGTGCCTATTTTTCCACACCTACACCAACAGAATATATTATCAAACTTTTTGATATTTGACAATTTGATACATAGCACACAGCTTCTCCATATATTTTTAATGTGCAGTTCTTTTATTATGGTGGAGTTAAACATTTTTTCATATGTCATGTATGAAAACAGTTTTTTTTTTTTTCTGTGAACTGTCCCTTCATTTTTTTTTTTGGAGGATATTGGTCTTTACTTCCTATTAATTTATAGGGCTCTTTAGATACTAGAGATATTATTCCTTCATCGTAACATAAATTGTAAGTATGATTTCCCAATTTGCCTTTTTTAAAAAGCTGCTTGTGATAGCTTTGCTTTGCAATTAAAAAAAAATTAAGGATCCAAATCTATCCCTTTTTCTTTTAGAGCTTCTGGATTTTGTCATATGTAGAAAAGCTTTCCCCAAAGATCAGAAGGTGCTTCTTATAGCACCTTTATGGTTTTAATGATTATATTCAGGCATTTGATAATTCTGGAATCTATCTGAAAATATTATCTGTGATGAGAATCTAGTTTTTTATGTTGTTTTCTAGATAGGTACATTGTTGTCCTGTTACCACTTATTTAAAAATTGTTTTCCCTACAAATTTGAGATATTATCTCAATGTATTTGTGGTCATTTCTTTGCTTTTTATTATGGTGCAATAATCTCTCTATTCAATAGCCAGTTTTATACTGATTTAGTTCTTGAGCATATAAGTTACAAAGTTTGTTATAATAGAGTTTTCTTCCTCTTTAATACAACCTAATTACTTTTCTTTTTCTGAGTTTTTCCTATCTATTTTTGCTTGCTTATTTCTCCATGTGAACTTTAGAATTAGCTTCCTGTTCCCAGAAAAATAGGTGTTGTTGTTTTTATTGGGATAATGTGGTGTTTATAGGTTCATTTAGCGGGAACTGACATTTTTATAATGCCGAGTCTTATGATTAAAAAACATGGTATGACTTGCCTTTTGTTCAAGTCTCTTCTCTTAGGAGTACTTAAAACATTTATTCAGTCAGAGAACATGCACATTTCCTGTTTCTTTTTTCTGGTATTGTTGCTTTTTACTGTTCTTGTCAATGGAATCTTATCTTTGCTATTGCTATTGGTCTATATGAAATACATTAATTTTGTGTTAATTCTGAATCAGCCACTAGGAAATACAGTAATTTTACTTCTTTGTTCCCAATTTCTGTATCTTTACAAGAGTTGCCAAAATTTTTTGGTCAATATTATTAAGAAACAACATTAAATTAAGTATTAGTGATGATAGTGGGACCCATGGTCTTTTTTCACATTACAAAGGCATTTCTAGTTCCTTATGATTAAGTATTATACTGGCTTATGTGTGGAGAGAGATAGTTCATCATGTTGAGAATATTTTCACCTCTCCAATTAAACAATTCCATTATTTGTAAAAAGATGGATGCTGCATTTTATTAAATGCCTGTTCAAAACATGTGGAGATAATTATAAGATTGTTTTCCTTGAATCTATTAATGTGATAAATTATAATAATGATTTTTCTTATTACTGAACCATCTTTACATTGCTAAAATAAATTACTAGGTACCAGTACATTATTCTTTGAGTTCTTGGAGTTGATTTATTACTATTCTTAGAATAATCATAAGAAAGATTTGTTATAGACCTTTTATTTTTTTGGTGCAATCATTTTAGGTTTTATTTCCAGTGTTATTCTAGGTGTAAAAATGGTGGATGGGGCCTCCCTGGTGGTCCAAGAGGTTGAGCACCGCACTATGAAGCATTCGCAGCCACTGTAGCACAAATTCGATCCCCTGCCAGGGAGGGGACCCACATGGTACAGCAGACCTCCAGCCTCACCACTGCTCTCCTCAGCACTGTAGTTCAGTCAGACTGCCTGTTCTGTTCCCCACTCTGTTTCTGGTGAATCCTCTCACCTCCCGTGCCTCTGGCCTATATAGCAGCTCATGTATACATAAACAAATAAATCTTAAAAAAAAAAAAAAAAAGGTGGGAGCTTTCCTTGTCCTGTGCTTTACCAGTACAACTAGCTGCAAAACTCTTTTCCTCTTCTTCCTTTCTTAAGGTTTGGGGTCAGGTAAGGCTCCTTGTACCATCTGGTGATTTTGAGGGAAAATTATAACTATCCTCTTACTCCATGTATTTGATAGTAATTGGTTTATTTAGACTGTTTAACCCCTCTATGCAGCTTAGCTTGGTAAATTTTATTGGCCTTGGAAATTATTCATTTCAAAGGTTTCCTATCATGAAGTTTGCAGATACATTGTGAGGGTGGGGGAAGAAGGCATTGCAGATGATACATAAGATATTTTTTCACATCCTTTATAGTCATTCCTATTTCCTCTTTATATCTAGTGTGTGTGTTTATGATTTTTCCTTTGACTTTGCTTGATTAAGTTATTAAACAGTCCATTGCTTTTATTGTTTTCTAGTTATTTAGCTTTTGGATTGTGTGTTTTAAAATTTTACATTTTCTGCCCAAAAGTAGAGGACTGGATCAAGAAGATGTGGTACATATACACAATGGAATACTATTCAGCAATCAAAAATGAGAAACTAGGGACATATATAGAAACATGGATGGGGCTAGAAGGAATTATACTCAGTGAAACAAGCCAGAATGCAAGAGAAAAATATCGGATGGCTTCACTTTTAGGAGGAAAGTGAAAGAACAACAACCACAACAAAAAATAAAAAAGAAGAAAACAAAACAAAACAAAACAAAAAACCAAGAGAAAACTCAAGGAAATGGGCAATTATAACCAAAAACAAACAAATAAAAACTCAACAAGATTAAAAGGTCAAAGATAAACCCAAGGGATCACAGGGGTGGGGGAAGGGAGGGGAGGGCAAAGACGGGGATGAGGGCATAGAGAGTACAAGGGACTGAGGTGATGGTGCACAGGTGAAATGGTGGTGGGAACCCCCTGGGAATTACAAATTGATGTCAAATACAATTAAATAAATCTAATTTAAAAATTTTACATTTTCAAACTAATTTATGTTGTACTTTTAACAATTTTCTGTTTTTATCAAGTAATTTCTTGAATTTAATATTTAATCCATTTTTAATGTGTTAATATAATTGTAACTATAAATACTATGGACAATGAACATTGTCTTCTGATGACTATTTTAGCCATTTGAATACATATTTCCATTATCACTTTCTTTTAAATGGTCTTCAGAACTGATCTGAGTCTCTCTTGAATATCTTTACAGTATCATCCATATGCATCTTACAGAACCACATTTACCCTTGCTCATTTTTTTAAAATGGGCATGTCTTTCTTTTAATCTGCAGGCTCACCTTTTATCCCTGCCTTTTCTGACAGTACCTCTGTTGAAGAAACTGGTGTACACAACTTACAGAGTTTCCCACAGTCTAGGTTTGGCCAATTGCACGTTCATGGTGCAATTCAGCTTATTCCTCTGACCTCTGTATTTTGTCCAAATTGGCAGCCGTATCAACCTGTGTTCTATCCCTTTGGCGAGACTGTCCGTGATGGTCTGTCCTTTCATCAGAAGGCACGGAGCCTGATTGTTTCTCCTTTTGTGATGTTGGCAGCTTTGATACTGATTGTCTAGATCTATTAATTCCCTGGAGGCTTCAGAAGGATGATCATCTGATTTCATCATTTCTTTCTCATTTATTACTTGTAATTCTTTTAGGGTGATGTTTTTCCCTATCTGCCAGCCATATAGAAAACACAAGACAAATCTTCAGATCTTCCCCTTTATTTATCATTCTACCCTTTATTTTTAATTGCTACACTTATAAACATTATTCTCTGCACACAGCCATTATAGACGCTCTGTCCCTGTAAGCCAATATTCATTTAATGTTTAAACTTCACAGGGTTCCTACTTCTATTTTTGTTATTGTTCCTTTTGACCTTTTTTTTTCTCTTTATTTTCCATTTATTTATTTATGACTTTTGGGAAGGATATGTGTGTGCAATGTTAAAAAAAAAAATGGTGGCCTGCTTTCTAAGACTTCCTGGTCCTGGTCTCCTTTCTCATCTCATCTGGATCTTCTCTTGCTTTCATCCTCATTGCCCATTTCCTGCTCAGTTTTAATGTCACTCATAGTGGTTTCTCCCCAGTGTGGAGCTGTGTCTTTGAAGGGGTCCCTAGATGGTCAGCTTTAAGAGTTCATGGAATCTAGGCTGACTGAGTGCCTTTAAGTCACCTGCAGCACCCTTGCATTCACTCACCCCTATTTTTTTTAATATTTAAAGTCTAATTTTATTGCATTAGATCTTTCCAAAACAGACTTCCTCTTCTACTACTGCAATCCAGATATATTTCTTTTTTATATATTTTTTAATATAAATTTTTTAAATTTATATATATTTGACATCAATTGTAATCCCCATGTATTCCCCATCACCATATCACCAGTGCACCATCACCTCAGTCCCCCGTGCTCC
>JAGFMF010011568.1:18345368-18422374 GCA_019455555.1 Galemys pyrenaicus | reverse complement strand
AGCTTCCCGATCCACTCATCTGTTTTTGGGCATTTAGGTTGTTTCCAGGTCTTGCCTATTGTAAAGAGTGCTGCTATAAACATAGGGGTGCAGGTATTCACCCCCTATTGAGGGTGGGAGGCCTTCTTTCCACTTAGCCCTTATTCACCGTTTAGCCTGTTAGTGCTTTGACCTCACCTGGTTGCATCTGGGGGTTCACAGACTACCTTGTCACCTGGAAATTTCGTTTTGTTATATAGTCATTCTGTCTTTAATGTGGATTTGGAAGATAAAAAAAAAATCCCGAGGTGATACTGTTCTCATCTTCCCAGAATTCCCTTTTTATTTTATTGATTTTTTTTCACACAGGGATAAGAAGACCCTCTTCTTTTTGGTGTAGTATTATCTTTTAAGTTTTATTTGTTTTTAATTTTCAGGAATAATAGACCCTTCATTTCAGGTTTTAGTCTTAAATTCCTAAGTTAATTTTAGATTTCAAACTTTATTATGATCAGGGATGGTTCTGGGCACAACGATATTTGTTTTATCTTAACTATGAAATGTACCCTTTAATAAAATGCTCTTTTGTTGTTTAATTTCATAATTCTGCATGTAAATAAAGTTTACTTTTGGTTTGTGTTTTCAATTATATTTAATTTAGACATAAAGGACTAAAATTGGGGAAAATTTCATTTATACTTGTGGCAAGGAGAATAATGGTGCACCAAAGCCATATCTATCCCAGTCCCCCAAATTTGTGAGTTACAAGGTAAGGGGAATTGAGGTTAAAAATTACATAAATTTGTTAATGAAGGTTGCTAATTACTAGTTAAGTAGCTTAACCTAGGGAGAGTATTCTGGATTACTTAGACAAAATATAAGCATTAGAACCCTTATGTGGGAAGGGAAAAGCAGAAAAGTCAGAGAGAAATCACCACCAGAGCAGCTCAGTCAGGGCTGGCTTTGAAGACAGAAGGAGGCCATGAGCCAAGGAAGGCAGGCAGCCTTTGAGAGCTAGAAAATATAAGAAAACTCTTTCTTTCCTAGGGCCTCCAGAAGGAATGCAGACCTGTCAACACACCTTGACCTTAGCCTAGTGAGACCAATTTAAGATTTTGATCTCCAGAACTGTAAGAAAATAAACTGATGCTGTTTTAAGTCACTGAGTTTGTGGTAATTTGTTACAGCAGCGATAGAAAATGAATACAATGTTCATTGTATTGCTGTGCTTTACCATTTCCAGCCCTTTCCATTCCTTTGTGGAGTTCCTAGTTTTTATCTGGTACCATCATCTTTCTGCATGAAAGGTTTAATCATCTTTAGCATTTCAGGTTTAATGTCTGAAAAAGTTTTATCACCCTAATGTTGAAAGACATTTTCATTTTGTATAGGATTTTTTTCTTTTTTTCTGTTGTGGTCTTACCATTATCTTTTGGTATTCTGTCATTTCTATTTTCCTTTGTATTTATGTGTCTTTTGGGAGGCAGGGCCTCTGGCCATCTTTAAATTTCTCTCTTTATTTTTGGTTTTAAGGAATATTGTTATTAAGTTTCTTGGTTTGCTTTCACTTACACTTACTTTGTATGTTGTTTATTTATATGTTTTTGTCCTGTTTTTTCCCTTTCTCAGCATTGAAATCTCTCTCCCTAACACCTGTATTAGATCACCTTATATTATCCCAGAGATCATGTATTCTCTCATAATTTTTTTTCTGTCTTTTTCTGCTTCATTTGGACAGATTTTATTAATAATTTAAGTTTGGCAATCTTCCCTTCTTTAGTTTCCATGTTCCTAATAGTCTCATTTAGGACATTTACTATTCAGACACTATTTTTTCTCATATTTCACTTATATCTTTATAGAGATATCTCTATTTCTCTCCCAAAAATGTTATATTTTCCTTCACATTCTTGGATTTAATATCTATATTTTCAATAATATTTTTAAAGGAGTTTTTGCATGCCACTCCACCCTATTTGTCATTTCTATGTTTGTTGATCATGGTTGGATTTTTCTCTTGGTTCCAATTCATCTTTTCTTGATTTTTTTCATATATGTTAAACTTTGATTAGGATGCTCAACATTGTTTTTCACATTGTTGAGTGATGCATTTTTGTTGTGTTTTTTTTGGAAAAACTGTTCTTTTATCTGGCAAATACAACTAAAGGTTGTGGCATAGGCACCAGAATTATCTGCTACACCATGATTTTTCTATAGGGTCAAAGCCAAGGTTTGGTCTTACGGTAGTTTCCTGTTGAAATTTGTAACCCTGGAGATAACGGAATCATGTGTCATGGTTATAAGTTTAATCATTTACACATTTGCCACCAGAGGAAAACAAATGAAAACTATAGCTGAGGAAAGGTTTCGAGGTATGTGGAGTACATGTTTGATGCAGTAGTAGGACTCCCTTGGAGAATAGTCTTCCCTTGACTTGGATTCTTGGTTTCTTTTCCAACTGTTTCCTTTTCATACCGCTTCTCCTACTCCTGGTGTTCTGATGTTTTCTGTCACCATAAAGCTGCACTGTTAAGTACAGCTTCAGTGGAAAATAACCTTAAGTCCTCAGATTTAGTAAATCTTGTCCAACCAGATGCTAACCTGCTGTCATCATTGAAGAATACTTTTTAAAAAGGCTCAATGCCTATTAAAAAACTACAGAACACTAACAGGAAAAGTGATTTAACAACCCACTGTTGCCCAAATTCTTAATCTCCAATTTTTCCATGTAAGGGGATACGTTTTCCCTTGTATCTCCTGGGTTTAAGCATACCAAGTCAAACTTTACAGTCAAGCCTGACGTCTCCTCCTGCCAACTCAACTCCTCTGCCCTAGAATTCAAACCTTTTATTATAAAGTTTTTTTCTGGATTAATCCTGAGTCCTTGACCACAGAGAAACAGATGAAATAGAGTTCATGTTCTCCTCCTGATGAAATGACTGGGATTGAGAGAATATATTGGCCATTTGAGAATTGAAATACTTGAATTCATTTGAGAATGGAAATAGTACTCTGTACAAGATGACAAGTCAGTGTCTGCATTTAAGAGGAACATATTATTTATTATCTTAGAAAGCACCTGAATGTTGAGACTATCCTCTGGCAAAGATTTCTCCTAATCTAGAACTTCAGTTTATAATATACTTCTATAGATCAAGTGTTCCCCCTTCCCTCTATTATTTTAGTTTCTGATGAAACAGATGAAATAAACTCCAATAGCTTTGCTCTATGTAATTCTCAGAATAGGAACAGAACAGGTAATGAATGATATGAGGCAAATCAACCATTATTAGGGTAGAGTCCCAGGGTATGAACTGAATTGCATAGGATGTTACAGAGACATGTTTAAGTTATACATATCTAAACAGTAAAAATTAGTCATATTTAAAGAGTGGAACCAAGAGCTGGTAGCAGAAGAGATTGTGAAGGCATCCAAAGCACGAGAGCAAATGCTAAAAACTTAAAATTTTTAGAAGCAGGACACAAGATAGGATAAGAAGATGGAAATAGATGGTTCAAGTCAATATTTCTAGAAAACTAGGACTTTCTTAATGGATGGTGGCCAGGTGGGGGTAATGGGTGGAATCAGATAAGAAAGGGTGGTTTTTGATTGGTTGGTTTAAATGTAACTAAGCTGCTTTCTCACATCCTGCCTTGTTTTTTTTTTTTTTTTTACATCCTGCCTTGTATACCCCATCCAAACTATAAGCTCTTTGGGGATAATGTAGTATCATGTAATTTTCTATAACTAACATACCACCCAGCACAATGTTTTGTTCACTGCATGTTCCATAACTGGTTGAAAACCCGCCTAACATATTAGCCATTTCATTTAGTCTGGCATAAATAACACTAAGTGCTAGTTCATGTAAACTATATTTGACAAATCGGTGTTAAATGTTTTATGATTTATTATACCTGGCAATATTTACTAAACCCATTTTACTCTTTAAAAAGTAAATCAAGAACATATTTGCAGGAGGTGTGTGAATTTTAAATCACTTTCACCCACATTAAATGGTCTCATTTAATTTAATGAGAATAGTCTCATTTCCATTAGGAAGTTCTCTTGTGTTTTACTACTTCAATGCCCTATAGAGGGAGTCAAGTTTATATTCCAGCAAAGGGGAAGAGTTCCCTGTGCCACTTTCATAGAAAACCTGCCTGTGTTATATTGAAAATTCCATCCTGCACTGATTACTGTTCTCAATAAACACATTATGAAGGCTTTTATGGTTGCCAGTGCTTGAGAGTTATTAGAAAATATAATGAAAAAAATATTTAATATTGCCATGTGATTGTTCCCTATAATTTTTTCTCTTTAAAGAGTTGGTTAAAATGGTAATGTTCACCTCTGCTATCTCAGTACACTGAGGTTATTGCAAAACTCAGAGACACAAATGAACTTTAAAGAGCAGTCCAGATTTGATGTTTTCCAGATGAATTAGTATCAGGCAATGTGATCTCTCAATCTGAAGGCTTAGAGTAGACAACTAGATCAGGCACATCACTTCACATCCATGAGAAAAAGCTGACATTTACCTAATAGTGAAAATATATGAAACTTGAACTGGTGAAATGATGTTTATAGACTACAGATTAGCATCTGTGTCTGTGTGTCTGCGAGCACAGGACAAAGGGGTCTCCTTGGCATGGTGGGTTAACTTCTAGGATAATGCTAGAACAGACTGGATTCAACTGAGACTTCTGAATATTCAAATTACTTTTGAAAGTAATCATTCTATTTAGTTTGTGGATGAGATGGTGAGTTAGATAATAATCTCTATCCTACAAGTTTTCAAACCATTCTATCCCGAAAAAGTCATCCCCCATTGAGGACTTACACAGAGATCCAGGATAGGGAGATATACATCTATCTGTAATGGTTTCATAAGCTGTCAACGTGGCTAGGTTGAACTACATTTCCCAGAATTCTCTTTCCTACATATTTCCAGTAAGGGTGGCTACCAAAGGGATGTCAGAGACTTGGGTGAAAGTGGATCAGCAGGCTTTTAATTGTTGGTCGTGTTGTCAATATCTACTGACTCACCTCATTGTGTTTCACCTTCCTTCGGGTCCTCTTGCAGCTTCTTCAACTTCTAGGCTAGGTACAGATTCCCTGTCCTCCATTCAAAAGGAAAGTGTTCCTATGAAATCTTTCTCTTAAGTTGAAATGCTGTAAGCATATAAGTTCCTGTAAAGCAAAGGAGAAATTACCATTAGTTTCAATGGAAAATAACCTACCAAATAACAAAAAACATTAAATAACACTAACATATGGTAAGAGCAGGAAGGATCTGATATAACACAGACTGTATAAAGTAGTTTCTGGAGAAGAGGGCTGGCAGGGTCACTCTCATCACTGAGGGTGCATGCTGTGTCCAGAAAGGCTGCTGCAAAACCAGGGTTGATTGCTACTTTCACCTTCTGTCGTAAAAGCAAAAATTCTTGTCATTTCTTTCAGTAAATATAAGTATTAATGTAGGTCTTCCATAAAAGCAAACTGGCATAATACTAACTTTTTAAAAGTGGCAATGCTTGTATTTATATTTAGTTCCTTGATGAAGGATCCTGGCTATTTATACCACTAAAGTGAGAAGTGAAAAATGACAAATATTTCAGTTGGTCTTTATGAAACTCTAACACATCTTTCCTTCCTAACTTCCTGCACTAAGGATGTGAAGCTCCATATCAAGTGTCTATACACATACATGAAGATAGATAGAGTAAATTCTGACTGATGTGTATCTCTTTAAGTCACACTGGCATCGAGGAGGCTTGTGCTGAAGGTTTATATTTGTTACTGTTTTTCTTGTTGAAATACATTCTTAATTTCATTTTGGGACCTGTTAGGGAAAGTGCCCTTGTTGTGGTTTTCCAGCACCTTACTTGAGAGATGACTTTAAAAATACTGCAAAGAAACCTGGAAAGCTTTCCGAGGGTCTTTTATTAGCCTCCACAGTCCTTTTGTCCATCAGCGTGACCCTATTGACCTCTGTCTACAGGAAGATTATGCTTAGGAGAGTGACTACAGAAAGAACATCTTTGTGCAGTCAAATGATGCTATGCATGTCACTGTAGGGAAGAAAATTCAAGAATCTTTTCTTGAATTTTTTCTTGAATCAACTTTCTGAAAACTTGATCTAAAATTTCAAAATCAAATTACGTTTAGTCTTGCACATGGAAAGTTGGCTCCATTCTCTCCAGATTTCTTGTTCAGTTTGATCTGAAATTCTGCATGCATAATGCAGCTGGATGTAAGATTCCAGACTCAATGACCAGGCTTGTCAACTCCTTTGTTACCTGATCACTTGGAAGAGGGGACAACTGAAATTTTATGGATAGATTGGCTTATATATGAATAAACTCATAGTGATCCAGCTTTCTTGTCCAGATCATGTTGACTCAGTGATGCTGACAGTAGCAAAATTGCTTGTGATTGCAAGAGTGATTACCCTCAGCCATGGGAGCAGGTCTGCTCTTTCTCGTCAGCCAATGTAGTGCTTTGCTATTTCTGTCATAGTAGTCATCCTGAGGTTTACAAATGTTTTATACCAGATGTGAAGGTACACCGACCTTGGATTGATCTAGAAGTTCATGAAAGCCAATCCAATTTCTAAGAATTTAAACTGAGAGTCATAACAGCTCACATTTACAAAGTGCTGATTCAGGCCTGATGCCAAGTGTTTTACAGGCATTTTCTCATTAGAGCAACTCTCGGAGGAAGTTATTATTATCCCCATGTTACAACAGAGAGCACTGAGGACCCAAAGGGTTAAATGACTTGTCTGAAAGTCACGTGGCTAATAACTTAAAGAACTCGGATATGAACCCAGAGTGTTAAATGCAAAGGCCATCTGTGTAATCACCGTGCCACAGTGGAAACTGGAGGTAAATCCAGTGGGAAAGAATGAAATAGATCACATTATTGACTTGCAGTAACAGAATAGAAGCTTGCCCTGCTCTACACTCAGTCTCATCTAACTGTCTGAGAACAGCATGGGGAAGACCAGGAAGCTCATGCTTATCATCATCTCATATCCCTCAGAGTCGAGACAAAAAGAGAAGTGGACTCAGCAGGTGAACAGCTACTGTGGATAGCCCCTGCCTCTCCTGGCTATAGCCCAGTTTTCTGCTAGGATAACAGATTAGAGCAATGGTGATGTTTCTCTGAAGTTTTACTAAACAAATGGGGAAGCTGTACATACAAATTTTCTCAGACTATTAAATTACTACTAAATTAGAGGGTAGGAATGAGGCTGGGTGAACAGATTCTACTCCCTTTGGCAAGACAAGCAAACAAAAAAATCTGGTCCACATGAGTCTAGTCAAATATGCTAAGTGCCCTGTTACCCAGAGAGCATGTTATGCTCCATGTTAAACTGTCAGGACTTGTTCCACTCAGTGCTAAATGGAGAGAAAAGCCAGTGCCGCAGGCTGCTCTCTGGACCTGCAGACCCACTTGCATCAGGCCTTCTGTTCAGCGTGCCCCTGCTGGTTCTTGTTAACATTCTTATTGCCTTGTCATTGATAAAGAAATAAAATTAATATGATGACTATGACATGACTTATAATTTGCAGCTTTCCATATTGCCTCTATCCTTTAGATCTTTAGGAACTCAGAAGAAATATTCAAAATCAGGATTCCAGTTCAATATCACCTACCATCTTGAAAGCACTAATGACCAGTCTTTGCATCTCACTTCCACCACCCCCCTGTTGTTTTTTCTCTTAAGAAAATTCCTTAGATACATCTTAGGTGCCTTTCTGTGCTGGGTGCTGGGTGTCCCAGGCTAAATTCCACATGGCATTCTCCAAGGCTAGCAGAGTCTATTGCAGGACACCCATGGCTGTAAATGCGTCATGGTCATCCAGCAGATTGAGTGCACTGGAGCTCTCTGGGGGAAACCAGCATCTCTGCCTTGGGGAAAGGATTTCATGATTAAGCTGAATGTTCAAGGATGTTAGGGAAGAGAATCTTGAGAGGTTAGGGAATTAAGTGACTTTGAGTAGCGTGAGCAGACAAAGGGAACCTGTAGGGTCATTGTCAGAATCACATTGGGAAAGAAGGCAAGAAATAAAGATGCCTTATAAATCTGCTCTAAATAATTTTCATGATGTGGGAAATGAACCATTGAATGATTTGAAGCAAGGGAAACACAATCAAGGTAGTATTTTAGGAAAGTAGCTGTGGCGTTAAGATAGATTGGAGTGTCCAGAGGGAAGAAAGGATGGCCAATTAAAAGATATTGCATTATTTTTTAAGAGTGTGTGTGGGGCAAATTGAGTTAGTAAGCAGACTACAAAGTGGTGTTCATGTAATTAAGGTTAGATCCAAGGTTAAGGATGTTCATACAAGGCATTTTAAATCAAAGGAGTAGTAGTAGTAGGGAATCTCATGAAAAGGATGATCAACGATGCCAAAAGACAAAAGCACATCTGAAAGTATGACAAGTAGCAAGTGAACTGGACACTTGGGCAGGTGACTGATGGCCTTGGTAAGGCTGGACTCAGGGAAGTGATGAGTGCTGAGGGCAGTGGGCTTGCAAGAGTGTAGAAACAGATGATGGGAAGTAATACGGACTATTATTTTGAGAGACTTGACTGAAATGAGCAGAATAATAGGTTTTCAGCTTGTTGTTTTGTTTAATATTATTTTTCATTTTTAAAACTAAACGAAACAAACAAACCAGGAGATGGAAATTACTGTGAAGTGGAACAGAATCAACTCCCTGTTGTCTTGTTAGTATTGGCTCTTTAAACGTCAAGACATACTGCAGCTTCAGAAGGATGAGCCAGTTGGACTCAGCCACCATGAAAGGAACTGTTTTCTTTTGTCAAGGGCAATTGCCCTGATCATTTTCCTACATTTATGCCCAAACCCCGTCTTCCTCCCCTCTTGCTGAATGTTCCCGTTCACTTGGTTGATGCTCGCGCCACGAATTATTCTCAAGCACTACTGTTGACTACATCACACTCTTCTGGCTCAGGTTTTAGCTTTTCCTACTCTAGGATCTGAATTTCAGACAGATTTTATAAGGTCATCTTAGGCTGCAATTCTACTCATGCCTATGAATGAGGCCAAGATCTGAACCTCTCCAAAGTGAGCATCCTCCAAAATTAATATACAAGCACATAGTAGTAGGTTAGAGTGAGGGCTCTGGAGCTAGGCTGCCTGGGTCAAATTCTGGCTTTGCCAGCTGTTAGCTGGGTGACTTTAGACAAATTTCTTCACCTCTCTATCTAAGTTTCTTCATCGTCATGGTAATAATAAAAGAATCCATTTCTTAAGCATAGTTTTAGGCATTAAGTATGTTAATATGCAAGATGCTGAAAATAGTGCCTGTCTTTATAAATAAGACAAGTCTCAGTTAGTTTCAGAATAGGTTTTTACCTTTTTGCTGCCCTCTGGTGGCCAGTGAACATACTGGAGGACTTAAAATGCAAAATTGACCCTTTGAGTACTGGACACAAAAGCAGATAGGATGATGATGATGATGATGATGGTGGTGGTGGTGGTGGTGGTGGTGGAGGAGATGGTAGAGACAGTGGTACTGGTGATGATGACAATGGTGATGATGATGATGATGATGATGGAAGCATTTGCTTATTATTTCTTTAGGTCCTCCCATTATCTCAGGTCATTATCCCTTCTGTATAAGAGAGAAAATTGACATTAAAATTTTTTAAAGAGAAAAAATTGCCCAATGTAAACTGTATGGATATTGACTTTACATGTCATATGCACTAAAGTGAGCCTTATTTGTAGCCAGGGATTCAATTTGAAAGAAATAAAAAAATTATTTGTTTAGTTTAAATTTAGTTCGGGGAATATTTTAATCTGATTTTGTTCCAGTTCAATAGTTTCATAGAATATATAGTTTTGGCTTCAAATCAAAAAACTATTTTAGTAGATTTTTCCCCTTCCCCCCAGGAAAGTTGGTTCAGTTCATGGTTTAGTGAAACATTAGCATTTGGGTACAGTTCTATTTGAATTTTGTTTTGGAGTTAGGTTTGGTTCAATTCCTGCTTCTTGGAGTCTGGTGAATTTTAGATTGATAGACATATTTAGGAAACAGCCAATGGCTAACAAGAATGCACTGTGCCTGTTTTATCAAAAACATTTCCACGGCCCTCTTGTCTGAACCCGCATGATATCTGGTTCTCTTTAAGTTGCCTGTCCTGAGACAGAATAATAATGCTAAACATAGTAGTGAGCAGTGATTTTGCAACATTGACAAATGATCTCACTTTGCTGGATAGACTTCTAAACTCACAAATTCATGAATTTAGTCACACATTCATTCTAAAGAATTACATATCACAGATGGGTGGAATGTGGGGATGCCATGCTTCTTGTTCTCGCTGTCTTCTACCTATTGTAACTGTGCAAACCATTGCTTTGAATATGGATAAAATGGAAGTTTTTATTTTAAACTATTTTCTTAATTCATAAGTTCAACTTCATTGTCTTCAAATTCAAAATCATTTTTTGAGAGAACTGTGTTTACCACTCTATAATGAAATGTGACGGACAAACAGGACTTATTTTATGGCCAGCTTAGTTGGGACATATTAATTCTATTAAGCAAAGGAAGCCTACATTAAGATTCTGTTTGTTTTGGGATGGCGGTTGATGGTGTATCAGAGCATCAGAAGATGAAGAAGCTGGGAACTGAGAGGCTCAATTGGCGTTTACATGAAATAGTCTTAGTAATATTTATTGGGAGCAGAGTCTTTGCTAAACTGCTTATCGCATAGATACTAAAATTGTTTTCATTTAATAGCTGAGATAAAACAAAGCTTAGAGGACTAAAGTAACTTGTCTAAAGCGTTCCAGTTAGCAAGAACCAGAATTTGAACCCAGGCTAATCCAGAATGCAGTCACTTAACCATCAGAGTCAATTTGCAAGTAGTTTGGAATTGAGTGCAAATATAAATTAAGACGAAGGCAAAGCAGAAATGCAGACAAGCAAAATTTAGGTCATGTGCGGCGACCAGGAGTCAAGAGAAGCCAAGGGTCAGAACCTTTTCATGTAGATGAAAACCAGAGTGGGGGTGGGGAAGAACTTGTCTGATGATAAAAGAAAAAAAGGAAATTTAGCTGGACAAACAAGGGAGCTAGGGAAAAGACTTTAAGGCCTCAGTTACAAAGAACCTTAGGCTAACAGGCATCTCCTCTCCTAATCAGATGGCATCTGCTAAAATAGAGACCAACTTAATTTGGGGCTTATTAGGCCTAATCAGAATAAGTGTGTAAATTCATTACGCTTGAGTAGCCATGTAAAGTTAGAAATAAGAACAATGTCAAATTATCCTTGAGGTCAAATATTTAAAATTTTATGTCCTCTAGTTCAATTCCTTATTCAAAACAAGGATTTCTTCTACGGCATCTCTGAGTAGGTTTTCCAAATGTCTGCTTGAACATTTCTAGAGGTGGCAGCTTCTAGCCAGCTTCTCCATTTGTTACTGCTGGTATGTGCTTTCTTATACAGAACCAGAATTTCATCTATGTGACTGCTATCCATTGTCCTGACTCTGTCCCCGTGGTCACACAAGATACACCTTTTTTTTTCCTACATGGAAACTTATATGAAACAAGAATATTAAAATACAAAATCTTCCAGGGGATAAGAAAAATCAAGGAAACAAATCCAGAGTTCACTAGACAAATAGCTCTGGGTGGAAAGACGTCATGCCCTAGGATTGTCAATTTTCACCACACTCCCAAAAAAGCTCACCTCCTAGACATCCGTCTCACACCAATGCCCTGCAGACTTTAACAGAACCATTAAGAGTTAGCAGTGCCTTCTCCTCATTAGCTCTATGGAGACGAGTTAGAACTTACCAAAATTAAGTGTATTAAGAATTAAATACAACAACAAAAAGATGATGACAAGGAGATAATCAATGGACATTAGCAACAAAAGTGACTAGTATTTCTCCCAAGCCCGAGTGCCTCCTATGGATTCTCCATCCAGATGGGATGGGGAAGGCTGCAAGGGAGTCACATCTGTCCTTGGCAGGATTGGGGCGGTGCTTTTTCATATGTTGAGTATGGGGAACTGCAGTGTTATTGCATTCTGGTAGTAGAAAGCAAAGTGCTCACTACTCCTGTGAAAAGAGAACTAGAAGAATCAAACTCTATTTGGCATCTATTATAGGCCTCTTATTCCTCATAGTCACCTAGTAAGATAGCAAACTGCGAGTCCGTTTTACAGATGGGAAAAACTGATTCAAAGTGGGTACATTGCCTTTAGTACACATAGCTAGCATTCATAATAGTAACAAACATAATTAAAATATAGTAAAAATAAAGGTGACATCATTTTACGTGATTTCTATCATGATAGCAGTTACTTAATATTGTCTTCCACTTATTCATTTAATCAACAGACATGTATTATGTAACTTACTATTATATAATATGTATGTGGCCAAACTGGAATTTGAATGCAATCAAATTTCAGTGTATATAGATTGAAGGTCTATTTGACAAACCAGCCATTATTCCAGGCATTATATTCAATCTACAAAATACAATCCCACTTTTAATTTGCCATCTGCTAGGTAGCTGGGACCAGCAAATAAATAAGCTGTTACAATATCAAATGATAAATGTTGATCTAAAGTCCATGTTCTTGCCCCTCCAACATATTAAAACATAAATCTGGAAATGTACTCATGGCGCCTCAAACTGGACTCCAAGGAATTTTCCTTTTTAAAGGTGTTAGGTCATGCAGGCTCCCCTGCACACAACCTCAGGGGAAGGTGGGGTGGCCATGGAGGTGGCTGTGTGGTGCTGGGGAGTGTTAGCAGGCAAGGACTTGGAAGTGGCTGCTGGGCCACATGTGTGCATAGGGGCTTCTAGAAAACTCAGCCCTTCCAACGAACTGCTTGCCAAGGTATGAGTGAGCCCCTCTCAGGGCACTGGAGGATTGGCTGGCCTGGAGGCTGGAGTGGGAGCGGTAGGGGGAGAACTGGCGTGCAGTGGTCCACAAAGACAGGAACATAAATTTTTTTCATTAAAACAATCTTGAAATTGTTGGCAAGCTCATAAAAAGGATTGGTTAGAGCTGTCTTGGGGCAGCTTTTCTTTGAGTTCAGTTTATTAATGTAGGTTTTTACATGACTTTTTATTAAGAAACATATGGTACTTTAGGCCCTTTAACACCAAGGAAAAAGCTTCATAAAGAAACAACCTGCACAGTGATGTCGTATGAACTCGTGCTGCTGCATTTCAGAGGAGTGAGCTATCGAGAGGTTAAGGAGCGACTCTAATGTTCACGGGCAAACTTTTATCCCCATTTAGAAATTTTGAAATCTAGTCTTTCAAAGGGAAAAGAAGAGGATGGGTAAACAGATGTATGCTGAAGGAAGATGGAAATTTGACAATAGGAGGTAGAAGATATATATTCCTCCCTCCCCTAAGATGACTTATTGACCTTGGCGGTGTTTTCTTAAAGCAGCTGAGAGAATGGCTTATGTTGCTTGAATGTAGAGATTTCATAAAATGAGATCCTTCCAAAGCTAGTCTCTGCAAATTGGTGCAAACTACTTAGAAAAAGAGCCTTGGAGTTCACCTTATTTGTCCATCTTTTTGCCCATTGTGAGGTCCTGGTCAGAGTGGCAGACTCAGAACCAAGAAAATTCTCAAAATCTGAATAAGACATCTGCTGGAAATATGCTGCTCTCACTTTCTGTTTATTTGGGAGTCATCTCCAATGATCCACATTCCAGCCTTGCTACCAACACTGGGGCAGCCTTCCAGGAGTGTCGCGAGCCAGGGGCTGGAGTTATGGACAGTGGCCCCAAAGACAGCATGTGTGATGGGGCCCAGGCTACAAATGGCTGGAGCCAGGGCCAATGGAATCTTGGCCTGATAGGGGTTAGTTCTGTAGCAGGTTGTGCCAGAAAAGTCCTAAAGAGGTTACTAATTGGTGCATGGGGGCATCTTGTTGCCTAAGAGTGCTTGGCAAAGAGTGGAGACATTTTTGCATATCACAACAGAGGGGGTGCTCCTGGCACCTTGTGGGCAGATGTCAGGAATGCTGGTAAATATCCTATAGTGTATAGGGTCTCGCTGACAAAGAAGAGGTGCCCAGTCCCAAATGCCAATTATGCTGCTGTGGGAATATGGACACCTGCTGGGGATTGGGCTGGTGTGCACACATTGTAGTGGGGGTGTCCTTTTTGTTTTTGTTCTTCTGCTCACCTTGACTACAACCAAAAATCCTTGAAGGCACTCCTTGCTGCAAAGGTAAGCAGTACGGGCTTTCCCGATATTTGGGCCACCACCTAAGAGAATGGACATTGGTATTTGGGAAGGTCCTAATATGAGAAAGAAGAGACAAATACAGCAGAGAGGGGCAGTGGGGATTGGAAGCTATTTTGAGCTCTGGGTCCATGAGGTGGAGACCCACCTTCTGAGATATACTTGCAGTCTTGGAGTTGGCTGTGTCTGTGTCCAAAGGGAGGACTGCAGTGGGCAGTGTCATCACTGTCCCATATCAGTGTGTATGGGGAGGGGTGGCGATAGGACCAAGAACAGTACCTGGACTCCCCAGGTCAGTTGCTGCTCTTCCACCTGTGTACCCCTTGTGGCCACAGTGCAGGGTGATATGCTGCCCCCTGGTTGATTGAGGGGGCTGGAACTCCTGTTCTTGGTAAATGACCAAGGGTGGATGGTGCTCCACAAAGTGACTAGAGCAAATGCTCAGATTGTACCAAGCTCAATTTTCATTGATGTCACCTAGCAATAAAATTCACAAATATTCAGACAGCTCCTACTATTAGCAAGACACTGCCCTGGGTTGTGTGGGAGAGATATAAAGAGGAATGGATCATAGCCCCTGCCCTCAAAGACTCATTTTATAGTAAAGAGACAGACATATCTCCCACACTATAGAATATAACTATAATAAGAAACAGATTGTTGTAAGTGCTACAATAAAGGTAGAACACGGCAAATATAGTGGGACAATGGGAAAGCAGAAAATAAATTTATTCCAACGGGGGGCATGTGGGAAGACCTTATAGAAAGAGTGGAGGTTGTACAGGACTTTGAAAGATGGTAGGATTTTGACAGATGGAGAGATTAGTATGTACCTGGAGCTAAGAGAACACATGGCTTCTTTGAGAAGTCAAATTAATTTGGTGTAACTGAAAAAGACAAAACTTTCATGGGAGCTGTAATGAAGACTAGAAGAGGCATTTAGTGCTCACCACAAAGAATGCAAGTATCAAGAGGAGGAGCTTTATTTTATCTGATCTGTATGTGTTTGAGCAAGGGAATTAATTATACGGTCAGCTCTTTAGAAACAGAATTTTGTTAGCAGTATGTCAGATGGAATGAAGAGAGAAGCAGCTAGACAACGAGGAAAGGAGCTTTGCAAGTTAATTGTTGAATTTTTCCTTCTTTCTTGGAGAGACTGAGCACGAGATGGAAAGGGCAGCAGGTGCTGGGGACAGGCGGCACAGGGTAGCACGAGAGAGCAGGGCCCTGGAACTGGTGTCCACGTCCAGACCCTGACCTTGCCACGTGGTGACCTGGTCTTGGGCAAGTTAGTAACCTCCTTGTACCTCAGCTTTCTCAACTTTAAAACGTGGCTAATAAATACAATCTCCCTTAGAAGATCACTGTCAAAAGTTTTAAGGGTATTCTGTAGAAAACACTAGTGTGGAATTAGAGCAGGTCAGTACACTTTCAGGAATTATATTGACATCATGTGGATATTTGAAATCAGTCATGGTGGGAATAGTTACACCATGGAAATGAGATAGGATGGAGGGAGGGAGAAAGAGAAAACCCATATATGACTGAACTCTGGAACCACTGCTCAACACCTCAAGCAACCTGGAGGTCTTTGAATGGCACTGAATATTTGATGGAAAGAAAAACATCTCAAAAATGAGGCATGACTGTGTAGTCTGTATTGCCTACTTCATTACATTTTCATGGGGCTTTATATAGATAGAAAAGTGGAATTTTAAGTGGGTTTTGAGGAAGGTGATCAAATGAGTTAACTTGAGCAGCACATGCCGGACAAAGTATTTCATAAGCTTAGAACTTACTACAAGAGAAGGAACAGCATGGTGTAGTTGGAGGTGAGGCTCAAGGGTAACGTAACTGCTTTGGAAACTAGTCTGCTTGAGTTTGAATCCCTCTTCTTTAGTTATTAGCTTATTTATCCTTTCTATGCTGGGGTTTCGACACCTAACAAACGGGATTATAATAGGATTGTTATAAGGGTTAAATGAATTGTGATGCAGATGAACAGTGCCAGCACGTTATTGATATAACAGAAGTATGAGCCTGTATTACTTTGTTTCTTACTATCAACTGTGCAGCTTTCAGTTAGTCGTGATTATTTTGTGCCTCGATGTTCTCATCATAAAATGGGAATAATATTAACAACTGACTTATCCATCTTAAAGTGTTGTTGTGAGACTTAAATCCAATGTACTGAATGTGAGAGTGCTCTGGAAACCATACAGCACCAAGGAATCACCTCTGGTGATGAGAGTAAGTAAAGTGCAGAGAAGTGGTCTTGGAATGCAGTTTTGAAGAATGAGATAGTTATTTCTGAGCAAAACCCACAGACTGATGGCGAACATAAGAAGTAAATTACAACAGTCTGTGCAAATCAGGATTGCGTCTGCCAAGCACACGTCAGCACGCACATGTGCCCGGCATGGAAAGGAGTCTAACCGCATATTGGTCTTTTTGGCCACAGATCCATAAACAGATAGCAATCATTGTAGGCGGCACCAACACACAGGAAAGAGGTTCACTGTCTGGTAATATCTGAGAGTGAGAGTGAGCGATGAGGTGATGTTATGAGCTCAAGGAAAGCCTCAGAACTTCTACTCTCTTCCACCAAACCCACCTACCTTAGTGGAATAATGTCTGACCTTAGAATTCAGCCCATCATTCTAGGAAATCTACCACTAAGCTGTTGTCAGTTTAAATGGTAACATTCCAATCTGCTATTATTTCAACTATCCAAAAAGACAAAACGTTTACTTGATCACACTTTCCTCATTACTTGCCTTTTCTTTCATTTCTTTTGCAAAACTCCTCCTAGAGTCAGTTTCTTGTTTCTTCTCGTTTTGCCTAAAGCCTACTTCACTCTAGCTTTACTTGCCTCATTACTTGCCTTTTCTTTCATTTCTTTTGCAAAACTCCTCCTAGAGTCAGTTTCTTGTTTCTTCTCGTTTTGCCTAAAGCCTACTTCACTCTAGCTTTACCCCCTGACTGGCTGCCCAGAACTGCTCGTGTTAGAGTCACTGATGGTATAACATGGCTCTGTGTTTGGCCCCTCTCTCTACACTTGGTCTCCTCTCTCTACCAGCCCCAATGGCTTCAAAGGACACAATGACAGCTAGTCTATGTCTCCGGCACGGTTCCCTCCCCCAAACTCCAAATTCCAAACCTCCACTTCACCTGCTTGCTTAATAACTCTGTTTGAATGTCCAATAGTCATCTCAAACTATGTCCAGAATCAAGCTCTTTGTCCTCTCCCACATCCTGCTCCCCACACAGCTGTCTCCATTTCAGGTAATGGCAAGTCAGTGCTGGCAGTTGCTCAGCCCTAAATTCTTGGAATCTTGATTCCTCTCTTCCTATCACATTCCCATATCCAATCCATCAGGAAATCATGCTGAAGCGACTTCAAATATATCCAGAAACTGACCGCTTGTCCCTGCCCCCATTTCTACCACCTGTCCTGGAGTCATCAAAAAAGATGAAATCTTGCCATCTATGACAACAGAGATGGGTCTAGATGGTCTCATGTTCAGTGAAATTGGTCAGACAGAGAAAGACAAATGCTGTATAATTCACCCATATATGAAAGATAAAGAAATAAGGTAAATGACAAGCAAAACAAAATGAAACCTAACCCTCAGACTATAAGAACAAAATGGTAGTTACCCAAGGAAGCAGAAACCAGAGTGGGTAAACCAGGGAAAAGCAGTCAATGTACTGTGAAGGATGGAAACTAGACTTGGTGGGGATCATAGTGTAGTACATATGGATACTGAACTATGATTCTGTATGTGTGAAACCTATATAATTTAATCAATATTATGCCAATCAGCTTTTTTTAATTCAAAAAAGACAGGTAGGTGGACAGTGAACCTAACCAGAGAAGGTGTGCAAGTACCAATAAACGCATACAAAGAGGCTCAAAATTGTTTGCCAGTAGGGAAATATATATTAAAAGAATAATGAACTATACTATACAACTATTAGAATAGAAAAAAATGCCCAAACTAAGACCAATTGCTGGTGGGGGTGTGAAATGGGAATTCTCTTTTATGGCTGGTGGGGATTAAAATGATACAGCAATTTTGCACTTGATCTTAGCCAAAAGGCCGAGAAGCGATACAGCAATTTTGAAAGACTGTTTGATAATTTCTTACAAAGCTAAAAATGTATGGTCTAAACCTGTAGTTGCTCTCCTAAATATTTAACCAACTGATCTTAAAAATGTATGTCTATGTAAAAACCTATGGACAGATACTTATATTTTACATTGCAGTTTTATTTGTAGTCACTAGAAACTGGAAGCATGCATGTGGTATAAGGAGGATGACTCTACTTCTGTGATCATTCTACTAAAAATCTCCTAATCCTAGAATAAACTAATCTCCGTGCAGGGCTTTCTATACAATACCTGGCCAGTACCCTCAAAACCATCAAGGTCATGAAAAACAAGGAAAATCTGAGATACGGTCATGGCCAAGAAGATCAAAAGAAGCATGATGACTGAATAGGCAATGGGTATCTTGTGAGATCATGGCACACAGACAAAAGGTAAAAACTAAGAAAATCTGGATCTCAATGGGTGATAGTTAATAACAGTGTATCAATATTGGTCCAGTGATTATAAGAGAGGTACCATGTGAGATGCATGGTAGGGGAGCTTGGTATGGAGTATATGGAACTATGCACTATGTTCAAATTCTTCCGTAAACTTAAAACTATGCTAAAGTTAAAGTGTTTTTTTAAAGCCTCTAAAACAGTCACAATCACAAATTTATAGAGAACTTGCCAGCACAAAGAACTCTCTTATGTCCCAAACCATTTGTGATGATGGCCCATTGTCCCAAGAATCTCAAATGTATATTTTTTACAAAGACATTCTCCTACATACCTACAATACAACCACCAGTATGAGGAATTGAACACTGACCTATCACTATAATCCAGTCCACAGACTTGACTCCATTCAAATTTCACCGAGTATTTCAATCATGTCCTTTATCACAAGGGAACCAATTGAGAACCTTGCACCTGGTTGTTAAATCACTGAAATTACCATCAAGTTAAGATTATTCCTTCAATACTTTCCAAATTTTTATCACCTTTGAATTTTTGGAATACTACAAATTAATTGTTATATAGAACGTTGCTCAACTTTAGTTTGTATAAAGTCCCTTGTGATGAGACTCAAGTTCTGTATCTTTGGCAGGAACATCACAGAAATGATGTTGAACTCATTGCACGTCAGGCGGGGATTTCTCCTCCCAGTGATGCTGCTTCCTTTGGTCGCTGAATTGGGTGATAGCTGCCAGTTCCCTCCACTTTAAAGTTACTCTTCGTCTTTTCATGGCTCATGGCTTCTGGGGGAGATATACTTTGAGACAAGGTAGAAACCCTCTTTCTCATCAATTTTTCTTTTTCTTTTTTTTAAATTTTATTTATCTCAGTTTGGTCTCTTGGAACTCAATGAGTTATATAACCCATTACACCATTTTCCATATTGATGTTTATTTACATGATGCAACATTCTAGCTTTTGGTGTTTTTGTAACAGGGTGGTCCCCACAAAAAGGGAAAGTTCCAGGTTCCCTGCCCCATCCAAGGGAAAGTGGAGCTGAGCAGGGAAGGGAAGAAGCTGGAGAGGAAATTGAGGGAGAGAGGAAGGAAGCAGGATGGAGAGCCAGAAGGATACATGGAGGAGGCACAAGGAGCAGAGGGACATGTGAAGAAACTGTGGCTGCTTTTTGGTCCTGGACTGATTGAAACTGATGTGAGTGAGAGACCTGTGGGGTGTAGGGGGAGGGTAACAATGGCAGCTTTATTTTTGATTTTGATTTTGCTCTTTTCCTCCCAGACTTGTTTGACTGCCTCTGACCCTTTTCTATGGGTCCCTGCTGGAAGGTGTTTTAGATTTGTGGCAGGCTTTCAGGCCTTGATTCATGCTGATCCTGTTTGACTGGACATTTACTCATGAGGGGGTGGGTAACTTTGGATGCTTGATTTAAAAACTATATTTTCTGTCTTTTCTGTGTTACACACTAACTGTATTAAAGTTCTTTTCCATTAAGGTCTTATATGTTTTGCCTTAATGCAGCAGATGGACAGACTTATTTAGAGTGGGTAGGTTTGGGGGTTTTGGGGTGCCCCTCTCCCTGTCCTGTAACATTTCCTTCTTCTTTTCTGTGTCTTTTAATATTTCATTACCATTCTTACTTTCCAGCACAATAAGATGTTCCTTAAGGTGCCCTTTCCCTGCTCCAGTTCTGGAATGAGGAACTTTACAAGATCCTACCTCTTTTCATGGAGAACAGTGTTTAGAACCTAAGATTTGGTGCTTGGTATGCTCATTGTCTTTGCTCCCAAGCCCTCTTAGTGGACAGATGTTGAGCTATACACATTTCACACACACACACGCACACACACACAAATATATTGATATATGCCCTGAAGCCCATGGATACTCAGTGAGTCTACAACTCCAGTCCCAGATTTCCAAGGTTCTGTCCAGTTTTCCCCCTTTCCATATTTGTACTTGGTCAACAGTGACCACCCCAGCACCTTAGCGTGTTTGTTAATTTGATCAATCCCACATAAGCAACTTCCCACCACTGCTTCCCTCCTGGCACAGAAGCCTCTTGGGCCTGGATAGTCTACACTATCCTCATTGCACTCAGGCTCTCGCATCTCACCCCAGCCAGCATCTCCCTGCAATCATGCTGCCTTGGCGTTTGTGGATTCCCACACAGCATGTGAGTCTCTCCTCAGGGGCCTCCTTCTCCATCTGCTCAGGGTCTAGCACTCTGAGCAGAGTGTCATCCTTTGCCATGTTCTCCTTGCCCCACGTGGACTCTGCTATCCCCCACTGAGGCCACATCTCTCCCCTTCACAGCCTTGTCACCCTCCTCACTAGTCAGGCTGGGATTTTCTGTACAACCTCAAAGCAGGTGAGGATACCTACATTACTCAGTCCATAAAAATAGCTTTAGGACTAAATGGTCCTGAAAGAAAAGAGGAAGCAATGAGCATTTCTTGAGTAAATGAATGAAAAATATCTTAAGCTTCTTCTGAACTACTGCTCCCTGTGGGATGCTCACCAGTGCTGTACAGGGATCGTTACGGTGTCCAGGGAGGGGAGAATCAAATTTTATCTGAAATCCAAGCTGGAAGTCATATCTCTTCCCAAAGAGGTTTCGAAGCACCCTAAAATCATCACGGTTCTCTACAAAGTGTTAGCTAACCTGTGTCCGAGTCTAAAATCTCTCCAGCTCTGAGTTTTCTTTGGTGGGTCAGGGCTCTCGGGGCTCTAGGAGGTGATTAAACACCAAAGCCCACATAGGTTCCTCTGTTGGGATGGAGGAGGTTTAAACATAAGATATTGAGCAAGAAGTGTTGGTTGTTGCATGACTGGGGAGTCCATTTTCAGCTCATACTTGAAGCAGGAAATGCCTTTTCCTGCCAAAAGGATGTCTAAATTTCACTTTCATTGCTACAGCACCCACGACAGAGATGAAGGTCATTAAGGGGCTGAGTCACTGTGCAATCATTTTGATTAGCAACTGAAGTGGTCAACAACTAGGGAGAGCCCTATGAGTGTGCTGAAATGATCCAACTAGCCAATCCTAAGCCTGCTGATTCTGCTTCCCTTTATCTGCCCCATGGAAACTACAAAAAGGCCATTCTTCATGTTTCTCCCCAACCCCTGTGCCTCCTGGCCAAACCTAGCTTTCTGACATCTGGTGGGGTGATCAGGTAGGTGGATAGTGGCTCAGAGAAGACCATCCCCTTCCCCCCATTCAAGAAGGGGATTAAAGGTATGGACTCTGAATTGCTGGGTTTGCATGTAAAAAGGGGTAGTCTCAAGAGATTTGTTATCTCTAGAAATTAGCTAATCCCAGGAGGGGCACCCCTCCTGCATCAGCAAGACCCAGATATTCAAGCATCAGACAATATAGGCACTGACATGATACTAGGAAGCCTGGGCAGGAGCAGAAGTTCCATTTTATTCTTCTGGCAGCATTTGGTAGGCAGATTTGTTGAGGGTTTGGCAGAGGTGAGACTTTGTGGCAACTCTAAGCCATTTCCTGACAAATACCCATGTTGGCACCATGATCATTGCCTGAGGTTCTTTGTGAGTACCTATAACTCCTCAACTCCCTGAAAGCTAGTTGAATTCTTTGAATAGTTGCTTGTTGATAATTCATTGGGCTTCCATACAGTCAGTAAAACTCTGAATAGAATTCCCTTTTGGAATTTTGACTTAATAAGGTTTATGTCTCTCTGGTGAGCTATAGGTGAGAGTCTTCTTATGTATTTCCAAACTACTATGTCTTTATTTCTACTCTGGTATGAACACTTACTACCGCAATCAGCTGTGTACAAATTTGTCCTTTCTGGAAGCTCTGGGAGCTCCCTTAGGGTAGCGCTCTTATGTACCTCACATAAGAAATAATTTTGCATATTTCTCAACATACTGCAAAAAAGGGTTACACTTCACAGTAATTGGATATATCTGGTCCTGACCACAGCAGAGAACACACACAAATAATCATAAAACTGGGTCCTGCTTATTAACTGTACTCTATCTTAGGGTGTTTTACTATCACCATTTTTTAATCCTCACAAAAACCTTGTAGAGTAATAATATCCGAAATTCAGGCTTGGAGAGGTTTGGTTTTTCTCAAGTCACACAGGAATAAATATAATAGTTCAGAGGCAAGTCCAGTTCTGACTGTCTCTAAAACCTCTTTCCATTATACCATTCTCCTTACTCAGGAGCAAGGGAAGTGTCTGATACAAAGAAAACAGCAGTGAAATCTAAAGATCTGAGAGTTATGAACGTCAGAATAAGGTGAAGACTCTGTCATGTTTAGTCATCCACCCTCATGAGGCGGTAGCAGCTAAACAGAGTAAATGACCTTCTCTGGGAGCAAAAGAACTGAGGCCAGGAAGTGAGGAAGGGGCATCGGAGTATGGAAAGGACAGAGCAGGACCCACAGCAGGGGGTCAGGCTACAGTCTTTTTGTTCGCTCTCTCTCTAGTCCTATAAAGGCCACAGGAACTGAATGGCTTTGGAAGGCTGGGTAGGTCGAGGAAGGTCAATGAATGGCCCTACTCACTAGCAGGTAAAATTTCTCAAAGAGATGCAGTCCTGCCTCCCCACCTCCCCTCAGCGTTGAAAACAACAAAATATAAAGACTGTGGAACTCTACTTAAAACCAAATGAAATACCAATGTACTTGGAAAGTAGAGCAAACTCAAAAGTTACTCACCCTTGGAATGAGAACAAGGAAGAAAATGAAGAACTTGACTTTCAAAGATTTAAAAAGTTATATAGACGAACAAATTCCCAGTGGAGTGGGGATTTGTTCTCTCCACTTATCTGAGGTTAGAGCTAACTAACTGTCCCAGTTGTTCTGAAGGGCCCTAAATGTTTCTTTCCACTTGGGTGGAGCTGTATTGTCCTACTTGGAACTGGATGCATCTCTTTGGAAGTCACATTATATCTTAGTGGCTGTCCACTTACCTTCCTAAGAGCTCTTTGAAGATAAATATAATTCATTTACTTGTGTTAGTTGAATGAATGAAGGCTAGTTAAATGAAATAAACAAATGCAAGAAATGAATTTCCCTAGGACATATTTCATTTCTGTTATATATGAAAGGCCAGGTTTCTCTATTTTATTTATTTTTCTAAGAAATATCCTGTTTATTTTTTCACAGTAAGATTTCCCTCCTTGGTGCCATCACCATAGTTTTCCCACCATCAAAGTGCCCGCAGACCTCCACCACACTCCTCCCTGCTCAGCTCCCCCTTCTCCACTCCCCTCTTCTCCTTCCCCTCCCCTCCCGACTGGATCTAAGGTCTGATTTCAAAGGTCAGTCTTACAGTTTGTAAAATATTTGTTAAATTTATATATTATAATGGCATGTGTACGACAGTCTGGAAAATATTCCTGGCCAGCAAGGTTTGTGGACTGATAACCTCTAAAACTTGATCTTTAAGGCTATTTCCTGTTTGGTGGTCTGGCTATTAAGATCTTGAGATTGTCCCGGGCAGGTGAACTGATAGAACTAATGTGAAGTTTTCCTATCCATTATGGAAGAGCAGATGAAATCCAATCTTAGAAAAATGATGAATGCTGAGACTTGACAAAAAGAAAAATTCTATATTCAGTGACCTTATTATTTTCTTTTAAAACTACAAGTATTCTTTCCTTCCCTTACTTTTTCTGCCAACTTCTCACAGAGCAGTACACACACATTATCCAATTGTATAATACTCTGTATTGGTTTTCCAGCACAGAGTATCAAAGGCCCTCATAAAGAAAGAAAAGGTTTTTGTGGAAGGACACCAGATACTCTACAAATTCTCGTGTTGTATGCCTTCCAAAACCTGAGGATTTTTTTAAATCTGATTTTACATTTGCATATTTTGAATGTAAGATATTTAGGGCAAAAGAACAGTGTCCTCATTTTGGTAATATCTTGATGTATTTTAGAGACAAAGTGGAAACAATAAAACAAAAAAGAAAAAAGGAATATTTCAGAGTGATCAATAAGGAATTTTTAAAGTTTTTAAAAATATATAAATTGGTTTCATCAGTCAGTGATTCTCCTTTCATCCTGTTCCTCACTGGTATTATAGCAGATCACAAACTCTAGTAATAAGTGACTTCATTCGATTTAAAGTTATCCAAGTCATTTACAGTTGAATCATTTCCACTTTTCCTTTGGGAACTTGGAAGAAACTAATTATTAGTTTGAAAATTTAACAATTTGTTTTTCAGTTGACTAGGTAAAATGTTAAATTTAAAAGGTTTATAGTTATTCAGGTTGACTAGTGAAGTCTACTCCTACAAATTACTTTTAAGAATGTATGGTCTTTCTGAAAAGGATTCTAGAATAAAATCTTAATACTGATATTATTAATCTCTTACCTTATGGGCTAGCAGTACTGTTCTTGTCACATCTCTTCCACTATCTCTCTAGAACAGTCTAGTCAGCAGAGAATATTCCAGAAAAACGATCCTGATAGACCATTGATATTCTGTCAGTCCAGTTACTGGCATTCTGTAGAACACTGTTCTCAAAGGAAACATTAAGATGTTAATTGAGAACATTAGCAAGCAATGGGCAAATCAGAACACAAATCTCTCCCTAATTAATAACTATTTCTGGATGCTGAAATTAAAGAATGTGAAATGGAGACCAGCAAATATGTGATTTCACATTAAATCCATAGAAAATCTTTTCAACTCGCCTGTATTTGTCTGGCTATTCTTCATCTTCCAAAGGAATTTAAAAGCATGTCATGTACATGAGGTCTCAAGATATTAATAACCAGATCACCAACCATCGTAGGGTCTTTTTAAGCAAGGAAGCTAACAAAATGACAACTCTGTCAAATATTGCATACAATGATCCATGATTTTACCAGCCTTCAAGTACATTTGGCTTATACGCCATAAGGAACACAGAGGATTCTTGTCAACCATAGAAGCTGGAAAAGAAAGTAAGAAGAAGATCTCCTCCCCTAGAGAGGGGAGATCTTCCTAGGTCATTTCTTCCTGGATCACAGGTGATTTGATCTGGGGACTAAGGATGCTCATTGTCACTGGATTGCTGCTCCATCTGCCTTTTCAATGGACAACACTTTCTTAAAAAAAGATAACCATGCACCTATTTTCATTTTAAATTCAAATTTAATTTTGTAATTCCTAAACTGTTACCCTAGACAGTTAATTTTTAGAACAGGATTAGAATAACTACTATGTGCTGGGAAGAGTCTGATGACATAGTGGCAAAACAGTGATCTGAGAGTCATGAGCCTGGACTTTCTACTCTGATTTAGCCGAGTCACCAGTGGAGAATCAGCTATGCTCTTTGGAATTTGACTTCTCTCTGTGCAAATGAGTAGGTGTAATACCATGATTTTTGTACTTCTTTCCAGCTCCAACATTCTCTGCCTCTACCAATAGCTATTATTCTCTCTACAGAGAATACTAATTTTTATGCACTTAACAAACATGTATCAAAGGGGTGATGGTCTATGTGTTTAAAAACAACATCCTATTACACATTTATTTTTAGATTTTTGTGACTAATAAACACTTGTTGAATGTTTTTGTTGGATTATTATTAAATACACTACACTATTTTAGGCACAGTGAGGAATTCAAATAGAGTTAGATCCCTACGTCGGGGAAATTCAGGCTTGAGTAAGGAAAAAAGACATGTTCATAGGCAGTTCTTATTAACAACCTGGTGAAACCCAGGCTATTCATTCATCAGGGCTTTTGTCTCCATGATGTGGGAGGAGCACAGGGCTGAGAGCACAGCATTTGAATCGGGTAGATAAAGTCTTCCACTTATTAACAGCTATCAGTTTTGGAATGTTTAAGAAGTGCTAGATCTTACAATGAGTACATTTAAGTAATATCTGTATTAAACTTCACTTACTAGTATGGGATTTTGGAGTGTCAGGTTTAAGATGCTGTGTTAAAATAGATGACTGGATCAAGAAAATGTGGTGTATATACACACTATGGAATATTATTCAGCAATCAAAAAAGATAAACTAGAATTATTTGCAGAAACATGGATGGAACTTGAAGGGAATATGTTCAATGAAATAAGTCAGAAGGAAAAACACGGATAGTCTCACTTATAGGAGGATTATAAAAGATCAAAAGAAAAAAAATAACAAAACCACAGCAAAACAAAACAAAAATAAATAGACATCTACAAATCAGAGTCATCCACAGGGAAGAGGGAGGGATTGGGATCAAGGCTGGGATGGGGAGAGCACAAGGGACTATAGTGATGGTGCACGGGTGAATTGGTGGTGGAAACTCTATGGGGACGACATCTAGGAAAGAAAGCAAACATTGTGAAATAAATAAATAAATGCATTTAAAAAAATAAAAATAAAGATGCTGTGTTATGTGATGTTCCTCCCACAAGAGGTAGACTCTATGTCCTCTTAAATTTGGACTGGACTCTGATTTGACTGGCAGCGTACAAGAAATGACTCTATCACTGTTCAGGTTAGTCTTTAGTGGGGCTGCCACTTCTAGCTTCTTCTCTTGGAGCCCTGAGTTTCCCTATAAAGTTTGATTAACCTGACGGGGAGACCTTGTGGAAAGAGCCTTGTGGAAAGACCTTGTGGAAAGAACCATGGAGATAAATAAGAGCCCAACTGACCCCAGTCTCCAGATATCCTATATATCTGAATAAAACTATATTGGATCCTCTAGCCTAGTCTACCCACCTGCTATCACTCTGGTCAATACCAGATGGAATGGAAGAAACAGCTAGCAAATTCTGAACAAACCCATGATACATAAAATCATCAGTTAGACTAAAATGAATTTAAAGAAACTAAATTTGGGGTTAAGTAATTATGCAGCAGATAACCTGAACACTTGGGAAAATAATTTAATTTCTCTGAAATTTGGCTTCCTACCTGTTTAATTTACCACCATCATCATCCATGGTGTTTTTGCTTAACACTTATCAGAAGCTTACTATGAGGCAGGATTTAAACGCCTCACATTTAGGAGCCGCCCTGGTGGCCTAGGGGTTAAGACTCAGCGCTATCACCTCTATGGCCTGAGTTTGATCCCTGGCCAGGGAGTTAACCCACATGTGGCATAATAGACTTCTACTGTCTCGCCTGCTGCTCCTCTTAGCCGTGTATTTCAGTAAACCCACCTGTTTTGTTCCCCACTCTGTCTCTGGTGAATCCTCTCAACACCCCACTTCCTGCCCTTGCCCCTCTGATCCCTCCCTCTGATCTACAGTACAGTTCTTCTATGCAAAGATAAATTTAAAAAATTAAATCACATTTAAACCTCACAAAAATCTGATGAAATATTCACTATTAACATTCTCAATTTTCAGATAAGTTAACTGAGGCACAGTTAAGTGACTTAAATACTATCACACAGCTAATAAGAGGCAGAAATAAGACTTAGCCTGAATGCAAGAGGAAAAGATGTTTATAGAGCTTATTTTAGTGTCAGTCACATAAGGACTCAGTTCATGGGAATAGTGGGAATGCTAACAGTAGTCATAGGAGGAGCAAGAGTAATTATTTTCACCAAATATAAAAATATTCTCAAGAAATCTAGGTTCTGGAAAAACACTTCAAAGAGAGGGAAAAAACAGGGATGTAGGGTGAAGAGAAAAATGGTTTTGACTGGGAAGCAGGAAGATGTAGCAGAGGGATATGCAAGTATGATAGAAAATGCTACTAAGTGAAGGTGAGTTTGGGGGATAGACAGTGGAGCTAACTTGGTGCTTAGGCAGGTAACTCAAAGCCGTGCCTCCGTATAGTGTCTTTTTGCTCAAAAGAAGAAAGTGACAGCACGGGACTGTGGGTGATTTACTGTGGCAGCCAATCCAGTCACACATTCAGGAAACGCATGCCTTACTGCTGCTCCACATTACCTTGCTTCCTCTCCCAATTAGGGGAAATACCTTTTCATTTAGAAAGCAGTGCGTGGGCACCCACATGTTGAGGGCACCTGATGGGGGTCGTATTAACATGACCAAGGTCAAGTGGTCAAAAGTTATTTACAGCCTATTAGGCACCATTCATGCCAGCCAGGCGTATCCTATGTAGCCTACTTCAAGGAAGTAAATATGCTAGGTCCTGGCTTTCAGGACCAAGTAAATATGGCTAGGTCCATAGCCGTGTGGCCAATGGGCCTTGTCTGTAAGGTATCTGAGAAATGTAAACAACAATTGCCAAAGGTTGACATCAGGTTCCAGAAGAATGATCACAGAGGGTCTATCTTTTCCTGAATAAGGGTTATAACTTTGGCAGAGAATCATCAAATGTTAATTCTGGTGAGACTTAATCTAATCTACCCATTTTAGAGATGCACAACTGATGACTATAAAAGCAAAGGGATTTCTCCAATGTCCCATAACTCATTAAGTTGTAGCCAGGTAGAACCATAACTTTTTGTCACTCGTACTACTTCTCCCTTAGATTATATAGAAATTCATGATTGCTTATTGAATGACATGGATACGAAATTGAGTTCAGTCCTTTACATTCACATCTTATAACACAAAATAAATGTCAGACTAATTTCTTAATTGTAAAAATGTCATATTTTTGTCATACTTCCAAATAGTGAAAAATATATTACATTTGTAGAGGTGTAATGTAATTATGTCAGAATGGAGCAATAAGATAGTTTAATAGAGCTGACTATGTAAGAATTTTTAAATTGTACAATAAAAATAGCAAAGATGCAATTCAAATAAATTGGGAAGGTCTTTTACTAATACAACACTTAATAGATAAATGGAAAGAAAATTAAATACATAATTTGTCCAAATTGCATATATTATTTAACCTGTAAGAAACTGTTAAGCCTCATTAACAGAGACATATAATTAAAACAAGGTGCAATTATATACCGACTAGATAAGCAAAGGTTTTAATTTTCTTAATAGCAAATAATGCTAATCAGATTATAATGAAATAATTTTCTGACAGCAATTCAATAGGAAAGGTGTCCTGCTTCTATCATAAATTCTTCACCCTGACCCTGGTCTGGTTGTAAGTCTTTGACGCATATTGGTACTGCTCCTGAAGATGACCTTGCCTTGATTCTAGAACTGGTCTTTCATGAATGCTAAAGCCAGATTCCTGAGGATCTCTGTGTGAGATGTCACCCAGAAGCTCCAGCAATTTCACTTAGAGACAGAAAACTTCTGTGAATAGCGAACTCTATCTTTGGATAACGCCCCCATATTTTCTCTGGAACTCTCTTCATAAAAAGACAAGATGGTCTGGCTCCAGCGTGAAAGACTACCCTACACTTACAAGAGTCCTCCCTCCGGACCCTCTAGTGTAGGAGTCTTGCTTCCCACCTGGGAAATATGCCCTGAAAGGTTGAGCTTTGCTGTAGCATGACTTTCTAGAGTGGAACTACCACTTGGGTCCTAGTTGGTAGTTCTATATTTGCTCTGATCTTCTGGACTCGAAGATGCAGAATCATGATGAGCGGAACAGGGCTCCAGAGCCTGCAAACCCTCAGCCAGTCACCTTCAGTGGGTTTTAAAGGGAATGTCCAAGGGAGATGAACATTTTCAGTGTAGGTCAAATTGATCTGAAGACCCACGTACTTCAGTCTCAGAACATTGTGGTGTTCAGAAAATTCAGACATAATAAATCCAAAGGCCAAGAGTAAATAAAAAAAGAGTTCCTCTTTTAATGATCCAATGATATTAAAGGAGGTCCAGGGAAACACTCCTTCCAACCCCCTTTCCTCTCCTCTACATTTCCCCTACTCAAGCAGCTGCTCCTGAGGCCCCCTCCAGCCCAGTCTTTCTCTTCTCATTGCCTCCATTCTTCCATCTTCCTCATCAGACTTCATCATGTATATCAACTTAGCCCGATACCAAGAAGAAAGAAGCCCCCTTCATGAATAGAGAGGAGGTTTTAAAATTGCATTTCCAAATAAAGGATTTCCTATGGTGGGTTAGCGCTTGAGTCTGTGAACAATGCTATGTCAATATTTATTACTTATTACTGACTAGAAGTTTTTACAAATGCCTGTCTGTTAGCTAGTTTGGACTGCATTTGAGCTGGCAGGAATCCTTTTGCCTAGATTATCACTGCCGTTACATGGGTAGAAAGAAAAATCAGTGAAGCAAGTTTCAAAAAGGAATTTAGAGGAAAGGAGAGGCAGTGCTCAATGGCTACTTCAGGCAGGAACAAAATTTGAACCTCATTACTACTCCCACCACCAAGAGTGCCCCCAGCTATGCCGTGTTCTTAACCCACATCACATCAGAATTCCGATGTGGGGATGTGAACGCCCTCTAGAGGCTGAAGTGTGTTACTAACAGCATTAAAATACGAAACGGCATAGGGGTTGTAAGGAAGCCAACTGTGAAAACTCTAATAATGAAAAGGCAGTGGACTCAACCTAACCCAAGAGCCTGAAGAAGGCTTAATAGACAAGACGAGTGGGTGACTGAACGAATTATACTGCTCTAGTACACTCGATGGCACAAATTTTCTCATTCTGAATGCTTGAAAATATACATAAACTACAGGTAGTATATTTCTAGTTGGGGGATGAGACATTTCTTGGTTCTCTTTCTGGAACTCCTCTTGGTTTTTCCTTATCACTACTGGCTGGCTTCTGTGCAGGACTGCTTGTCTTTTCCTGAGAGATTGTGTGTGAGAGCAGATCCTGGGTATCTCTGTTGGGCAGACATATAGCTCAATTTATGTCTGCAATACTCCAAAGGTTTTTGGAAGTCTCCAAAGGTTTTTGGAAGTCCCCAAATGTTCTAAATCCAAGACAAAGTATTTTGAAATAAGATAATGAGACAAGACTAAATAAACTGAATTCTCTTTCCTATCCACATCGCCTTTATGTTAGCTTTAAACAGGGTGATGCTGTTCAGAAAAGAGAAGCCACCCAACAAGAAACACAAAATATTATTTTCTTTGACACCGTGGGAAACAATTGGTTTGCTTTGAATGCTGTATGCTGAGGGTGAGCAATTTTCAAGAAGTTAAACCACTTTCCAAGTTGTTTCTAACTAAATTCTTGCCCTAGGGTTTGAGAAATCCCCCTCTCTAATTTATGTCTTTGGTCGGTGGCTGCTTATAATCAAGAAGATTACACTTAAAAGGTATAGGAACCGACCCTATGATTGGCATTAGAAGATTTTGTGTAATTACAAGCCAGGGAGTCTAGAACCATAGATCTCTCACATACAGAGAGGACTGCAGACATTTTAGACAAACTGTGCATATTCATCAAGAACAGCTTCTCTGTGATATGCTCTTTGTAAGCAGTACCATGGGCTTTTCATCTTTGGAGTTTCTGTTATCCCATTCCATTTGTTTTTATAATGAAATCATTGGTTATATTCACTCATTAAGAACTTATTGAAAATCCAGTGTGTGCCAGGCATGCACAGCAAGCTTTGTGAACAGTGAGCAGAGGAAGCAGATCCAAGCAAACAGATTGTTAAATTCAAGGCAATATATTCAGGACAACTTAGGAGGACCTACATCAGGAAGCAGCAAATGTTTCCATTAAGGGTTAGATAGAAAATATTTGAAGCTTTGTAGGGCCTATGGTGTCTCTTGCTACTATTCAATTCTGCTCTTATAATGTAAAATCAGTCACAGATAAGACATAAATGATGACCTAGCAGTTTTATAAGAAAACTGTTTTTATAGACATTGAAATCTTAATTTCATATGTCAATTTATTCTTTTAAAAACCTTTTCCAGCTGTTAACAAATGTAAAAACTATTCTTGGTTAACAGGGCCTTACAACAACAAGCAAGGAAATAGATTTTCATGTGGGCCAAAGTTTGCTGACCCCTGATGTAGACTAGACTCTAGGTCATCTTCCACTGCTGGGGAAGTCTCTGACTAAATGGAGGGGTGTACCTACCCTTGTTTTAGGGGTGACCTATGCAGCAGCTTCACGAGATACTGGAGTTGGGAAAATGCTGAAAGACATTTAGAGAAGGACATTCTCTATAGTCCTTATAGTAGCTGTTCCAATGTGCTGAAATCTTCCTATGAGGGTAGGGAATCCTTCCAAATGTCTAAATCCACTGTGTTAGAAATAAAACTTTATCATTCAAATGAGACCAAACTCCAAAAACTAATGCATCTGAAGTGTTTCTCCTAGAACTCAATGGCATGGGAAAAGCTTAACTATATGAATGCCTCTTATACAGAAGAGCTGTTTCTGCAGTCTGGGTTTTGATGAGTACAGCTCTTGGGTACCAATGTATCAGAGTTATTGTTTTCTGCTGGAAGGAAACTTTGTCAAATTTAGAATCCACCTTTTGCTGAAATATGATGATGGAACAAATTACTTCCTGAGACAGTAAGTTTCCCATCATGGAATTATAAAGTGAATTGAAAGCCACTTAGTGATAAAGGGAGGGATATGGGATCTGCAACTTGAGTTTATAAAGCATCACATATGCTGATCTTGTTTTGCATGTCATCTTTCCTTAATTGGTGAAACATGAAAAAAAAAGAAATTATGTTGTCACGCACAATAATGTACTTTTCAGACTACATAGGCACAACCTCACAACCTGGTAGACATAATCACCAAGACGCATAGTTCCCTGGGACCCTGGGATGGGTAAAGGAGCAAGTGGGTGTTTTATATTCATTTTGGTTTTCTTTTCCCCTTTAGCCTCAGGAGCAAAATACCAGGCATTTAGTAAAAAGGAGATGAAAAAGTAGAGGCGTTTCATTTCATTTTATAACCCAGACTAATGTCCTCTCCCCTGTTGATTTCTGATCTTAGAAACCAAATACCTGCTAAGGGGGATGAAGTCTGAAAAGAGAAAAGCTAAGTTTTAGCTCTGTCCCAGTGGTGAGCATTTAGATGAGAGCGTAAGAAATGAAGTCTTATAAACCAAGTGGCAAAGCTATCCCTGACCTGGATTCTTAGGGTCCAACCCTAAGAAAAGGTCAGGTCCCCAAGGCCACTCTCTCCTGCCTGGCCGGATGAACTGCTGTGTCAGCAGCCCTGTGCGTCATTAGCCCGCCTGGAGAAGCTCCAGCTGCCTTCTTCTTACACTCTCGCTGTACCTCTCACTTTAAAAAAGCTTTCATCAACATCATTGCAAACATCTTTTGTTTTCCCAGCTGGAGAAATCTTTCTTTTTGTTTGCAGCCCATCTCTAGCGAACTATGTTCTTTGCCTTTAAAACTTCAGCCATGAATCACAGTGAGTCATCACCTGTAAACTCTAAAGTGAATGTGAGCGCTTTGGGAGTCCACGTCCCATCTATCTTCTTGGAGCTGCCATCTTCAGTTACATCTTCCTGTCTGCTGTTGGTGGCCAGTATCTTCCCTCTCTTTCCATCCTCCATATTAAAGGCAAAATATGAAGCTCCTCCTGGCAATATTTTCTTCTGTGATTTAACTCCAATACAATATAAGCTTCTCTTTGCTTGGCAGGTTTCTCAATCCCTCTGTCAGGCTGGTCTATGGCTGGAGTTATTTACTACATAAAATGATTTCCTAGTCTAAGGTTTCCTCCAAATTCCCTGCAAATGATTTTACAATAAATCTAGGAAAGAAAATGATTGTTTTTTAACTTAAAGGATTGACACTCATTCCTTTACCCACAGAAACCTCACACAAAATTCTTGGCTTTTACTGTCTTCATGCATTCTAATCCTCATCATCCAAAACTAGGTGTAACTTTCAAAAGTCTTCTGTTCAGCCCCCCGTCTACAAGGAGGAGACTGCACTTTGATATGAAGCATTGTTTAAAATTTAAGCACAAAATTCGCGTCAACCCTGGCACCTCAGGAATATGTCCTTATAATCATTTCTTCATGCCCAAGTTTTTGTCATTTTAGGTTATGGTAGAATTGGTGAAGATTCTGATGACTTTCTGAGAGACATAAGTTGATGTGAGGAAAATATTCTCTAGATGATCTGTTTCTAAGCTGGGGAGTTACTGAATTTCACCAAAGCCCTGCCAATTCAGCTAGTCTCTAATGCCATGTTTTTTATTCTATTTATTCCTTGTTCAGTCTTCAAATTTGGAAAATCCAATTGCACAGATCACAAGAGGAAGAAACGCAGGCAAGTGAGCACAGTTCAAGCTGGAGACATAGAAGAGTGCACAATTTGTTGCTCACTAAGAAATTTTAAACATTCCTTGCTGCCCTGATTTCTTCAAGCGAAGGCCCCGGGGCCTGCCCTACCAGCAAACCTCTCTCATAATCCTTCAACTAAAAGTTAACCCTGGACACATCGGGCAGCTTCCAGGACCCTGTTCCAGCTCAGTGATAGTTGATATTCATGCTGATTTGTCAATGCCTGCAACAAATCAGTTAAATATTTTAAACATCACTCTTACTCTTTATTGTGAAACTGCTTCATCTGCTTTGCTGGCATGTGACCACGTTCCTCTGGCCTCTACCTGGTGAGTGAGATATCTTAGAATGCTGGAATTTTTGAACTTTTGAAGAGTCTAACCATTGTCAGATGCATGGATGACTTTTATCAAACTTTTGTCTTTGTTTAAAAATCAGTACCTGTTCTGGACTAAATTATAGCCATCCCCACTTCTAGCCCCAATTCATATGCGGAAGTCCTCACCCTCAGCACCTCACAATGTGACTGTATTTGGAGAAGAAGCTTTAAAGTGTTAATTAAATTAAAATGAAGTCATTAGGATGGGCCCTACCCAATGTGAAGTATCCTTGTAAGGAGAGGAAATTTGGACACAGACATGTATAGAGGGAAGGCCATGTGACAACACGTGGAGAAGATGGCCATCTGCTAGGAAAGAAGTCAGATGCTGCTGACACCTTGATCTTGGAATTCTAGCTTTCAGAACCGTGAGAAAATAAATTTCCATTGTTTAGGCCACCAAGTCTATAGTACTTGGTTGTGGTAGCCCTGGCAAACTAATATAGTACCTCTTCCTGACCTTGTCATTAATTCATGCCATTAATAAATACTCTCATTTTTACAGTATTAACATTAAGCTTAGGATGACCATACAGGTTGTTATACCTGCCATCCTGGTATAATCTTTACAGCACCCTCTGTATCTCTCAAAAGTATGTCAGTTTCAAAGATAAATTGTATGGTCCCCCTAAATTTAAGGTCCCCTTCTTAGTTCCAATATTTGTAATTTTCTCTCACATTCTCAGTATTTTCTCTCTCAAAACCTAACCCATTTGCTATGTTTCCTAGTTGCCTCTAAAATATCCTACCTGGTGCAATGGTCTACCAGGCCACTGTATTATTCTATGTATATGCACTGGGATCAGGGTCTTGAACAAATTCCTATAGAGAGTTGTAAGGAATTGAAGACTCCACTCCTTCCCTTGAAATATACATAAATCATAGTTATTCTGTGTTGCTTTATTTCTATTATTTTATAGTCAAGTAATTTTTGGAAAAATATTCTTAATGCTTCTAATCTCTCTATCTAGGTTCACTGCGGTGAATTTATGGCAGACTTTAGAATATAATTAATGCATACTTCTATCCCATCCCATTTGTGGCTGGCTATGGCAATATAATGCTTTTTGGCAAGTTGACAGGCGGAGGAGAGAAAAGAAGCTCTGTTCTTCAGGAAAATGCTAGTGATAAGTGACTTGGCAGTGTTTCAAATGCACCGGGAAGCTAGTTTATAGTACTACAAATGTGGCCTTAACCAAACAGTGCTACTAAATCATTGTGGTAAACACCCTCTCTTCCTTACCTTCCACATAAAATTGAAATGATGATGTCATAATTACATTAGCAGTTTAAGAAGTCATTAATCTACTAGGGCAAAACAAGCATCACATGTAAATCTTGAAGGCTGAGATTGAGTCATGAAGAAGCAGAACACAGAATACATAAAATTCTCCTTTCCTTTTCTCCATGATCTTTTTCTGCAATATAATAGTTTCAGGAAGCTCAGGGTGGTAGTCAGGGTCAGGAAGCTATAGTCTAAACCACATTCAAGATATTTCTCAATGGTGACATTCTCCTGCAGGTACTGTTAGTATCCACGGTCATACTAACAAGTCCCATCAGCAACATTTCTAAGTAGCTTGTATGAACTTGCATGAGTTCACCTTTTTGGGCCTCAGGTTCAGTGTTAGCTCAGTGAGCACAGTGGCATTCAAAGGTCCATTTAATTGGGATATATCAGTGTAGTCCAGGCACCAGTGAAATTTGCTGCATATAGCTACATACATCACACAGTTGTGTGTGGATGATTCTCCTTGTCAGTTCCCCACTGGCAATATTTTCTTCATCTCTCCACATATGGATTTGGAAAACTGTTCTTCTGAAATAAGGATTGGTATTTCCAGCCCCAGGAGGTAGTTTATGTAATTATAATGAGAGGAATGATCGAGGCACAGGATGATTCCAGTCTGTATGCTCCGTATGTTGTCTAGACATTCTGGCAAGCCTGTTTTTTCGTAAGGTGTATTGGAGAATTGAAGCAACCTGCTTCTCAGTGCGCCAAATGTATTTGAAAGAAAACGCTGCAATTGGACATCATTGCTGTCAATCATCGTAGGTGTAAAAGAGGGAGGCAGGGCAGGTGATTGGAATGGGAGGAAGAGTGAGGCGTGACCAGAGTGCAACTGTGGACAACACTCTTCCTGTGCGCCTTGTTTAAGTCTTCAAAGGATGTGTGGAGGGCAAGACAACAGTTCTCAAATCTCTTCTCAGAGCACATTCTAGAGTGTCCTTGGAGGTCTGAGGAACCAACATGGTCAAATACCCATTGCTGTTATGATTTCCATGATTTAAAAGGAGAGAGAAAAAATAATGAGTGGATGACTTGTTTGAAAAATATTTTAGACATATTCATTATTAGAACTCTCTTTCACCGCTATATTTAACAAATAAATAAATAAAACAACCAAAAAATAAATCTACTTGTAATTCTGAAGAACTGTCAGGAGAGAGAGTCTTCCACTTATTTATTTATTTTTGCCAAACATATTGTGAAACTTTGCTTTGAGAGAAGCAGGTGCGATGTCCATGTCCAGAAGTCCCATTTTCACAGAAGTCTGTGAATCAACCCTGTTCTAACTTCCTTGGCTTCAAGAAGGAGCATCCATTTTTCTGAAGTGATTCATTCTATTTCTTCAACCAATGAAAGACCTTTACCTCCTCAGAGTCCTCAAGTCACAAACCATAAAGGTGTAGAGTTAAGGACAGTCCTTCCAGAACTTCCCCAGTACTGTTAGGTGCAACCATTTTCCATACTTCATACCCTTGAGTGGGCACTAGACTGTTTGTGGGATTCTTGAGGTCCCTCAGGGTTCCATGTCACTAGGCAGACAGTAGAGGCATTCTTGTCTTCATCCCAGCTGAATTGGGTCTGCTTTACCTTCCTAAATTCAACAGTCCAGAAACCTAAGTGGAAGTATAATGATCGATATCTCTATGTATTAGGATTTTCCAGAAAAAATGGACAACAAGATATAACAGACACGTGTGGCTTAATGTCAGCAGACGCGTCATTAGGCCATTTCATTGTTGCGAAAATGCAGTATTAGCAGTGGACTTTGTCTGCTTCGGGTCTTTGATGAACAAAAACATGAGATTAAATCAGAACCAAGGGAAATCGTGCTATCAAGAGACATGACCAACATGAGACTTATAGGATTGTTGCCAGCTTACAAAGCTACCATATTACCATGGCCGTGATATACTAGGCAACAGGGACCATTATCCCAGGCAACCCACCACTGACTGCAACACTGTTTTGTGGCCCATGAGTGGCATATGGAAAAAATATTCACTATAAGGAATTGACTCACATGGTTATGGAGACTGGCAAATTCAAATCTGCATATGGGCCAGAAGCTTGGAGACCATAGAGAGTGGAGGTTCCAATAAAAGTCAGTGTGCTGGAGTGTTCCCCCTTGCTTGGAGAAACTGGCCTTTTATTTTAATTGGCCCCATACAATTGAGTGTATGTGTATGGCCCAACCCCATTATGGAAGGCAATCTGTTTACTTAAAGTTTACCAATTTAAATGTTAATCTCATCTCAAAATACCCTTCCAGGTAGCACAAAGAGTTAAGCATCACATAGCACATGGTCCCAAAGAAGAGAACCCCCAGAGAGAAGTGTCAGCCAGAGGCAACTACGGTGCCTGGATGGCTTTGATAAGTATTCAGGTGGATTGTAAATGGGGGGTTGCAGGTAGAACAAATATGCACTGGTATGGGCATGCACACTGTTGCTTGCAACTATGGTGCCTGGATGGCTTTGATAAGTATTCAGGTGGATTGTAAATGGGGGGTTGCAGGTAGAACAAATATGCACTGGTATGGGCATGCACACTGTTGCTTTGAGGGTATCAGCATTTGTAGACACCTTGGGACAGACCTAGAAACTAGTTCTTGAGGCCAAGTGCAAATACCACTGCTTATTCTTGAGTAAGAAACAATTTGTATTCGATCACTGTTCTGGGAATCGAATCCCAAGGAGTTGGTAAGACCTCAGCTTTAGACTATGCGGGTGAATTTAAGTGGTAGGTACTATGTAAAAGCTGGATATATAATAGTGAGCAAGAGGGACACAGCCTCTGCCCTCATAGAGCTTGTTGTCCAGTGAAAGACAGAAAGTGGAACAAGTGGTTGCATATTGCATAATGAGGGACGTGAGCGAGAAGACATAGAGTCCCGTAGTGTAAAGGAGAGGAAAGGATAAAATGGGGGGCCTGAGGAGAGCCTGAGCAAATTCTCGATGACGGTCATCTCAGGTCACCTTTGCAGTAGCCTAGAGGAAATATTCAATTTAAGTAAATGTATCAGACATGGGTTTCCCTTTATCAATCCATGCTGACTGACCTTTAATGAATTAGAGAGAAATCCATTCCACATTGCCTGGATAAAGATGTAAGGCTGATGCATAAATCTTGACGTTAAGAAGAGGTAAATTCAAACCAGAGTTAGGCGCTCGTGCCTTTTGAGGCCATAGCAAGGATATTAATGACTCACAGTTATGTAATTATTTGAGCCTATTTATATCTTGAGAACCCTAAATTCCATTTCTCTGGCTCTTGTGATATCAGCTCAGACTGTCTGAGTTTGGAGTATTCATGAAACCTACTTCCTCAATCGCTGTCCCGTTCAGAGTTCTTCACTGCACTTCTTTGTTGGACAGAAGTCTTTGGCTGCCTTTGTTCTTTTGTTTATTTGTGTTCATTTGGTAGAAGAATAACTCATTCATCCCTTACTGAGCCACTCTGATTGAAAAAAGAAATTCAGAACTTGTTCTCAGTCTGTTCCTTTTAAAACTGTCCCCTTTATCCCAATTTTGCTCTCAAGAGATATGACCATTGTGGAAATTAAATTATAATTAGGGTCAAGGACTTTGAAATAATGACCCCCAGACTGACCCTCCTGTCTTTCCTTTTAAGAGTCTCCTGCCAGTATACCCAGTGTTGGGTTCTGGGCCATTTTAAACCTGTTTCCAGAATTGCCACCTGACACTGAACCATCACACAATGCTTTGCCTTAATAAATGCATCTGTTATATGGTACAGCAGTAAATGCTTTCCTGAAATCCAGATAAATGATGTCTGCTGATTCGGTAATGTGGCCTAAGAATTCAATTTAGGTGTATTTATCAGACATGGCTTTTCCTTTATCAATCCATGCTGACCGACCTTTAATAAATTAGAGATAAATCCATTCCGTATTGGTGGATGTACAATCTGAGTGGAAGAGTAATCGGCACCGGATCTACAAACATGCCCCTGTCTAATTTCCTGCCCTTAATGTGCTCCAGTCTGTGACAGGGCAAGGAGGCTCATTTGAATTGCTTCAGACTCCTGAAGAGCTAAGTGGGATGTGAAGTTGGAGGAAACCTGAAGTTCTTTATGCCTGAGAGCGAGGAGGGGGAGCAGATGTCTGGGTGGGCTTTACAAGGCTTAGCTTCTAGAAAAAGTGGCTACCTGGTTTTAAGGCAGGTCTTCCCCATCTCTGGGCCTCAGTTTCCTTGACTGTAAATTGAAGTTGCCAGGAGAGGCCAACTCTAAGACTCCTTTCACCTCTAATAACTTCCAGCTACAGGGAAACAAAGCAGAGAACAATTACTTGTACACTAAGGTCAAATGAGACTGACATTAAGACCAACCTGATGCTTGACTGGGATCCTGAATTCAGTCAAACCACCTGGCTAGAATGAAATGTATCTAGTTTGAAGATCAGAGGGATTTAGAAGCAAGCAGCATATGAGTGCTCCTTCAGCCCATAATTTTCATTAGAAGAAATGAAATTTGAAAAGGTGCCAGAGGTGTAATTCTTGTCCCTGTAATGATCTGTTTAAATCTTCAGTGCACTTAAGATATTGACACCTGCTGACTTAAAGAAAAACTCAAGGCAGCTAGTACTTGGCTTTGGCAAGATAATCAACCAAAACATGGTCTCAAGTTGAAGTGACTTTTCAGTGGTACAATAGCAAATCCCACATCTTTTACAAATTTTGAATTTCACAATCCCATTCAGAGCCCATAAAGGATCTGAGAAGTTCTGCAATAAAGGAATCTGTTTAACACTGTGTAACTCAGCATCTTTAAAATTTATATATATATATTACATCATTCTTCACTTTTGCACAATGTATACTTTCTCCTCTCAGACGTAGTCCCTGTGAAATTCTCACCAATTTGCAAACTTGATATTGGAACTGATTATTTTTGCCTTTAATTTTTTATGAAATGCCTATTAAAATCACTGAGATCTAATGCTCCACAGATATTCCACTAATATTCCACATAGTTTGAAAATGCTGATCTAAACTCTTCAGGGGTCCTCTTGCCTGCTTTCATGGAGTGACCACTCAGGCAGTTTTTGTTCTTTCTTCCTTTGGAAAAGCGTCCATCTCTGAAGTGATTGGTAAGTCATGCTCTTCCTTAGTTCTGCAGAAAAGATGCTTTCCAGTTTGGCTCCCATTTTTATCTTTTGAGAGCTACAAAAATTTTGGCAAATGTGAAATTATTTGTTTGCACTACTTTAGAGTTGCCCCTGGAACCTTTTAATATTTAAAGATATCAGTTTGGCTCAGAATCAATAAGTAGGTAAACGTTGATTTGTTTAAGAACCAAGGACTCTTTAATAAAATGTTCCCTACAGCTCCAGCTTCTCTGGAGGAGAAGATGTCATAGACTTTCATATTCAACTGATGTAGAGCAGCTCTGGGTACCTTGTGCTGTGAACTGTGAGATGTGGTCATGCCAGCCATGCCCTGGGGGTGCCAGGCTGGTGGCTGACTGAGGGGGAAAAGGAGCAGGGTGCTGAGAAGGTGAGAGTCATTCTTCTAAGTGAGCCCTGGCATCCACAATAATTGCTAACAGACCACATTTCTTCTCAATTATTTCACCCCCTATCTCAATGCCTAGTATGCTAACAACACACTTTACTTCTGAGTTATTAAAAATTACATCTTTCTTATATTGATTCTTGACAGTTACCAGCTGACCTCTAATTGTTTCCAGGTCTGAGGTTTCAAATTTACTGATTTCCCTTTTGATATTTGAATCATTCTTCTATCCCCTCCTCATTCCCTTCCCGGCTGATTTGCCCTGTCTTTGAAATTTCTCAAAGCAGCTGTGAGGACTCCAGCTCCATCTTTCTGCTTAAACATTTCTTCACATTCTGAAGGGAAATGGCCCGCCAGATGGATCGGCATCACAGTGCCTACACTTGTCTCGTCTTCCTTGAGCAAGTGGTATTTGCACCAGAGCAAAAAGCCCATGCACTCTCTTGGATTTAGTTGTGCTCAGTCTCTTCTAGACACAGTTTCCCCATCTCCTCTCCTCACTTTCAAACATTTGTGGTATGACTTTTTCTCTCTTATTCTCAGGCATAAGAACTTAGCAATTAGCACTGAATCCCAAACATGCCATAGGATAAAATCATAAAAATGTATGAATACAACAAAAACATTCTCAGCAACTTAAGAAAGACAGACCTATTAGAGATGATGTGCAAACCAGCGAACCAGGCTCAATCAGATAGAGATCTGAGGCGACGGTAAGCATCATAAGGCCAAACAAATGGTCTACTTCATGGTGCATTTTAGTGCCTGTGGCTGGCAGCTAATAGTAGGCAAAAAAAAAAATATTTGTTGAGTTACATATGAGTTTTCTTCTTTCTCTTCATGATTCTGACAAACAATCAGAATTTGGGACAAATTTAGCAAATAAAATCTGGTATGAAGCCTATAAACTTCTTCTAAGTGACTTCCCCACACTTAGCACCATTTGGTACTTTCCCTTTCTGGTCCCAGAACACATACTAGAGAAAAGTATCAAAAAACCTCCTTTTAAGAATGAATGATCTGAATATACAGATCCACAGAATATTTGGACCTTAGGGTCCATCAGATTCAGTGCCCTAGGGTTACAATAGTGCCCTCAGAAGTGAAAAGACTTCACACTGTGTTCTGAGCTGCACAGAGCGCATTAGTGATGGATTGACCTTCCTTTCAAGTCTTCCTTGTCAATTCTGGTCCTTTCTTCCAGGTCTGGTCACACAGAGGAAAATCCATGATCTGCATGATTTTATAAGCACATGCTAGATGAACCAAAATGTAGCAACTTGGATATTTTTTTCTTTGTAGCTATGGAGTTAACATCACCTCAGAATAAGAAGGGAAAGTGGGGAGGGGAGTGCAGAGAGAAGTTCATTTGCCTCAGTGAAAAGAACTGTTCCATCAGATCATACTTCTCTACAGTCATGGACTATTTCTTATGTTATTTGGTGTCCCGAGCATATAGAAGTGACTCAAGAAATGTTACAGAATGTGATGAATGTGAATTGGCACTGGGGTGGTTTTGTGCATCTGAGCCAAGAATTGTACGTATGGCTGGATCCAGGAATTGACTTGGGCAAGTCCGTCTGATGTATCTATAAGTCAAGTTGCCTGGCAACTTATATAGCTTTATTCTGGCAAGAGGGGTAGGAGTACAGAATAAGTGAAGAACATATTGAAAATAAAAACATGAATAAAAGCATACTGGAAGTTTGTCAAATCAGTCTTAATGGGGGCGGGGGAGGAAATGCTAGATGCAAAAGTTAAAGAAGCAACTTTCATAAAGGACTCAGTGCTGTGATTTGCTTTCCTAGAAAATGACTCTGAGATTCAGGTACAAGTAGTCTTTTTACGACGTGAAATTAACACCAACTTGAGCAGGGAAGCGACACAGGGAAGGAAGGACGCCAGATGAAAGGTAGGATATTAAGCTGACTCCTCTAGTGTTAACTTGGACTTAATCCTGCAGAGAAACTCTGGACAAGTGTGTCAAAACTGAAGCCAGACGACTATCCCACAGAGAGGCAGAGAAGGGATGAACCTTAGGAGCCTGGTGCTTGCTAATTCCCTGGTACCTTTGGTCTGCTATATACAAGGACAGAGACAGCTTTTCAGTTCTGAGGAAAAAAAATAAACCTCTAGTCACAGAGTGCCTAGAAGGTACCAGGTAGAATGTAGCAGGTAGTGAAAGATTCAAGGTACCTTGGCAGCTCTGCTGTACTAAGTATTTTGTGGGGATGATAAGCAGCTCTTCTTTAGAATGTGACAAGGAGGGTGACTGGCTGTGGTGGGGAACATGTCGCTGTTTTTCTAGACTCATAGTGGAAACTATAGGAGATGCATTGCCTCTTTAAAACTTCAGTTCAGAGTCTGAGAGCTCTGTGACTGCCCTGGTACAACTGATGTTGATGAGACTGATCTCTTGGATGATTCACAGGCATCAGTGTCAACAAGTGTCAGACACTCTGGGAAATCTCAAATTGAATTGGGGAAGTTTCTGAAGTGAGTCTTAAATTACACCAATAGGAGCACAACTGCTGACACTTATTATGTAAGTGACATTATCAGCATACATAGACCAGTAAGACTCAGGGAAACTGTTAGAAGAAGAATGAAGGAGTAGACCATGAGAGAGTGAACATAATACCTTTTGGGGGCTAATATTCTTCATGTCTCTTCTTCCCACTGCTGTCCAAATGAGGACTAGAACAGGGTTTGGAGAAGAAAGATGTAGTAGACTGACACATTGGCCTCCAAATGTTCTCACATCTCTGCTAGAATTATACATGCTTGACTTTGCCTATTACTTTCCTTCCTCTCGCTAGGGGATGAGTATATTTCCCCACCCACAGGTTTGGATATGACCAGATGACTTGCCTTGGACCATAGGAGATGAGTGAAAGTGACTTGAGCAGAGGCTTGATATATGTACTTGGTTTTCCGTCTTGAGTTTCTCCTATTTGCTATGATGAGAGCCCCCCAACCCCCGCCCCAGTAGCTGCTGGTCCCACTAAGAGAAAGGAAACATGGGGCACACCTGCACCTAACCCAGAGCTTGGAGCACCCCCCCAACAAACTAATACTCCAAAGCATGGGCTATCAATGGCTGAGCCCAAATCAAATTAATCAAACCACTGTCCACCAAGCAACCCAAGAGACCCTCAGATTTTTAAGATTGTCTGTTATGCAGCATAAACTGACTATTACAGACAATGTGTGAAAACGAGTTCTGCAGATGCACGGAAAAAAGAAGACTCCTAGATCACATGGCTGTTCAGGGTAACCAGACTTTACCAACCTGAGTCTTTGAGCACATGATTAGCAGAGGCTTTGTGAGGAAGCAAAAGTTGGAAAGGAGTTCAAATGAACCAGCAATATGGATAGAGGTGGGCCAGAAATTTGAAAAGAAGGCAATGGGGCTTTGCAACACTTAAAGCAATCAAAATAAACAGTTGTGAAACCAGGAAAAGGCAATCCCCAGCCCAGGGGTCTGTGCTGGGTTGCCTCAGCTTTGGTACATTTAATCTATCGCATTAACACAGCTTTTAGAGTTACAGTCCCTCAAAAGGATTTGGACTTAATTTCTGTTGCAGTTGCCAGGGCCTAAAACTGTCAATTAGAAAACCATTTACCCAAGTAAACCCTTCCACTGGCTGTCAGGTGAAAGTTATTACTTCAACCTTCATGTTGGCCTTTTCTTTACATGCAGATCCAAACCCTCTAAATCTGCTTCACCTTCCAAATCACATTCCCAGAGCGAGCGTGTTACAGAAAGGAATACACTTTGAAGCAGTTGGCCACTTGCACACGCTGCTTCTCATGACCTCGTCTTGGAGTAGGTGTGACGCTGAGGTTTGGTTTGGCCTGGAGCTGGGCAGGCCATTTCCATGACTGCTTTTCTTGAGTTTTTATTTTTCACTCTTAGTTCTAGCTTCTTGTTGATGAAATAAAGTAGGTTAAAATGACCCTCCTACTTTGCTGGTCACCTTCTCTTAAAGCTTTGTATGGTTGAGTGATATGCATGAGGCTTTTGTGGTGTGTGTGTGTGTGTGTGTGTGTGTTTTAAAGATGATCTTCTATTCTGGGATGCAGACTACCTTTAAATGTCATCCACGGGTGGAAATGTACCTTGTACCACTACTTTTAAATGTTCCAACCCAAGGGAGAAGTGAAGCTAACATCCCCCTTCTACCTGTGTTCTCTCATCAAATCCCATAGCCTTCCTGAGACTTCCTTAGTTCCACTTCACAGATGAGAAAACTGAAGCTAAAGGCATGGCTTGATGGAGCTGGGATTCCAAGAATCTATCTTATTTGAATTCCAACCCTCCTGTTCTTTATTTATACAGAGCTGGTTTGACAGAGGAGGCTTCTATAGGGAAAGATCCAGAGGTCTATTTCCAGGTATTCTGTAACAGGGTTGGGCTTTATCTTCACACCTAGATGGGGCATGGCAAGCTCAGCATAGTCATTTTTCACCCTCTAAAGGGGCAACATAGGATGAGTTGTACCTGCTAATCTCCTTGCTTCTGCTTTGCCACCCTCACGTTCCTTCTCCACAAGGTACCACAGGGTGTGTTTTCAACGTGCTCCACCAGACCATCAGCCCCCACTGCATAAAACTCTCCTATAATGTCCTTAACCAATGTGACTTCAATAAAAAATAAATCTTACATTTGAGAGAAATAATAAATTACACATAGTAGTAAAATATAAAAAAATAGGGAGGTTTTAATTTAAAACATGCGGAAGATAAAATATTCATATGAAAAGCAAAGATAACTGAACAACACTAGTCATCAAATGATATTATAGCATTATCAGAATTTATGCCAATTTCTTCCCTGGACATTAAAATGGATTCTTCCCAATGTCATGATGGCTTTATCTCTTGCAGTCCCACATGCCAAATATACGTGCAAACTACAACACTATAATCCTGACTCTTTCCTTGGTTTATGTCACTACACATTTGGCAGTGAATTTTCCAAGTGTCCACAATGATCAAATTAAAGTAGTGGACTGAAGAAGTCAAGGAGGAAAGACTTCTATGACTAGACATGCAGGTAAAATTGGACCAGAGCCATCTTCTGGTAAAGCCAAGAAGTTTAAGAGGGATATTTCCACTTGTGGACAACTAAATTTGACCCATGAGTAATAGTTTGCTTACTTCCCTCCAGATGCTACAGAAGGTGTAGAGGAATGGGATACATCATCCTTGTTCTCTAGGACTTTTTAGCTTTACAAGGATGCCTAATACCACTCATTAAAGCTGAACAACACAAAATACAAATGAATAGAAATTAAAACAATGAAAATGGGAGCAGAGAAATGTTGAGAGGGGAGGACTTCACAAAATCATTATGAAGGTGGCTGATATCCAGTTTGGACTATCTTGCTTAAAGTTATTATTTATTTAATATTTATAACTTTCCTTCTATCCAAACAAAATAAACAAACAAAAACAATGGATCAAGAGGCTCAGTGCTTTGTGTGTACTTTCTTTCCTTTCATGTTACTCTAAACTGGTCTCAACATCTAGATACTTGTCAAGCCAAGTGACCCCATTATCTCTTGCAAAAGTATCAGATCAATTGCAGTAGTTATTTGAGACATGCTAAAGTGAATACATACTTTTAAACATCACTAGATGATTTCCCCCTGATTTCTATATTGTCAACACACCAGAAACAACACAGTCACAATTCCAAATGTTCCTATAAATCACAAATAAGAACACCCAACCTGACCCTGGAGTACTCTACTTTTGCCTTCTTTGCAGCTAGAAAATTCTATACTTTCAGTTGCTGTTTTGAGCCTGGTTTCTATCTAATAAGGTACTTTACCCTCAGTCCAAGGTCTGAGTTAATGATCTCTGAGATGTTACCAAGGACTTTTTGGAATTCCAAGTATATACTGTTAGTCTTTCCATGGTCACTATGGAAACTATATCCTAGAAAAATCCAGTCACTTATTTCAGTATGACCTATCCCTTATAAAACTAAATTGGCCATTTCTAATAAACTTAAGCTTTTAAAATTGTTCCCTTACTAAATCATTGGTAATTGTATTCATTAATATGCTCACCATGACCAAAAGCACAATTAACATGAAACCAAGGCAGAATATCAAGACAGCTCTAGTATGTTCGGAAAACCACTGGACTTGAAACCTGGGCACCTGGGATTAAAATAGACTGTCATTTGCTCTCTCACCTTTTTGAGTCACATTTCCCTTCTGAGCCTCAGTTTCCTCCAGTGTAATATGGGAGCGACAGCAGCTACTTCAATAGGCCGTCATTAGACTGGAAGAAATAAGAAATAATCAGTGGAGACTACATAATACACACTTGTTATTGGTAACTACGACTCCTGGTAAATTTTTGCTACTATGAGTGATTCATGATAAGGTAGGATGAAGTAGCATGGGTTAAGAAAGTCAGTAGATAACTATGAAAACTACCTGAGCCACAAAGTTTCAATTCTCTCTCACCAACATTCATTCAAGCTAGTAAATCACTATATAGTATAAGACAAAATTTTAATTTTCCTTTACTCTCTCTTATCAAGTTTCCTCTTCAAAATTTATATTAATCAGCATATATAAATATATATATATGGTTATACAGAAAAGGATATGGAGAAAATTCACAAACTGTGTTCTCAGATGCTGGTATTTGCGAATTAGATACGACTTTCTATTTTCATTTTCTCACTACAAATCTGGAAAAAATACAAGTAAGCATTTGGAGCAATTTCTGGTAGTTTCAGTACAAATAGGAGGGAGCACCTTCTGAGGAAATCAGTTTAGCTCCCTCAGTCATTCTTCAAACTTCTTGTCAGTAAATATTCATCTCTCAAAATACTAATTAGATTACTAATATACTATTTGAAGTTTCTAGTTAACCTGCATGATCCTGAGTTTGAGGTGAGTCAAGTCCTGAATTAGGTATATTTTTCTTCAATTTATAGAACATTTCAATTACTTTGTTCTCAAAATGAGATTACTTTATTTGTTTTTCCCAGTGACTACCACCAATCAACATCTTAGTCTGGTGAACATTTCTACTATTTCCATTGATAAAGTAAGTTTTTCTGTCATTGATACTTCATTCCCCTGATCTGAGTGCACTTTACATAGTTGGTTCCAAGAGGTTAGAGTTAGTGAAGCAGAGGACTGGCTTATTCTACTTCTTTTTGGTGATTATCCATCTAAAGTTAGGTTGAGAAGCAGAGAGAAGAAACAATCAGCTCCTTTAATCTCTGGCTGGGTGACATTTCTGGAGCTAGACACTCAGTCTCAAATGACTCCTATAGGCATTGGCAGCCACTTGGAAGACACTGACTCTCATGTGGAATTACTCCATTTCCCAGACCCCACAAGTCTCTCTGTATATTTTCATGGTCCTTAATAAAACTGCAGACCCCAATTCTTTGTGGTCCTAACACTTGTTCCTACAGACAGATATTTAGAAACCCCCTCTCCAATATGGAAAAAAAAATCATGATTTATATTAAATTTTCATCTCTGTGGTATAAAATAGCCCTAGTAGCAACCAGAAATAACTGAAAGTTGATTTGAAAAGAGAGTCATATACCAGTAAACTGGGGAGAATAGATTGATGATTTCATTATAACTACATGTATTTAAGTGTAATTCTCATCTGGAAAGATTGTAATAAATACAAGAGGTGCAAATAGATTGTATCACTTAAGCTGTTGCAAAATCCTCAGTTGCCCCTTTACAACATGAAAAGTTTCATAGCAAGTAAGTGAATCTAAGATCTCTATCTCCTGCCTATCCTCATCTCCTTTCTATCCTCATTTCCCATTGCTATTTCATTCTCAATCTGTACTAAAAATATATTGACATATTCATAATATGTAAATGTCCCATATATTTTCATTACTCGCTCCTTGGGTGAAAAGCAATCACGACCTCATATTCACAATCAACTTATTCCCCCAAGTCATCTAGAAAGAGTTTACCACTGTTTTGAATTTCAGTTTCTCTAGTCCTTGTTACTGGATCAGTTCTTTGAGACTCATACATGATTTTTAAAGCATAGCTGTTTTTTTCTTCACACTGAAACTGCAATAACTACTACATGTTTTCTGGCAGAAGAAGCAAGAAAAAACATAAGCAATGAAAATATTAAGGGCATGATCTTAGAATTGGAGAAAACCCTTACAAAAAAGAGAGATAGAGAGAAACACTGATTTTTTATACTGCCATGTGCATTATGTTATCTTTATCTCATTTCAATAAACACAGGTAAAAACTTTAATACAAATCAGTGGTTTTTATTTTGCAGCTTAATTGTTCTAAGAGAAAATGAACACTACCTGACAGCAGGAAAGTCAGTTATGTGACATGACAGACGCTCAAAAAATGTTTTTAAAACTAATATATGGGGCATCCCTAGTGGCACAACGGGTTGAGCAATGCACTGTGGGGCTCCCACAGCCACTGGAGCGCGAGTTCAAAGCCTTGCCAGGCAGAGACACACATCTCACAGCAGACCTCTCCTGTCTGGCCTGCTGTTCCTCTCAGCAGTGTGTTTCGGTCAATCTGCCTGTTCTGCTCCCCATTCTGTCTCTGGTGAGCTCCTCTCACCCCCATACCGCTGATCTGTACCCCAGTTCTTGTGTGCATAATATAATAAATAAATCTTTAAAAAATAAAATAGATATATGGATGAATTGTTATGTGCAAGATATAACAGCAAAATAGAAAAAAAAAAAAAAAGAAGTCCTAGTTTTGAAGTTCAGTTGTTCACTAGGTAAAGAGAGCATTACAATTGGAAACTGACTCTGAGGGGCTGGGGAGGACTGAGGTGATTCCTTGCTGGAACAAAGAGAAAGCACCCATGCGCAAAAGAATAAAAATAGAATACTATTTCATACCATACACAAAATTAATTCAATGGAGGTAAATTCTTGGGTATAAGACCTGAAAACCCTAAAATATACAGAATAAAGCATAGGAAATAAACTCATCAACATCAACCTTAGAAATGGCTCTGAGGACTTGATTCTGATGGCAAGATAAACAAAAGCGATAATAATAATAAACAAATGGGACTGCATCAAACAGTAAAAGAAACTATTATGGATATGAAACAACAAGCTACTCATTGGGAGAACATATTTTGCAAATCATTTACCTGGAAAGGGCTTGATATTCAAAATATATAAGAAACTCATAAAACTGAACAATAGAAAAAAGAAAACACCCAATTAAAAAAATGGGCAGAGGTTTGAAAAGACACTTCCCCAAAGAAGACATATAGATGGCTAACAGGCCCATAAAAATGTTAACCGTCCTTTATTATTAGGGAAATGCAGATCAAAACAACAATGATATATCACTTCACACCTATGGGAATGACTTATTCAAAAACAGAGGTTTTTTGAGAGTATATACATAAAAGGGAACCCTTGTATACCATGTAACTTAGTGCAACCATTATGAAAAACATGGAGAGTCTTCAAAAAATTAAAAATAGAAATTGCATATGTTCCAATTATCCCACTTCTGGGTATTTATTTGAAGAATACAGAAATACTAGTGTGAAGAGTTGTACCTCTGTGTTCATTTCATCATTAACTAGTCAAGAGTTGAAAACAATTTAAGGGTCCACTGAAAGATGATTGGATTAAGTGTATATATATATACACACAATAGAATACTATTCAGCTAAAACGCAATGCTACTTGGCCATCTGCTACAATATGGATGGACCCAGAGGGTGTTGTGCTTAGTGAAATAAATCCTAAAGAGAAAGACAAACAGCATGATCTTATTCATATGTGCTACATAAATAAACAAGCAAGCAAACAAACAAAAGCCCAAATGAGTTAAATAAAACAAAAATAGACGAGACTGTAATACCACTGGAAGAGAAAGAGGAAGCAGGAAGTGGGTAAATCAGGTTAAAAGGGGTCAAGTGTATGACAAAAGATAGAATTGGGCTTCTAGTGATGACATTATAGCAGATCTAGAGCTTGAATAATAATAATGAGCACCTGAAGCTTATATAATACAACCAAAAATTTTCAAAAAAATAAATGATAGTATTCCCATGCTAGAGAATACTATGTAACTGTTAAAATGTGATAAAGCTGTTTATATTGACATGGAAAAGATAATCAGAAAATGCTGCTAAATGAAAAGAAAAATTGCTAAACACATTGTGGAATGAACTATTTTAATAAATAACAACATGTTATTTATAAATACAGATATGTATGTGTAAAAATAATTCCAGCATTAAGTACTATCCTGGTAACAGAGGTCATCTCTTAAGTGGTAGAACTATAGACGTATTTTCACTGTCTATTTTCCACATTTTTGTATTGATTTATTTTTAATAATACTGATTTTAATAATTCATTCTATTTAAATGGTATGTGAAACTAGAAATAAAATGTACTACAGACTAAGCTAAGAAAATTAAAATATTTGTAACTGAGTGATGAAGATATGAAATATCAAAATAGTGGCACACTGTTAAAGGGAGAATAATTTATACCTGTAAATGGAGAAAATGAAGTAAGTTGGGAAGTTAATGATTTAAACTTCCATCTCAAGAAAGGAGTTGAAAAGTCCATCAAATCAAATTTAAGAAAAAATAATAAAAAGAATAAATCATGAAATTTTTTAAACCACAAATACAACAGAGAAAATCAACAAAACCAAAGTTAGTTCCTTGAAAAGATTGAAATTTACAAATCCCTAACAAAATTTATCAGGATATAAAAATAAATTTAAATAAAATATTGAAAATGAGAACATTATCAGATGAGAGAGTATCATGAAAAACTTTACACATTTGGTAAACTGGGTAAAATGTTATAAATTCCTCAAATAAATATTACTTATCTCTTAGCTGATGAAAGAAGAAATTCTTAATGTGATATATAAGGGTTAATTCTCAACAATGAACTAAAACTTATGTTATAATACACGTTGCTTCAATAATAGAAGCATATAAAAATCAAATTTGCTATCAAAATTAAAGATCAACTCTCCCATAAACGCCAATGTATTACAAAATTCAAACTAGTGATATATAAAATGAACAATAGATTTTTATTTTAGGTATGGAAGACTGATTTAACACTAAAAGAATCAATTAATATAATTCACTACACTAGTAGAAAAAAAGCAGAAAAAAGCAGTTAATCTTAACAGAATGAGAAAACATTTGACAAAATTCAATATCTATACATGATGAAAATTCATAGAAAACTAGGAATAAAAGGGAACATCCTTAAATTTGACAAAGAATATCTACCAAAAATTTTTGTGAATTTTTCTTTTGGACTAATTAATATTCAGTGGTGAAATGCTTAAGATATATTCCTTGAGGTGAGGAATACATATGGTATGAGTCAATTAATATAAATAGAAAACAAGCAAAGTTTCGTATCCATGTTAGAACGTGGAATAGTGGCTAACCTCTGCAGAAAGGGAACAATAGGGGGAGTTCGGGGGGTTAGCCTTATTCTGGTTCTTGATGTAATGTGATTGTATACACTTTTTGAAATTTTATTGATCTGTTCATTTACAACGTGTAATTTTCTGCATATCAGCTATTGACTAAAGGTTAACTTAAAAATAATGAGATGGAAATTTTAACATCTCACTTGTATTTCAAATAGTTGGCACACTCTCACATGACAGACAGGCTGGGTTCCTGTTTGCCATTACACTGATCCCATTTTCACAAAGGCTAAATGATAGACATTTTGTAGCCTATTTAGAGAATCTGAGTTCCCAAACAATTGTTTCCTTATAGCAAAGGGAACATTTCCAGCACCTCGAGTGCTCAGATAATGCACTTCTATTTCAGGAATTTTTTTTGGAATGTGTTGTTGCTCAGTGATTCTCCAGAGGAAAGACCTGGGAAGCCATTACAGACCTGATTCTCATTGTCTGGCCCCTGGTGTGGTAGAAAACAAGGAGAACAGGAAATGTTTCTTAAAACTCAAACCAGGAGTGACAGGAGTAGAAACTAATAATAGCTTTCCAGATCCTCTTGTCAAGAAATATACTCCCAGGAACTGTTACCGGGTGCAGCCGGCAGGAGGAGTGGTCTCTGGCTCCCCTGCAAGTTAGTGTGGCAGTCCTACCTCAGAGACCTTTTATGTAGCAGTGTGCTGCCTGGATCATGGAATGGACCAATCGGGTGTGAGCCTTGGGTTGATTGGCACCAGGACTCCGCCTAGCACAAGGTAGTGATAGCTGAGCCCGCTACACTTCCTGAATTCTGGAACAGGCCAAAATGGACCAATCAGGTGCGGGCAAAAATGGACCAATCAGACTGTGGGGGGGGGCACTTGAAGTGAATATAAGGCCAGGTCGAAGCCAGTTAGAGGGGCAGTTCCCTGAGAGTGGCAGTTTGTTTGGAGAGGAGCAGTTCCCTTGGAAAGCAGTTCGTTGGAAGCAGCAGCAGAGGAAGAAGAGCTCCAGCAGAGGAAGAGGAGAAGACGGTTCCAGCCTTCGAAGGAAGGAGGGAAGCCTCCAGCCGTCGCCCTCCGAGGAGAGAGAGAGAGACTGAGTCTCAGTCCTGGCTGTGACACTGACTGCAAGGAGCACCAAAGGCCCTGCCTGGTGTCTCAAAGAGCTGTCTGTTGGTGACATAAACCAACATCTCACAAGAGCTGTAACACTGGGTGTTCACTGGAACACCGCCTCCGCAGGCCCGTTGTGGTCATTGCTCCTGGACAGTGCTGCTTAGAACTGGTGACCGGTGACTGCCAACGCTGATGCTGTCTGGATGAAGCAGTCAGCCTCTTGTGGATACGTAAGCTCCCTCATTTCCCCCAGTTTGTAAATAAACCCCATGACTGTTGTTCCTGTAGCCTGAAGTCCCTTGCAATTGTGCCCTCGGGTGAGAACCCATAGACAGTGACCTGTATCAGGCACTGTCCTCTGATAGGCTATAGCCCCTGTTGCTATAGCCCTTGATTCTGGTTTGTGGCCTTTTGGCCTTTGGGGGCTTTTGGGGCCTCTGACCCCTGTCTTGGTCAGAGCGGCCTCCTCCCCTGCGTGTGCCCCGTTTCAGAACCTCACCCCAAGAGTAGCAGCTATGTAACAGAGAGGACAACTCTTAGTTATTTTTCAAAGAGTATCCCCAAACAAATTGCACATCTTCTCTCTACATCTAGACACAAGAGTCCCTCTCCAAATTTCATTGTTTTTCAGGATCTATTCAGTAGCTTCCACAGTCTTGCTAATGACCAAGGAGTGAAGTAGTATGGCATCATATGTACAATGGGTGTTGTTGATTCTATTTTCTTAGAATAGAAATACAGCCAGCCAATTATAGGAAAGGAGACTAGCTGGTGTTCTGTGCTTTTGTAAGCAGGTAACATGATTTTAATAAGCTGACTTCTCATTCCTCCAGGAAGTTCTCTTAGATTTATTTTACTTCATGTCCCTCACTGGCTACCCATTCAATCTACAAGTCATTTTCTAGCCTTCTCTATTGTATTTTATTTCTTTATTCTCTTGCTTATGGTGCACTGTGCCCTTCCCCCTCACTGTAATGCAAGCTCCATGAATGATGACCCAGGAGGAATTCTGTTTTTTTACCCTCTCATGTCCCAAGCACCCAGCACAGTCCCTGACACACAGTAAGTAGTGGTGTCAATCCAAGGTCTCTGAGAAGTATATTTTAAGACAGAATTAATAAGCAAGAAATGTATTAGAGGAAACACCTATGAAGGATAAAGGGGAGGGAGTTAGGTGTAGGTTGGGCTGAGAGAACTTTTACGCTGTGACACAAGTCTGATATCTACGAAAAGAGAAAGGGCAGGAAGGAAGATTGGGTAGGAAGACTCTCAGGCCACAGTGCAATTCAGAGACACACTTGGCTTGGATGAAAGGAGGGGCCCATGCAAAAGCTGTCCATTGGGAGACTCACATTGAGCAGCAGTGACCTGCCTCCCCCTGACCCCACTCTGCTCAGTATTTGTGAGTGATCCTGGAGAAACTGGATCCACAGAGAACCCAAAAGAGCACCATCTGGGACTACAGACCATTAGGCTCCCAATGGAGTTCATTTGGAAAGACATAAGTGGGGTGATCTTCTAGGATCCCCCCAGCAGTTCGAAGACAATTCTGTTAAATAAATCCATAGCTGAATCTCTGAACTCCATGTGGAAGCACCTTCATGACATACATAACTGGACAAATGACTGGGTTCTCTACCTGGTCTCACTTAGAGTCGCCTCTCATGGTCAAGCCACTTCTGTGCTCCACATCTCACAATTGAGACCCCATTCATCCATGAATCAGCTTTGTAGTTATTGTTGTTGTTGCTTTTCTCTAACCAGACGGTAACCCAGGGAGGTTACAAACTCTTTGACCTTACCCTAACCTCCCCTACGATTCTTTGCATCATGCCAGCATGTTGATTATAGTTCTAAAGTAAAGATCCCAACCACAGAAGCCTATCAGAGCCAGGATGCCATGGAGATGGGCAAAGCAGGTCTGGTGGGAGTGGCAGGGGTGAGATGAGTTAGGTGAGCTGGCTCCTTCTAGAAGGGGTGCATGCTATCTAGCTGCAGCTGGATTTGCCAGGTGGGAATGCAGACTCTGTGCTACCAAGTCAAGTGATGTCAGAAATTTGGATTTTTACGCGAAATCTCCTGATTTTTAAATGTTGGAAACTAATTAAGTATTTCTTAAACACCCAGCAGGCCTCCCCTAGCCTGGCCAAAGAAAACATGCCTGTGAAATGATTTGGCCACCACTTTATGGTCTCCATTCTAGATCAGTTGATAGACAGCATTCTAGATCTTTAAAGCTCATAGTTTTGTTAAAGAGTTTTGTGGCAGTTATTCTTGGAAGTTGTCTCTGAACCAGCTGATGACTGGCCACGTATGCCCCTCACCAGAATCTTGGCTCCAGCTCGCATGGAAGAGAATAGACCATAAAGCTCTGAGTCACGAAGGTCATGGGACTCTGAGCCTGGGGAGATGTCCTCGATGAAATGCAAGGTGACAGACGTCTCATTGCCAGTGTGGGAGCCAGTCTGCCAGGGAGAGCCAAGCTAAAGATAAACAGATGGATCTCACTCCCTGCCCAGAGGGAGCACAAAGTGGCCCAGAGAGGAAGGACAGAAATTCTAAGGCAAGTTCATTTATAGCAAGTGTTACGGCCTGGAGCTGGCAAACCTTAATTTTTTTTTTTTTTGGTTGAAAGCAACATAATTAGGAATTCCAAGGGCTAAGAATAAGAACAATAAAGATAACGCTCATTAGCTGTTCAAAATTTTGAAGTTTTGGGACACTTAAAATAGTATGTTTTAAAGTCCCTCCAAATAATTTTAGTGTGTTTCTATATGAATGCATGGTATATATGTCCACTTACATCTTCGGTCCATTTTGAACATGTTGATGAGAATGTTGATATTTAAGATAATGAATGTTTTCCACTGCTCAGTCAGGACGCACATCTTAATTCACACTCCAGGGATTGTGACTGTGCTTGGATTTTCAGATGAGATGCATGTTAATGGATACGAGAGAATCCAAACACTTGCTAGTCTTACACATGGTACACAGAGAAGTTCTCGGATTCACATACTTATCAGTGAGATTGCTTGTGGAACTGCTTGCTTTTAGGCATACAAGAGGCTCCTAAATTGTGCTGTCTTTTCAGAATAAATCCTTGCTCATCCCTTAAAATTCTGATTCTAATCCAACAGGGCTTGCCCTCTGCTTCTGAAATTGTAATTCTCCTTTCATCAATAGTTCTGTAATCTTTGGAATCTTATAGCTATGTATATTATTTTTTTGAATGGTCATTGTCTTCTTCAAAAGCTAGCTTTTCAGTTTTAACAGAAGTAACAGCACTTCTGAGGTCTAGTGATGCTTTTGCTGTTTTTTTTCTCTCTTTAAATTTTAAGTTTAGTGTATTTTCCGTGATTTGTCACAACCATAGAACTCATCAGCCTGCAAACAACAAACACTCACAAGTTCAGTTTCTCAGTCTTTCAGTTCCCGAAAGTCCTTGATCTGTGGACTCAGCTCAGTAAATCTCATCATCAAGTTTCCCCATCTGATGGCATAAAAATAAATGGCATCTGCTCTCCCTGCTTTAACTGCTTCCAAAGATCTCACACACTGTCAATGGCTGTAGGGCCTGGAGAACAGTCATAATTGGAATCACTTGTTTCATCACATCACAGGCTGGACTTGTCCAGAGAGGTCATGGTCCCAACCTTCGCAGGATGTGGCCGTGGCGGTCTGGCACACCGGCCTGTGCTACTGACTGCAATAAAGTGTGGGAGCGCTGCTTCCCCTTTCACCACAGGTGCCCCCCTGGCAAGTGAACTCATCTTTCCTGTGTTTAGACCAAACTTCTCAAATTCATTATGGGCACACAGTTAGGAATTAACAGCTCACGCACATTAGATAATGACATATCCATGCACATGCTCACACACACACACACACAGACAGACTTGTGTAACAATTTTTCCCATGCCATTGAAAGCATTTAGAGAGCCCATAACCTAGTTCATGACCTAAATAACCTAAACTTCCAGACTCTCTTTACCCTGTCATTCATTCAGTATTTAGTGACAACATGCTACACTTAAATGTATAAACTTACCTTTTACTTGTTGGGCTTTTAACTGCCAACCTCAATGTCAGCCCAATGACAGCACAAACACAACAAAGGGGGTTATTTCTCACATGGTCTTGGCAGATTTTGATGTAACCATTAGCCTCCCCAGCAGAATCCCCTGCTATTTTGTCAGTTTCTGAACTTCTGTGCGCTGCGTGGACAGAGATGCCACGTGCAGCATTCTTCTCTGGGAAAAAGCCCCTAGTTAAAAATCCTCTACAGAATTATATTCTGCTTCACTTGGCAAGATTCCTAACTCCTTTGACTGAGACATTAGTTGCTCTTAAAAAACAAAAACAAAAACAAAAAAACCTCTCACATAGTAAATCTTGCATATTTCTAAGCCTTGAAATAATATTGATGACTATACATATTCTACCATAGGTCATATTTTTATGATCATTCACCAAAGTGCTTTATATCCTGCCTGACTGTAGCTATCTGCAATCTACCTTTTAGTTCACATCTGCATAAACAGCTTGCCTTTGCTGTAACTTTGTGTTAAACATGACAAGTTATTATCGTGTTTGCTATATGCTGCCATTTGCAATTGTCATCTTTTAAGACATGCTGTCTCCCTAGACCACTTTCGAACAGTTGCATGACATGAAAAGAAATGACTGCAAAAAAATTGCTCAAACACTATGCCTGGTTGCGGTTTTAAGCAAAACATCTGGGCTCATTCAAATCACCCTTCCTTCTGGTGTGACTCTCTTTGCATGACTAACAAAGGCAGGAGGTTTGGTCAGGTGGCTTTTCCCAGGAGTTACTGGAAAAAGGGAATTCTTCCTGCAGGGACTGTTTCTGAACTCTTTGATGCTCTTGGACAGAAACAGGGACAACTCACATTACTTCCTCCAACCTGTTCTTGCTTACTGGTAGCACTGATGAGAAAAGTCTCTGGAATTTTCTCTGACAAGTCCAGAGGAGGCTCACCCTGCCAGAAGCACACTGGATAGAAGTAGAGAAGCCTGGGGGGAAGTACTGATTGTCAGTTTGGTCTGGCTGACTTGGGAGGACAGACTGGAGCTTAAGTAGGAAGCAAAAGATTTCACTTTGACAGTCATTAACTGCTCCTATGTCAGGTCTTAGAAACTTTCTTTACCACCCAGATTGCAGCAGATCACCCTGCCTTGGTTGTCTTAGTCATGTCACCCTGCTTATTTCCTCAGAACATTTGGAAGGTGGCAAGATTGTCTTGTTAATTTATTATTTTTTATTGTTCTCCCCAGCAGAAAGTAAGCCCCATGATGACAGTAGCCCTCTCTGTCTTGTTCACTCACCTGCCTCCAGAACAGGGCTGGCTAAATGATTTGTGGCTTCAGTGCAAAATGAATATGTGGAATGCTTTGTTCAAAAAGCAAGACGTAAGTGCTCCTAAAGGTATTAAAATATAAAAATTTCCCTTTTCTTTAGTAGTTTCTCTCATATTGTATTTTTTGTTATTTAATGACTTCCTAAGTAAAGGAAAATAGAATTTGCAAAGTACTGACATGGATTTTGCTATATATCATACCATGTCAGTTTTTTTTTCTTTTTTTTTTAAAGATTTGTTTATTTATGCATACAAGCACTGGGGTACAGGCCAGAAGTTTGGGGGGGTGAGAGGATCCACCAGAGAGAGTGGGGAGCAAACAGGCAGATCAACAGAAGCACACTGCTGAGGGGAGCAGTGGGCACAGCAGGAGAGGTCTGTTCAACCATGTGGGTCCCCTCCCTGGGCGGCAGCAGGGATCGAACTCGTGGTGCAGTGGCTGCGGTTTGCTTCATAGTGCGTTGCTTAACCCACTGCGCCACCAGGGAGGCCCCCATGTCAGTTTTCAAAGAAAATAAGTGATTTTATCTTATATGCAAATTTAATAAAATGATACTATTCATATTTCTTAGCTTGTCTATGCATATTAACTTCATTCCTACCAGAACTGTGGAAATGCTGCACAAAAGTAACTCAACAGCTTTTTTTTTAAAAAAAAGAGTTATTTATGCATACAAGAACTGGGGTACAGGCCAGAGTGTGGGGCTGAGAAGATTCACCTGAAACAGAGTGGAGAGTAGAACAGGCAGATCTACTGCAATACACTCCTGAGGGGAACAACAGGTGAGACAGGAGAGGTCTGCTGCACCATTTGAGGATTGAACTCATGCTGCAGTGGCTGCGGATAGCCTCACAGTGCTGCGCCTTAACCCCATGCACCACCAGGGAGGTTCCTTAACAGTTTTTATCACACTTCTTGATGCATTCTGAAGACGTGCTCTACCTTCAATTTACAAACAACTAAGAAAGGATTGGAAGGAAACTATGCACTTTCCTATCTTCCCTTTCCTTCTATGTCATCATTTCCTTCAAAATGTTTGGCTAACACAGGGAAGTAACATGAATAGAAAAGGATGTGAAAGTGTTCTTTGGTCCTTGTTCTGGTAAAGAAAAAGCAAAAAGCATGACCTCGAGGATCTCAGTACCTCTCTCCTCACCTTACTCTACAGCAACTATAACATGCTTTCCTTGCACTCACTTTGAGTCTGAATATCCATACATGGGCTACAAAAACGCTGTGCTCATGGGGTGGGTCTAATGTCATACATGAATAAGAAGGCAAAGAACAGTGGATATCTCTTCTCATGGGACTGCTCCAGTGTCCCACTGGACTTTGCTACAAAACATAGGTTTGATGAAAACACTCAGAACTTCAAGATGGCCACAGCATTGTGTTAAAGCACTGTGGGGCCATTGATTGCACAGGGCTGTGCCCATGAAGCCAGCTTTGGTCTACATTGGCGCACACTGAGCACAAAGGATGAACACATCTATTCCTGAATGAATGGATGAATGAATGAATGAGTGAATGAACAACTCAGAACTATCTATCCATGACCTTGGTTGCAGATGACTTTATGGCACCTATATAGCAAGAAAGAAGTAGAGGGGATGGCTCTAGCCTTAGTTCCTACTTGCACCTCTTGCCCTTGAGTCCAGTGCAATTACCCCTACCACCCTACAGTAAATATGCCCGATTTATCTAGTTCAGAAGGTATCAGGTCTTTGCAGCTGCATGACAAAATTTACTTTGTGCCCTAGTACCCCATGATTCACTGTCCAGGCACACCAAGCTATAGTCTCTGTGAACTTCACAATTTTTCAGACCACCACACTTTCTTAGCAGAGCTATGCTCTCTTTGTAACAGTCCAACCCCAGTTTGTCTGTGGCACTTCTCAGTTCTCACTTGAGATAGTCACTCAAATGTCACTGTAGTAAGAAGGCTTTTGACATTTCTGTCCCTGATAATCTAGCTGGATAGTATGAAGACTTGTTTCTTTTATATTTCTGGAACTTAATATCCTGCCTTGTCTTGGGCAGATGTTCACTGTTGCATGACAGTTGTTGACTTACCAAATTACTATATGTGGTTCTCTCTGGGAAATGTTGCATTAGGATATCTTCAGGACATCTCAGTTGAATTTGGTCACTGCTTGCCATTCCTTATCCCCTTGTTTAGGGCTGTTTCTTTATTGAAAGTACTTTTAGCTTATTGTGGGAATTATGAAAGTCAGTGGTAGAAGAAGGAGGTATGGACAATAAGTTTAGTAAGAGACTTGATTATTAAATAGATTGACAAACTGCACAATTACAAATTTTGATAGATACTGTGAAAGAAATGGACAGGTAGCAGAAAGAGACTAATAGGCTGGCTACCTTAAACGAGAATGGTAAGAGAGGTTTCTCTGAGGAGTTGGTATTTAGGGTGAGAATTTCGGAATAAGCAAGAGAAGGCCAGAAGAAGTTAGGGGAAGGCATCTCAGAGAGATCAGCTTTTCCAAAAACTAGAGTCCTGGCAGATCTTGGTAGATAAAAAGAAGCCGCTTATGACTTGGCAAAGAGAGGAAGTGGGAAAGGCCGTGAGATACACCTGGAGAAGCGGGCAGCTGCCTTCTGGAATTTACTCTGGAAAAACTAATAGAGTTATCTGAATCTTTTTAAAAATTCTCTATGGTTTTTATGAAAGAAGACATTCATGCTCTGCAGTAAGAGAAGCAGGAAGCTTTTCTGAGGTAGCTGCAATATTGCGGTGAAGGAATATTGGTGATTTAGACTAGGTGGTGATGGTAGGAAGCAAGTGGGCAGATTAAAAAGCTGTTTTTCCTTCAAGATTCGGTGAAGTGGATCAAAGATGAGGAAGAGGAAGAAGAGGGAATCAAGGGCAACTTCCAGACTTCTATTCACTCACTAAACCAATATTTATTCAACATTTGCCAACTACAGGACATTCCTCTAGAGCATTTGAATGCAATGATTGATAAGTTGCCACCCAGGCTTTGAATGACTCATAGTCCAGTGAGGAAGACAGGGAAGGAGACAACACATTTCAGTAACCAGCCCTACATGCCATGACGACTGCACACTGTAGGCCTGCTGAAAGGGTAACTTCCACTGCCTGGTGCCCATCCAGATAAATGAACTCTACTTAGATGACCGTAGAAAACTACTTACCAGCTTCCCTGATACCTAAGGAAATTTATCCAGAGAGGACTCAATTGCCCATGGGTTCTTCATTTCCTCACTGGTTAGTAATGAGCTTCGTAGTCATCTTGATGTATGGAATTTAGTCCAGAGTATTCACTCCTGGAGAAGGAAGTGCTGATTGGATTGGAGCTATCCGAGGTTAGTATAACAAGTTCAGTCTCTGTCGGAAAGTGTTCCTGGCATGACACATTAGCAATTTCTTTTCTGTTTTTTTTTTTTTTTGAAGACTGTGAAACCATAGCAGACCACCACTGTCCTCCAGCTGCTGTTCTTAGAAATCCTGGCCAGTCTTCCCCGGTGCATTATGACGATCATCTTCACCAGGTCAAAGACTCCCCTCAAATCCTGCTGAACTTGAATATTTCCTTGAAAGTTTCTCAACCTACTCTAGAATTTACGTTTTAACTTGCAATATCATCTAGCACCTCTAGAACCACTGCACCTGTTGCTTTTGTCAGCCACTCTTGATCAAAACACAGAAAGAGCTACTGCAGAAGAGTAAGAATGAGATTGCTTAGCACCACTAAAAGTGGGCCAAGCCTGGCATCGTGTACAGCAGCAGTAGCCGAGGGCCCAAGACTGGGGACTCACACTCTGTCTGGGGAACTGTGGGAAAACATCTCACTTTTCTTTATGAGAAAAACAGCACCACAGTGAATCAGCCTGGGTGGTGGCAGCCCAAGCTGGAGTGTGCCAGCAAATCCAGGTGTGAACTCTACCTCAAAGGTATTAGATCCTTACCTTCCATTTGCCACCCTAGAATCAAGTTATAGTCATTTTATACCTACCAGATTGGCCAATAATCTTAAAGTCCCAAGATTTTGAAAATGCAAATAAATGATTTTCTCATAAAATGGTTCAGGAAATAGTATTTCTCCTCAGGTGAGAAAAGATGATTGTGTGGGGTATAGTCCACTGTTCAAAAATGTGCTGACTACAGGGGCCTCCCTGTAGTCGCAGTGGGTTAAGCAACGCACTATGAAGCAAGCCGCAGCCACTGCAGCACGAGTTCGATCCCTGTTGCCGGCCAGGGTGGGGACCCGCATGGCGTGGCAGACCTCTCCTGCCTCACCCGCTGCTCCCCTCAGCAGTGTACCTCTGTTGATCTGCCTGTTCTGCTCCCGGCTCTGTCTGTGGTGAATCCTCTCACCCACCCCCCACACACACCTCTGGCCTGTATATGCATAAATAAGTAAATCTTAAAAAAATGTGCTGACTACATTTATTTGAAGATAGTATATGAGAGGTAAGACATGATTTCGCCACTGATGCACAAACTTTAAGAGGAGCAAAGAAAAAACAAGGAGAGAGGATGGAGGGTCTTCTCGCACCATCTCTGCTGGAGACCCCATCTCTAGGAGCTTACTCTGTATGTAGTAACTCTGATATGGTCTAGACTTGGCTAATCGAGCTTCCTATGCTCAGAGATGAGCTTGTGATGCCTGTTAGGCAAAGGAGAGATCTCTGTGAGCCTTTCTGGGATCATACCCACCAATCCCAAGCTAAGAACAGCAGGTGTTGTATTAGGGAAGTTAGTGGCATCTTGCTTCCACTTAGAAAGAACCGACTTCTCTGCTTGGGTAGAAAGTCAAGCAGAGGCAGGTAGATCTGAGAAAGGCTAGGAGGAGGGATTGTGGGGTGGAGGGAAACAGAATAGGGAGAAAAAGTTAGAATGGAAGAAATAAAGAGGGAGAAAGAGAGGGAAGGGAAAGGTAGAAGGGAAGAAAAGAGAGAGTAGGGGCCATGGAATGGAAGGAGGGAGGAACGGAAGAAGGGGAAGAGGAGAGAGCAGGTAAAATACTGAAGGTAACAGCTGAAGCACAGGATACTTGTGCCTACAGGAGTTATAGGACTCAAACACAACACTGTTGGTTGTGTTTATATCTCTTGCAAGTAAGGGACCTGGCAACTACCTGGTGCAGTTCAGTCACTGCATCTCAGTGAGAATGCAGACAACCCAGATGCCATAGAGTTCCTATGTTAACAAAACCTTTGCCACCTTGGAAAATGATGGTTTTTACCACTGTTTAATAACCAGGAGAAGTGCTCACGATAATGTGTCAAGTGAAAACAACTTTAAAAATTGTTTCTAGCACAAGAGTTAAGTTGTGAGCTATATTTATATAATTGCATATAAATGCAGACAGGAGGACCTCCCTGGTGCTGCAGAGGGTTGAGTGCCACACTACGAAGCACCCATGACACAGCAGCACGAGTTCAATCGCTAGTCAGGGAGGTGACCCACATGGTGCAGCAGACCTCTCCTGCCTCGCCCGCTGCTCCCCTCAGCAGTGTATTTCAGTCAGTCTGTCTGTTCTGCTCCCCACTCTGTCTCTGGTGAATCCTCTCACCTCCCGCAATTCTGGCCTGTACCCCAGCTCTTGTGTGCATAAAAAAACAAATCTTTAAAAAAAAGTAGACAGGAAAGAAATAGACTGGAATTTAAGAAATATTTATCTCTGTAGATATGATTAAAATAATTTTAGTTTTCTTCTGATGCTTTTCTTTATGCCCTGGATTTTCTTCAGTACACATTAAACTGCCTGTAGAGGCTAGTCTTTAAAAGTACACAATAGAAGTCTGAAAAATTCATACATTTGAGTTAATTCAAATGGATTTCATTTACCCCACAATGCACCCCAAAATGTACAAAGATTATGTTTCAAAACACCTAAGAAATTGAATATTTGATTTCAGAATGGAATCCTTTGGGTGCTTAAGTGTTTTATTATAGTGGACACTAATACTGTACTTTAAGCTCACACCAGGAATAAACACTGTCCCTTGTATGGAGCAAAAGGGCTCAGTTATTACTCAGATATGAAGATAAGGGACAAGTTCTGAGTCCTCTGTTGACAGGGTGCTGTGTCATCTGGAGGCCATTTCTTCTTAATTTCACCTGACAAAAGCACTGGCTGTCAAACTTAAATAAACAATACCAAGTTCCTGTGTGGGAGAGGTGAGTCAAATAGGAGATATTTGTTCTTGGCATAAATGTATATATTTAAGAATTGACTTATCACATTTCACAGCTCGCTGTAAACTAAAAGGGACAGAGAAGGCAGGGTTAAAGGCTGCTCTAATTACTCTCATTTTAGCAAGCAGAATGAAATGAAGTTTCCTGGAGTAATTAATCATATCTTGATGAAAAGTGAATGCACTGCACATTCTGAGGTGGGGCAAGGATTTGGTGGAAACTGCCGCTGCCTCACAGAGGATACTATCGCCTGTCTGGCAGAAAGTTCTCGATTAGGAGAGAACGTACAGTAACGCAAGATCCAGCATTCAAAATAAAGACGTAAGGAAAACAGCAGCCATCATCTGGCATTGCTCTCGCTGAGTTTTGGCTTCAATTCGTGCTGGTAACAGGACGCTTGCAAGTTTCTACGGTGTGTTGGGTGGAAACGGTCTATGCCTGGTGATTTTCACAAACAGATGAATATACTCCTAGTTCCAAGCATACGATTCAGCCACTTGGACTCCAGCAGTAACTACCACCCGTTTCAAAGGAACTGGTGTAATGCAGTCCTTACTATCTGAGCTCATATCTATTACGAAAATCAAGCTGCATGTTTTTCCAGGTGCTACCATCTTGGAAACAAGGCACAAGGGGACCAAAAAATGTGTTTCAGAACCTAATGTGAAAGCCTCCAATTAGGCTTTTTTTTTTTTTTAAATCCAGTTATTGCAAGCTGTTTTGGCTAAAAATGGAACGTACTTAAATATCTTCCAAACCTGTATATTTGCTATTCTTACTACTTATGCGTTATTTTGGAAATGTTAAAAAATATACCATCAACTTAAATGTATATTTGACATTGTAGTCTATGTAGGTCTTTTCTTTTTTTTAAGAACGTGAGTGTCAAATTAGGCAATGCCTGTTGATTGTCAGTAAAATAAGTACAGTAGAATGACTAAATAGCTAATAGTCCAACTGTCAGAGGATTTCTGAAACCCGACCAGGAAAAACAGCAGCATGGAATTAAATGCCATTCAGGGACTTTGATTCTCTGTCTATCTGTCTCTTTATGGTATACCATATTTCTGGCCAATCCTATTCCCCCTCCTCTGCCCCCCTCCCCCTAAACAACATGAAACACAAAGAACTCTCCTGGTGAAGTGTGTTATTCTGAATTATATTTTTTAAACATTTTGCCCAGTTAGTCATATGTCTGAAAATGCATAGAATATCCTCTTAAGCAAGAGTGTGAGTCAAACTCTCACTACATACTTGCAAAAGAACTTTGGCATGCCCCATCTCTGAGGAGGCTGGTGGGTTGAGACTGGACCAAGTCATGGCAGGATGCCTTCATGAGCACAAAGGGCCCTCCCAGGGCAAGACCGGATGGATCTGAGTTGGGGGACACTCCAATGGGCACCACATCAGTTAGGAGCCACTGTTAGAATGTGGGAAAATAGAACAGAAATTCTGACTATTAACCCAGGGTTACCAAAGGTTAAGCTAAGGTTGTTGCCAAGTTTCCCTTCTTCCTTTTTTATGGTAAATTTGGAATCACCCTAATCTTTTTTTACCCCACTCCCAATCATCACTAGAGCCCACATTTGTGTTCTGCATACAATCTAATTGGATTCCATTTCCTAGACTTCTAAACCAGTTTCTTAACAGTAAACCTGGCCACTTCCACCATACTAGCAACCTTCAGCTCATAAAGTCTTCTTATAATCCTACGATGACACCCAATTGCTTTCCCAAATGCTTCATGAAGCTTCTCTGGAAAGCTTTTTCTGAAAATTTCAAACCTGGATAGCTTACTTATTCTTTCCACATTACTCATCAAAATTATCAATCCCAAATAAACAGGCCATCTGTAAGTTTACTGTGAACTAATGGGTGGGACCAGAAAAAAAGATGACTAAAAATTACTTGACATTGCAAAAGCACTTGACTAGATAGCACCAGAATTAAGAACAAATGTGAAGGCATCGCTGTAGAATTATCAGAGGTAAACTTATGACCCCTCTAGGTGGTGATGCAAAATGCCATCTTTGGGGTATATATTTTTGTTACTTTTTATTATAGGTCTCCACACTGTATATGATTTGAAGGTACAGGTCTATATCTCTTCGGAGGAGTACTTTTTAGAAATTACTTTTATTGTTTAATGGTTCACATGAAATACCTAAATAACGTAGAAAAATTAAAATACATAAATTAAGATAAAAGGAGACAGTAACCCCACAACACCACTACTGAATCATTGACTTATTTAGTTTACATCCTCAGGGCTACGTATTAATAAATTTCAGTTATACACACAAACACTTGTGACAAGATATGCTGAGTAAACCAGAGCTAAAAGGCAGACACCTTTGGTTTATGATATTGTGGGTTACCCTCCTCTCTATTCTGCCCATACATCTATTTGCTTCCACATGATTTATATAGAGACTGGGTAACTTTATGAGACTGTAATTCAAGGCATGTCCAAGACATATGTAGTTATGTCTGGCAAACTGTGTGTATTTGCGGGTACTGCCTTCCCAGTAGAAGACAAATATCAAAGAAAATATGGGACACATGAGAAAGAATTTATCCTAAGTGTCAAAGTCACTAGGTCAAACTCAGAAATAGGGACTGAAGGAGAAGGTCATGATTTCCGGGTACAGGTAGAATGTCAATCCCCATACACTCCACTTCCAGAATAGTGGACTCTGGAGAAGAGAGCCCTGAGCAAACAAAAGAACCCCAAATCGAGGAATGCAAGCACATTTTTAGCAAGATTCCTTTAACTGAGCATAAAAAGAGATTTGAGGAGCTATAAACCAACACTACCTCAATAAACATAATTAAAAAATAAATCTCAGTGTCTCCCTTATGGGCTAAGGTTAAGTATAAGTGCTATCACCACTATGGCCTGAGTTCAATCCCCAGCCAGGGAGCTAAGCCACATATGGCACATCAGACCTCTTCTGTGTCACACGCAGGTTCGCTTAGCATGGATTTCAGTAGCTTCGCCTGTTATGCTCCCCACCTGTCTCTGGTGAATCCTCTCACCCCAAACCTTTGGCCTATACCCCAGTTCTTCTATGCAAAAATAAACATTCAAAAAGAAATCTCAGTGATTAGTTTATGTACCCTTCTTAGGCTGTTCACACACACACCAAACATACACAAATGCACACATTCAGATAAATACTGAATCACACTCAACATTAAAAAAAAAAGCCTAGTAGATCATGGTCATATAGCCACACCAGGAAAGGTATTTCTGTAACATTATCATTTTAAATATCATTTTAAGTATCATTTTAAATAGCTCTGGTTTATGAATTTACCATAGTTTATCTATAAACGGTTTCAATGAATATTATTGTAGCTAAATCTTTGGGCATATGCTCAATTATCTCCTTATGATGAATTTATAGAGACAAGATTGTGGGTCACATGATACACACATACTTAGGACCTATGATATGAATTATGCATGTATTATAACACATAAACATATAAACACAAAAGCTTATTGATCCCAACATTAATTGTAAGTAAAAATGGATACAAACATAATATTTAATTATAGGAAATACATGTATATATATATCATACAGCCAGTAGAGACTGAGCCAGTTTATCCCTACTAGCATGAATGAAAGTGATAAATAAGATCTTGCTCTCTTAATTCTTCCTGATATCACAAATAGAATCTTTCTTCCCTTTTTTAGAACCACCATCCAGGGCAGAGACATCAAACTTAATGGACTGGCCCATAGTTTGTAGCACACAGTCCCACCTTAGATCAACATGGCAAAAAGCGCTCCATGGATAACTCAGTTGCCTTGGCCAGTCTTGTTCCTCTTCACTCTGTAAGCCCATATCTAACGTGGCTATTCTCTGAAACAGTTTTTTAATGTGTTTCCCTCCTGGTTACTATGTTCTTGGGATAATTTCCTTCCCAATATATTATTCTTTTTCCCCCCAGTATCTGATCCTAGTTGGCATTTCTCTCCCCATCCCTGAGCATGTTGACTTACAGTATTTGAATTCACTCACACCTGAGTCATTTTAAAATTAATATGCCAAATAAAAATCCATGAGGCCCTGCCATTACCAACAGAGCCCCAACTTTCACATCCACTCCTTTTGTGCCTCTGTTTCTTTCTATGAACTCATTTCTGAATTCATCATTATACTCTATTCCTACTCTATCCAATTTCAGAAATGAATTTTTAAAGTAACCCATTGTATCGAGGAATACACTATGAAACACAAACTTCTACCACTTAAAAAGTTGTAATGAACCATGGTAATTACAAAAAAAAAATATACATTAGTGGATATTTATGGAAGATAAATTCTAGAAATATGGATCATGTCTTAAAAAATTTGTGTGTACAATTCTGTCTCTATCTCTATGAATTTACCTGGCAGAAATAATTGAACAAGTGTACAAAGATTAATGTAAAAGTGTGTTTATCTCAAAATTATTTATAAGTATAAATGGATATAATATTCAAAAATAGGGCATTATTTACATAAACAAAGTTCTGTGTGAATATGGGGAAATATACAGTTATTAAAAATAAAGACAAATCTGTATTTACACTCATGGAAGAACACTGATGCTATAATGTTAAGTTAAAAATGGCAGATTGCAGAGTAATTGGTGTAATGTGATTGATTCCATCTCAGTAGCAAAGACAATTGCATTTATATAACCAGAGAGCAACACTAGGTTTCGATTCCATCTGTATGCATGCTCAGCATGGGCAAAAGGCCACTAGGAAGAAGTGTTAAAGAGGTTTGTGCCCAGGTGAGAAAAAAGGAGAAAATACGAGAGAGGGCCTTGGGCAGCCTGTGATCCTCACAGACAGGAGACATTTTCTGCTATTTAAAACCAAAGGGAGACATGACTCTGAAGCCCTGAGTGTGGTGGCAGTGAAGGTAACGTGTTCATACTTACTAGGCACAGTTCTCGAAGCACCAAGAGACAGCATCGGGCAAGGCAGGTTGGCCACAAGAGCAGTGCCAGCAAGTAATGGGTTGCAGATACATAAAGGCTTCTTAGGAAACTGGCATTATAGCACTTCCTCTTTTTTCTCTAGGCTAAAACAAGTCACACAGCCATAAAGTGATGAGGAGAGGAAACAAATCTTTCTTTTTCAGAGTGTGTGTGGGGGAGGGGGAGTGTTAGGTAAAGTAAAATGGCAAAGGACATAGATTTTGGGAAGGGTGAAAAATTGAGACCATTCCTGAATTTTCTTAAATTTTGGACAACTGGCGCCTCCCTGGTGGCACAAAGGGTTGAGTGCCACACTGTGGGGCTTTCACAGCCACTGCAATGCGAGTTTGATCCCTGGTCAGGGAGTGGACCCATATGGCACAGCAGACCTCTTCTGCCTCACCTGCCGCTCCCCTCAGCAGTGTATTTCAGTCAATCTTCCTGTTCTGCTCTCCACTCTGTCTCTGGTGAATCCTCTCACCACCACCCCCACACCTCTGGCCTGTACCCCAGTTCTTGTATGCATAAATAAATAAAATCTTTAAAAATAATTTTGGACAACTGTCACATAATGTTTGTGTATTTATGCCTATAAAATAGTGGGTGTGACAGACTGTTATACTAACAGTCCCCACAGAGCCAAGCTTCCAAGTGTCCATGCTTGTTTTAATTTCCTAGGACTGCTCAAACAAAGTACCGCAAACTGAGTAACTTAAAACAAAATTTTATTCTATCACACCTCTAGAGAACAGACAGTCTGAAATCAAGCTGTTGACAGGGCCATGCTCCCTCTGAGGAGTCTAGGATCTAGGAGGATCTATCCTTGTTCTTCCAGGTTCTGGCAGCCCCAGGCATCCTTAGCTTATAGCAGCATCGCTCCAAAGCCCGTCTAGCTCCGTGTTTACACAGCCATTTTCCCTGAGTCTGTGACTCTCTTCTCATAATACAATGGTCAGAGTGGTTTAGGGCTCCACTCTACTGCGGTGTGACATCATTTTGACCTGATCAGATCTGCAAAGATTACTTCCAAATAAGTCTACATTCTACGATACCAGGGGTGAGAACTTCAATTTACTTTTTTTGGAAACACAATTTAACCCATAACAGTGTCCTTGTATAATTCCCTCCCTCATTGATTGTGGGTCACAGGACTTGCTTTTGTGCACAAGACGGCAATGCACTTGACACCAAGGGGGTGTGACGAGCATTTGAGCACTGAAGCTGGTCTTCTTCAAGTGCTGCTTCCAGTATGTGGGGAAGCTTATGGTAACCTCTGCGGATGACAGAATCACCAGGCAAGGAAGCGGCAGATCTGCCAGCCAGAGGAGTCAACCTTCAAGGTGAAGTCACACAAGTCACAAAATTGTGAGAAATTATTATTTTATAGAAGCTACTGAGTTGGGGTGGGGGAGGGGGGCGCAACTCAGTACTGGTTACTGGTTTTCCTAGTCTAAAGCCCCAATTAGATTTGATGTTTCCTACCAGTTCTAGAATTGTTGGCTTTACCAGAAATGAAAAGAAATTTGGAGATATTCTAGTCTAATGTCCTTATTTTATAGATAAGAAAACTGAGAGTTGGGAACTAAAGAAATGTGCCTAAAACCACACCGCCACTGAGGCAGGCACAGACTCCTGGTATTTCTAGGCTCTTTCCTATGGGCCCACACCTCAGAAACAACTACTCCAAGGGCAGGGCAGGCTCATGGTCGCACAGCTATTTAGTGTCAGTATCAGGGCTAGAAATCAGACTTTCTAACTCCTCATCTAGAATTCTCTTCCTTCGGGGGGATGGTAAGTATAGAGTATGTGTCTTTTATTCACACATTTAACTGAGCATTGTCCTATGAAGTGTTATCTTTGTCCCAGAATGGGGTTCAGAGGGAAAAAGATATCATCCCTTATCTTGCCTGGCTCTGAAACCTTTTTCTTCCTTTTTTACGCTCCTCTCCTAAATCCCCCAGCCCTGGAAATATGAGTAAGAATTCCTACCCCTCCCCATCAGCCACCACTTCATGCAGGATGGATTAATGAGGTTATGTCTCCAAAGAACTTTGAGTTCCTTGGAAGAAAGGCATCAACATGCAAAGTGGTGGTTGTTATTGCGATTACTTCACTGAGTAGGGTTTCACAGCTGTCCTGATGGAAAAGGGGCCAACAAAACAGAATGCCAGTTTCCCCCAGCAGAGGAGCAGCTGGAATGGATTATAAATGAGACCTGTGTGCCCGGTTCTCTTTTTTGTCAAAGCCCATCAGCTTTTCTCAATGCCCAGCTCTACCCTTGACAGCCCAGCAAGCTTCCTGAGCCAGACAGGTGTGGGCAAAGGCACCATCTAAACTCCACGTGGATAAGCCTATTTGGCAGGGGCAGCAAAACCCTATATTTTGAAATGGGGCCAACCCATTACCAGTGCTCAGTAATGCAGTGGATTTCTCCAGTGGTGATTTGGGGTAAGTAAAACATTCTCATTGCTCAAACTTCCCTCCACTTTATAGGGCAGGAGGGACAGAGGAGGGAGAGAGAAGAGGGTGTGCAGACTCAGACAAAGTCTTAAACTGCCAGGACCAGAGCATCTCTACCCACCATTCCTGCCTTCTTTCTTTTTCCCTCTCATAACCAATCTCTTCTTCTATCCATCCTTTCCTCCCTTCTTCCCTCCCTTCCTCCCTCCCCTTTTTCTTCCTTCTTTTCCTTCTTTCCCTCCCCTCATCCTTCTTCTTTTCCTTCCATTTAACACATATGTGTTCAATATATATCAGGCACCATGTTAGGTCTAGGAGATATAATGGAAAACAAGATGCAGGAATGCAAGGAATTGTCCTTCTTGGTGCAGAAGGATGATGGTCAGACAAACAGAGATATGGACAAAAAAGAATTACATTCCATAATACATTTCAAAACCATATTCCTATGCAAACCTAATTTTATGGTGGGACAAACAGAGGAGCCACTCACCCTGGTTTTGAATGGATCCTGGAAGTTTCCTAAAGAGCCAAAGATGACCAGATTAAGTGAAAGGCAAGTAGAGAGGATTTACTAAGCAGCCACAGCTCCTTTGGCCCTATGATAGTATTAAAAATTCTCAGTGTTGTGCATGTGTAAAATAAAAACAAAATATGAGTATTGTAATAGTATTGTGTTGTCATATTACTCATGCATTTATTTAACATGTTATGTACTCAGCACTGCTAAAAGCTTTGCCTATTTTAATCCTCGTAACAATTTCATAAAATAGGTTCCATTATTATACTTATTTGATTGAAGATGAAATTATAAGTCAGAGTGGCTAAGTGACTGGTGCAAAGTCTTAAAATTTGTGAGCAAAAGCATCAGATTTACACCCAGCCAGTCTCTCTCCAAAGTACCTTCGTGTCCCTTCCATGTGGAGAATGACCTGTACATGCAGGTTATCTCTGTTCTGATGTGACTGCATTTTTAAACATTTTTTTATGCATATAAGAGCTGGGGTGTAGGCCAGAGTTATATGTCAGTGGGGAGGGAGAGGTGGTGGTAAGAGGATCCACCAGAGACAGAGTGGGGAACAGAAAAGGAAGTTCTACTGAATACACTGCTGAGGGGAGCAGTAGATGAGGCAGGAGAGGTCTGCTGCTCATTATGGGTCACCTCCCTGGCAGAGGATCGAACTCATGCTTCAGCAGCTGCTGCTAACTTCATAGTTCTGAGACGTAACCCCTTGTGCCACCAGAGAGGCCTGGACTTCATTTTTATTTATTTATTTTAAAAAAGATTTTATTTATTTATCCATACAAGAGCTGGGGTACAGGCCAGAGGCTCAGCGGCTCACCAGAGACACAGTGGGGAGCAGAACAGGCAGATTGACTGAAATGCACTGCTGAGGGGAGCAGCGGGCAAGGCAGGAGAGTTCTACTGTGCCATGTGGGCCCCCTCCCTGGCTGGGAATTGAACTTGCACTGCAGTGGCTGCAGAAGCCCCACAGTCCAGCACTCAAACCCTTGTATCACCAGGGAGGCCCCAGACTTCATTTTTAAACAGTGTGTCAAAAATAATAATACTCATAGTGCATCTCAACAAATACTTGTTAACAAAAAAAATTTTTTCAAGTCCAGGAAATATGGGTTCTCTAGTACATTGGGTAAAGAAAATGATACTTTATTCTGCATAAGTAATCACTTATGCAGAAGATTGTTTTCTTTAATCAATACTAAATCACACACAAATTAGGCAGTAATCAAGAAGTAAGATAAGTATATATTTAGGGAGAGGTGGGTCTTATTAGTTACGACTTGTCTTGAAGTTGTCAAACTTTTTTTAAATAAAATTGTATTGGTTTTCCATTTTTTACAAAACTATATAATTTGGGGAGTACAGCTTCACATCTCAGCATGCACACATGCTTTACTCACTCTGCACCAAAGCTCCAGTGCCCATGCGCTATTGTATTTACCCCTGGAGCCTCACTTGCCTCCATTCCTCCCTCCTTTCTGGTAATCACCATATTTTTCAGAGTCTAAGTTATTTTTGTTGTGCTTTGCCAGTTTGTTTTCTTTGATTATTTATGTTCCACATGAGTAAAACTACTACTAGTCTTTCACTTTCTGATTTTTTTCACTTAGCATAACCACCTCAAGTTCCATCCCTATTATTGCAAAAAGCACAATTTCTTGTTTTTTCACTAGGTGAGCAGTATCCCATCGAGTATATATGCTACAGTTTCTCTTATCAGATCATCTGTCAATACTCATTTAGGTTGATTCCATGTCTTGGCTATTGTGGATAATGCTGCTATGAACACAGGGTACATATTAAGGTTATAAGATTCTTTGGATACCTAGGAATGGTATTATTTGAGCATATGGTATTTCCATTTTCAGTTTTTTAAGGAATCATTATACCATTTTCCCCAGTGACTACACCAATTTATCTTCCCACCAACAGTGAAAGAGTATTCCTTTTTTTTTTTTACACCCTTGCCAACACTTCTTGTTTCTATCTTTTTAACATAGGCCATTCTCACAGGTATAAAGTGATAGGGTTTTGAATTGCATTTCCCTTATAATAAGTTATATTGAGGATTTTCCTCTATGCCCTTGAGTCTTTTAGAGAACTGCCTACTTTTGTCCATTTATTTTATTTGGTTGTTTGGAATTTAGCTGTTGGAGTTGTATACATTCTTTATGTGTTTTGAAAATTAACTCCTTGTTGGACATGTAATATGCAAATATTTTTCACCACCAGTAGCATTTTTGTTTTTGGGGTAGTTTCCTTTGCTGTACAAAAGCTTTTTATACTTTTTGAAGTAGCCCCATTTGTTTGTTTTTACTTTTATTTCCTCTTGTTATTGGCATTGAGTACCCAAATACATGTCTGAGGCTGATATCCAGGAATGTACGACCTATGTTTTCATATGTATATTTTATGGTTTCAGGTCTTATATCTAACTTTTTTATTCATTTTGAATAGATTTTTGTGTATGGATTTAAATAATGATTTAGTCCCTTCTTTTTTTCTTTTTTTTGTTGTGACTGTCCAAGTTTTACACCATTTGTTGAAGAGGCTTTCCTTTCTTCATTGTATAGTCCTGGTTCCTTTGTCAAGGATTAACTTCCCATAGTTGTGTGGGCTTATTTTGGGGTTTTCTATTTTATTGGTTTGTATTTTTGTTTCAATATCATCATGTTTTGATTAATATTGCTTTGCACCACCCCCTTTATAATTGAAACCAAAAAATTTAAATACTTGGGAATAAATCTAACAAAAGAGGTGAAGGACCTCTACAAAGAAAACTATAAAACATTGCTAAAAGAAATAGAAGAAGATACA
>JAGFMF010011568.1:18325139-18340340 GCA_019455555.1 Galemys pyrenaicus | reverse complement strand
TTGATCTGCCTGTTCTGCTCCCCGCTCTCTGTGGTGAATCCTCTCACCCCCCAAACCTCTGGCCTGTACCCCAGTGCTTGTATGCATAAATAAATAAATCTTTAAAAAAAAATGATAGATAAATTTAACACAACCCCCATCAAAATACTAGCAACATTTTTCAAGAAAATTGAACAAAAATATGAAAATTTATACGAAACTACAAAAGGTCTCAAATTGCAAAAGCAATCCTAGGAGAAAAAAAGGAGAGACATGGTATTGTCATGTGACCTGACTTCAAGATTTACTATAAAGCAATTGTTTTAAGAACAATATGATATTGGCATAAAATTAGATACATGGACCAATAAAATAGAATCAAAAGTTCAGAAATAAATCCACATACATATCAGTACTTAATCTAGGACAGGCAGCTATGACCATAAAATGGGGAAAGACAGTTTCTTTAATAAATGATGCTGGTAAAATTGGAAAATCACACATAAAAAGTAAAGTTGGAAGACTCTCCACACATAAATACTAAAAACAAAAATAAACTCCAAAGATTTAAAGATTAAAGACTTAAATATAGGGGCCCTCCCTGGTGGTGCAATAGGTTAAGCAACACACTATGAAGCAACACTGCAGCACAAGTTCAATCCCTGCCGCCGGCTGGGGAGATGACCCACATGGTGCAGGCAGACCTCTCCTGCCTGGCCCGCTGTTCCCCTCAGCAGTGTGTTTTAGTCCATCTGCCTGTTCTGCCCCCTGCTCTGTCTGGTGGATTCTCTCACCTCCCCACATATCTGGCCTGTACCCCAGTGCTTGTATGCAGAAATAAATAAATCTTAAAAAAATACTTAAATATATATAAAACCTGTAACAAAAAAATACATAGAAAACATTGATGATGAAGATATTTTTGGAGACTCAACCCCTATGGCAAAGAAAATAAAAACAAAAACAATCAATTATTTCAATTTAAAAAGATTTTGTACAGCAATATACAAGAAAATTAAAAATACACCCTATTGAATGGGAGAAAATATTCACACAATATACAACTGATAAGGGATTAATGTCTAAAATTCATAAGAAATTCATACAATTCAATAATAAAAACACAATGAACCCAATCAATAAATCAGTGACAGAAATGAAGAGATAATTCACCAAAAAAGATCTCCAGAGGCCAATACACATGAAAAAGTATTCATCATCATTTCCAATAAGAGAGACGTGGGTTAAAACCACAATGAGATGCCATCTTATAAGAATATCATGTATTAGAAAGACCTCCAACAACAAGTGCTGAAGAGGATGCAGAGAAAGAGAAATCTTATTATACTGGTGATGGGATTGTAAACTAGTGTAACTATTAGACAGTAAATCTGGATTTACCTTAAAAAAATACTCTATAACCCAGCAATCTCACTAACTAAGGAATACGAAACTATCAACATAAGAAAATATTCACAGCAGCATTATTTATATTAGGTAGGATATGGAAACAAGCTAAATGTCCACCAATAGATGATCAGATCAAGAAGATGTGGTATTTCCATACTGTGGAATACTATTTAGCTATAAGGAGAGATGAAATGAAGCTATTTTCAGCAAAATGGAGTTTAAGAGAATTGTGTAATAGTACAAGTCTGAACAATATGAACAAATAGTGGACATGCATATAGCAGATGATTCAATAAAGTAAAATACTTACAGATACTACTAGACATTAATAAACACCATGAAAGCTATGAGTAAAGAGAGACGGGACAGGGAAGAGAACAAGGGGACCCAGGGGCAGAGGTGCGGGAGAAATAAGCAAATATATTAATTGTAGCTACATTAAAAAGAAACTGATGGAATGAAGTTGAATACCATATTCAAAATCAGCATATCCAAAATATTATCATCTTTGGTTATATTAACCTGTAATCAAAACAAAAATTCACTGAGAAAAAAAATAACACATTTTAATTATAAAAGGAGCATGAAAGTAAAAACACAGATAAGTACAATGAAGAAGAAAATGGAAAAAGAAATGTCTATATTCCTGATCAACTTAGAACGCTTTGAGAAGGAAAATTTATCTTAATCATCTCATCTTCCCCAGGACCTAGCAAATTGCCTGGCATGTCATAGATAATCAACACATGTAAGAAAGAAAGAAAATGGAGGGAATGTGGGATTTAGAGACCTCTTAGTTCAGAAAGCCAGGCAGAAGAAACTGAAATCAATGAGTTGCAAACTTTGAGCTGCTTTGGGTAAATGGTACTAGAAGAGAAGCTCACATTTAACTACAGTTCTCCCGGAATATTTATTTTATTCTATCTCATTTCTATGTTCCAGCATTTGGGTCAGTATGTGGTGGGTATGGCACATGGTGGGTAAGACATTTGACGGATGGCTGGAAGGTCTAAGAGATCTGATTTTCAGCTGCAAGATCATATTGGCATTTGAGGGGAAGGTGGCTCCAGAGAGGTCCAGGTAGAGACAATTTTTAGAGGATGGAATGGGAAATGCTGTCCTGATTACCCCAACACCAATCAGAGGTGTTAGCCATTCTGAAGCTTAGTCACTGGGGAGCAGCCCAGGAAGGGCCTCTCTACTCCCTCAAATTAACCCACTCCCAATGGCTCAGCATCTCCCTCGGAAACATATAATGGACACAATCTTTTGAATGGTATTAGTGTTTTTCTCTTTTATTTCTATGTATACACGACTAGCTTCAATATAAAGTCAATGTAGAGCAGTATATGCAGGTACAAAATAATGTAAAATCATATTATTATAATGTAATGAAAAATAATTATTATTGAAGTATTGATGCTCAAAACAGGATTTTTTGCAAGACCATTGCCTTGCAAGTATTATGGAGTGAAGATGTTTTGTGTTATTCTTGTGCTCGTTTGCTATATCTCTTCAGTTTTATGTAATACAGAGAAAAAGGGAACCCAAAAAAACTTCTGCCTCCCCTAGGGCCACAGCTGATGAGAGAGCAATGAATTGAGAGAAACGAGCAAGAGAACAGTTAGCTGACTTTCTCCTTTCTGGGTCTCAAAGTCCCAGAAGAGGAGGGGGGGCAGTGGAACAGTTGGGAGCATAGTGAGAGTGCAAGGCCTTTGATCCACCTTTGTTTTAGATGGAGAGGACTAACAATGAACCACATGGGACCTGCAGAATTCAGAGTGTGGAGTGGAGTGTTTGTGTTAAGAAAGGAACTAATTTGTGGGCCTGAGCTTCCCCTGTTCTCACATAGCACAGAAGTTCACTGCAAAGCCACAGATCTGCCACATGCTTCTGAGGTGAAGGCAAGATGAGTCTGCAGCCTCAATACCAGGGCTGACAGCTGGGGCCTGGGAGTTACCCTATGGCAGAGATCAGAGGGGTCTTCATTAGCAAGAGTGGGTGCTCAGTGAGGGTAAGTCTGTAGGGAGGGGCCCTCAGACTCTGAGCAAGCCAAGCAGAAATACACCACAAGTACATCAGCCACAGATGTCAGCTGCGGGTGCCAGCTGTGGACGCCAGCCATAGGGTGGTGCCAAGCATTCCAAAGCAGATACCAGGCACCTCACACCCCAGCACAAGGGGCACCCTCCCCCCCCCCGTGCCATGGGCCATGGGACTTGAGAGAAGAGCAAGGAGAAGAGCAAGAAAGGTAGAAGAGAGCTCTGAAGAACTGAATGGAAAAACTGGTGAGCTAAAGATCCTGCAAAAGTGATTGGGCAACACTAACCCTAAAACTAAATGAGGCTTAGGTTATGTTTTTTTTTTTCCTTGATACTTACACAGGAGAAGGAGTCATGAAGAAATTCAGATCAGACACAAAGAAAGTAAGTAGTTAATTTCCTGCCCATCTCTGAAAGCTGGATAAATAATTTTAGGGTTCTGCTACTCATAGCAATTTTGATCCTTAGCAGTTTAATCACAGGGTTCAGGAGGGACATGGTTTGCCAGGTTAAACAAGAAGTGACTCCACTCAACACATGAGGAAGGTGTCCAGGGGCTTGGGATGCTTGGCTTGTTAATCTGTCCGGTCTTCCTCTCTTCCTTTCTTGCCTCTGACCTTCTCTATCACCTAACTCTCTCCCCCATCCTCACTTTTTTTTTCATCTGAAGAGAGAAAAGATAGAGGGACAGGCTGTGTCAGAATGAGGCCCACATGGGACGTTTGGTTAGTTAGAAGTCAAGTTGAAGTACACAAGTCCTCAGGAAACATCGTTCTGATAGAGTTACGGATGCTCGCAAAGCCCCTTCCAGTGATATTATTAATCAAGCATATCATCTCCACTTCAGCGATGTGGGGTAAGTGCAAAAGGGAACTACTAAAGTTCTTTAGAGGATTCCACACTTAGCTGATGAATATATTAGTGAATTGAAGAAACCCTCAAAAACTTAGCAAGGGGAACATTCCTGATGCAATACGTTAACACAAGTAACCTAATATAAAAACAGCCATAAGGAAAAAACAAGTCATGCTCCCCAGAGGTGATCTATAGTCACAGAAGGAAGATGTGGAACTTTAAGTAAACAACTAATTGGAATGGCACAAAGTGTTGTTTTGACTAATAGTGGGGTCTCTTGTACAAAAATATGAACTTGCTTTGAGGTTTTTCACACATAAAATAGTCCTGCTCCACTGAGACACTGAGTGTTTGTTTAGTAAGTGACAGTCACTGAGAATAGGAGGGAGTATTGAAAGCAATTGTGGGGCCTGCCTAGCAGGATAGAGATAACAAGATAATAAAACACTTCTGCTCTGCTTCTTCTCTGTCTGCATTTAGCTTGTATGGATGATCACTGACAAAGTTTATAATGTAATTAAGTTTGATGCAAAGTGGAGTCATGTGAGGGTGTGAGGATGAAGGGTTTTGAGTCAACCAGATCGCTCCTTAGCAACAGCTTTTTACCCATCATCATCCATTGGCCGATGACACAACAAAAGTAGCATTAATGGAGCTTCCACAATATATCAGGCAGCACATGAATTAGTTTATACCTTTCATTTCATGAAATCCTTATCACAGTTCTAGGGCTGGAATATTGTACCTGTGATATAGAGAACAGATCACGGGTCTCACCCTTCGGTGAATGCCTGAGTTACCAAGATACGTGCTGCTCTTTCTTCTCCTAATGCCTCCATGCAGAGAAGCCCCACAGCCTCTTGATATGGCTCATTTCAGCCATATTTCTGTGAAGATTTGGAACATAAATTCTCAGTTGCAATCCAAGTTTTGTTTAGACCACTGACTTGTTAGTGATTAAACTATCAGCTTAGATCAGTGTCATATTCAAAAAGAAGACAGTCAAAGGGCAGGAGAGATGAGGACTGAATTTAAGATCATTGAATTATGCTACATAACTTGAAAATGCAAGTTGTGTTCTTATGAAACTACTCTCTCTACACCCTTTACTTCAAAACAGAAAGTACTGTCTAGCGTGTGAATAAGAAGATGAAATTGCCTTGAAATTCCTCAAGAAATTGCCATTAGCCCTGGGTTGTAACAAAGAGTTGCCTAGAGAGGAATTGTGGCTAGGCCTTTGGTCTCTGCCACTGTAAGGTCAAAACAGGGTTTTGGGCAATTTGGAATAGTGAAAAGAGCCCCAAAGTTGTAGAGCCACAGGGACCTGGGCTTTTACCACAGCTTTGACCTTGGGCAAGTTACTTAAATCCTCTGAATCTCAGTGTCCTAGATGTCAAATGGGTGATGGCATCACCATTCCCAGAGTATGGAGGAGTCAATGTCAGGTATGTAAATTCCTCAGCAAGGTTTGTGGCACAAAGCAGATTTTGAGAAATTGCATCCCATGGAAGAGGGCAGATGTCCCAGGTACCTAGGACCTTCTGCCCATGATGTAAAACTATCAGCTGCTGAGACCATTACCCAATATTATTTTCTGTTCACTGTGTTAACAGCTAGACTTCAGGAATAGAGTTTACAGAATAAGCTCTTGGTTGATGTTTGCTGATTTTTAACACAGGTACCTATAGGAATTTTCTAAGTGTTCTTTGTCAAGGATGGAAGCTTCTTATGAGACAGTAAACACCGCAGAATTATTCATGATCTTCAGTCTCACAAAATAAATTCTACTTCTGCAGTGAAAGCCAACCCATCCCCACTTTTGATACACTGATAATCAGAAACCCCGAGCTACGCTCTGTGGGCCCTGAGGGGAGAGGGTGACGCAATGCGAGAGTCACAGAGCTAGGAGGCTGTTTCTTCCTAATGAATGCCCAGCCATCCCACTTGGTTTGGTTGAAAAGCAAGACTCCAAGTCTCAGCCTCTGTGACTGCCAAGATCCTGTCACTCTTAATGTGCTCGTTTCCAGCTGTGGCCCCACGATGCCTCTTCAAACAAATTATTCTGCAACGATTGATCATGTCCCCCTCCCTTTAGATGGCCCATAACCACATTTGAGAGTTAGACAGAAATACTGCCTGACAGATGATCCACACTGGGGCCAGAGGCTTAAAGCGCAACATCTCCCAACCCACTGCCAGTGTGGGACGTGCACCGACTCACACCTAACAACTGTGTCGTTGGTGGTAACCAGGCCTAAGTGCTCAAACATTCAGCTGCCTCCTGCCTGCCAGCGAACTCAGGGTTTCAGAGCAGTGACATGTCTGGCCTTTGTTCTTAAGATTCTGCACCCCCAACCCCCAGGCCCAGACCCCATCAAACAAGCAAAGGGTTTTGTTAGTTGTCTCCACCTAGTTGGGGTATAAGTGCCACAGGGAAACACATTTTGTTTGTTCTTTTTGGGCTGCGTGTCCAGCTCACAGATGTGTACTTGCCTATGAAGGTGTTGTACTATATTGGTTGAATGGATGAGTAAAAGGAGAATCCAATAGTGAAGTGTTGCTTTTGCTTTCCTTATGGAAAGAGAGATCCTGTCAGAAATAAGCAGCGAGGGAGTAAACTGATTAAGGGAATTTTCTTTATTAAACCAGGAGATGCTTCAGATACTTATAATGGTGGTTCTTTATTCTAGGGCTAGATGCACTACAGTAAGTTGATGCTCCTTCTTGCTTATAAGATTTTTTAAAAAAGCACTCATTTTTATTTACTTATACTGTTCTACTCACTAAAGGTTTTCAAATAGCCACATGGATTATTTTAATAAGAACTGAATTTCAGTAATGGATCTGTCAAAATGAACAGGGTTCATGCAATAAAATTCAGTATGAGCCTGTATTTCTGAAACACAGTGGGACTTTGGGGAGGTGCTAGACATATTTTGCCTTCTAATGAATTCTGCGGATCAAAACTGTTTAATAATCTGTCTTCATTTCTTAAAAAGTACTTATTTCCTATAATATCTAGCCGTGGCTAGCCCTGATATGACAAACACCCTTACTTTTCCTCCTGGTACTTGTCCCCAAGTGGCACATGTTCCAATTTGTTGCTATATGACCTGAGTTTACATATTTAATTGTTTAACATCCATCTCTCCTGTCTAAATTGTAACCAAGGATTTTTGGCCAATTTTGTCCATACTGTTTCTCCAAAGCCTTAAATAGTGTCTGCTATGTGGCAGAGGCCTTATAAATATCTGTCACATGAACTAGTGAAAATGTAGCTCATGGGTCCCAATATCCACGTAAACATATCTAGGAGAGGTAGCGAAGGCAATAACAGGGTTTTACACCAAAGACATTCACTGTAGAAGAATAGCTAAACTCAGGTGTCGAATTAATCCAAGCCCTTTTTTCTCGTTATGATGCCCATCAGGCATTTAATATCCCCAAACTAGGTTTCAAGACTTGCATATGAGAATGACAGCCACTTAATGAGAGAGGTATGAATATCACAAGAGATAAAGGATATTATGTTTTTTGTGTGGGCTGTTAAGACTTACAGAGACATCAGCGTTCATTACGTGCTGGGTACACCTCAGTGATGGAATGAGTGACTGGGTTACACTAACCTGTTTGTTCAATTGTTCTGCTGAAGAAGCCACTAATAGGTGCTCAGTTGTTAGAGCAGGTGCATAAAAAAAGAGATGTCATTCCATGAAATACCAGGGCTGGGGCTTATTGGACTTCCCTAAGGAACCTTAAAAAACAATATCCTTCGATGCTGTAAGCTGTATAGCTATTCAGTTACCTGTCTCCCTGTCCACTCTCAGCCTGCTGTACATGCCATGCTTTCCTGAAGGTGATGTTTGGTCCTCACCCCATGGCATCGCACTGGGAATGATCATAGATTTGCCTTAGTCAATGAAGTATAAGTGGGCATGATGCATGCCACACCAATGTGGAAACCCTAGATGTGTTGGCAAGCTTTCACCTGGCAACCTCTTGATCTTCTGCCCTCAGTTATGAGAACGGCGCGCCCTAGTTAGTGGTTACTCCTTCAGCCTGGGTTCTGGAATGAGAACACACATGCTTCTAGGTCAAGCCCAGGCATGCCCAACAGAGCTGCGGTGGACTTACAGCCCACATGAAATGTGAGCACAGATGCTTGTGTGAACTGCTGAGATGCTGAGGTGGTTTGTTACCTTAGAGAACATTAACTGGTACACTGGGGTTCCACTAAGCCCTCTAAAGTATAAAATCAGGCTCAGAAATGTGTTATTTTAAAAACTCTTCACACATTCCTGATAATCAGGTTTGAGACCCCCTCTCCTAGATTATGTACACCACTTCCCTTCTTCCTGTCACCTGTGCATGTGAACAGGGCTTGACGGATGCGTCCATCATCCTATAAGTCAGCTGATAGCACTCCTGGCTGTCAGGCCAGGAGGAAAAGAAAAGAATGCCCTCTGCTTTAAGACGGTGACAAGCTGTGGAGCTGTTGAGACTGAATCTGGAATTAAATCAGAGATTTCAGGGTCACCAGACCTCCCTTCTCCAGTGCTTTATTGGGAATGTGATAGAATAATTTATTACAGCAGAGGCAAGCTTTAAACTATAGAAGGACATACTCTATTAGAGGCCAGATGGTTTGGATTTGTGTGTGATCATTATTCTGGTTTCTGACAATCCCTAATAAGTATTCCTATGTTAGCTACTAAATTATTATTGGTTAATCAATGCCTAGCGGTTCTTCCTGCTGACGAGGTCTTGAGGCACCCATGAGAGGCAAGAATTGTGGAAACCAAGCCTGGGGTTCCAAGAAAGAATTCTCATTTTACTTACTAGCATCTCAGCAATAACACTACAACCTGAATTTCTGGATTATGTGGAATGACCTCTGTGTTCTCTGACCACTTGGAATTAAGCCATAGGTTACGGACAAAGTTAGTCATTTTATTACTAGTAAAAAAAAGTCCTTAAAATGTGTCAGACTGTCTCAAACCATGGTTAGTTCTTAATAAAGCTAAGGTAAGACTCCATGCAGAACTACATCTGTAACAAAGAATCCAACTCCTTAAAGTAAGTGACACTCCAGTAAGGATGCTGTAGTGGGCTTGCCTTTTCTTCTTGGAAAAGAAGGAAGGAGGGAAGGAAGAGAAGGTAGGCAGATGTTTTAATTACTATCGGTTATGACATTAAAATTGAACCTGAGCTTTTGTTTCTATTTTGGTCTTGGATAAGCTGTAACTCTTCTCTTCGTGTTATAAGAGCAAAATTCCCACAGCCTCTAGATCATAGTCAATGGGATAGAGAAAGCTATTGTATGTACTCAGTTATACCCAAGAGGTCTTTTTGAAAAGCATATTATTACAGAGCTTGGGACTAATCAGCTGGAACCCCTGAGTTTTTCTTTCACTACACAGGTATCTTGTAGCTCCAGAGACGCAATCACTCATGACAAGTAATGAATATACAACAGGTTTCTAGTACATTTATTTCATCAGGACAAGAAACTTGGGAATATTCCATATTCAAATACATTGAAATAGGAACGTTTAAAGCCAAAAGCAATGTAAATCCCATTTTCCCTTGAAAATGGAGGTCCACATTCCTTTGAGGATAGTTTTCCTCAGCTCCTGTCCCTATGACTCCCAGAAGTATGAAACTGATAAATATCCAATTACTCTGTGCAGAAGAAACTTAACAACCAGTATTCAGATTGACTTCGATTATTCTTTTTTGAAAAGTATGACTGTCTTCAAGATTACTTAGATAGTAAAACTTCAAGTACCTGAGGCACTGGAGGAGGGAGGCCAGGATGCTCCGGCTGATGCTGGAGTATGTTTTGTTATGGTCCTTGCTGTTGATGTTGGCATGCAAGGTACAGGGGGCAGAGTTGAGTGTGTCACTTTTTGGAATAAAACCTAGGTATGAGTTTATGTGCCTGGTATTTGCCTTTTCTTCTAAAATTGAAGACCAAAAATTCTTGGTTAATAAAATTTCTGCATATTTAGATTCTGATTATTCTATTTTACAAAGGCATGTGATTCTATTTTTTTTTTTTTAAGTTATAGAGGTGTTTGAAAATCTGTTGAAAGCAATAGATCTCCTCCTCCCCCTGAAATTCAAATTTCAGGGAGTTCACCTGGGGTCAGTGGACCCTGGTTAAGCGCTTACAAGATAATGAAAACAGCATGGAACTCGAGGTTTAATTTCCCCCTCATTTTTAGCTGAGTGGTCTTAGGCAAATCACTTACCTTCTCTGAGAGTTAGTTTCCTTTTAGATTTATAAACTATGAATTGATTTAAATCTATTAGCAATTTCTCTTATAATTGTAAAAAATGCAAATTTTACTGAAGCCCATCAGGTCATTTCTCTTTTCTTGCCATCATTAAAAAATCTTAGAAAATCTCTCTCTTTCTGGGAACATGGGGGTGGGGAACGGAGGGATGGGAGGGCAAAGACGGGGAAGAGGGCATAGAGAGCACAAGGGTCTGAGGTGATGGTGCACGGGTGAAAGGGTGGTGGGAACTCCCTGGGGAATACAAATGTTGTCAAATACAATTAAATAAATCTAATGAGAAAAAATATAAAAATAAGCTTGGTACAAAAAAATAATAAAATGTTGACACTATTAGATTTTAAAAAAAAGGGCAGTTGCTATTGTTTCTCTCAAAATAGCTGGATCTTCCACCAAGAGCACAAAAATGATAGTCTTGTTTCCTTGATATTGGACACATAAATTGGTCTGATCACACACACACAAAAGAAAATCTCTTTCCACCAATTGTGTGTATAACCACAGCATCAGTCACATAATGCTTTGTGACATCAAAGTTTATATTTTAAATATATGAGAGATTAAACTGAGGAAAAGTAGAGTCAAAGCAAAATGCACACATTTACCAAGTAAATGTATGAAATTTATTTTGCATATATAATGGGACTGCAAACAAGGGACATGTCTTCAGTCTAGTACTGTTTTTTTAAGGATTTAAAAAAAAATTATTTAGGCATACAAGAGCTGGGATACAGGCCAGAGGCAGGGGGAGGAGAAGCGGAGGCTGTAAGAGGATTCACCAGAGATGATTGGGGAGCAGAACAGGCAGACTGACTGAAATACACTGCTGAGGGGCACAGTGGGCGAGACTGGAAAGTTCTGCCACATCATGTGGGTTCCCTCCCTGGCAGGGGATTAAACTTGCACTGCAGTGGCTGTGGAAGCCCCACAGTGTGGTGTTCAACCCCTTGTGCCACCAGGGAGGTCCCTCAGCCTAATATTAATAGCCAACAATATTTGAGCACTTTCCATAAGCCAGAAACTTGTTGAAAGCTTTACACACACATACACATCCATTATTTCCAACAATATCTGTGAGGAAGAACCTTTCATTTTGTCATATGTCATCCATGTGTTTTTTTTGTGTGTGTGTGTGTGTGTCTCTTTGTATGTGTTTTGAGATATTATCACGTACACTGAAATATGTACATCTTAATTGTACATTTCACTGAATCTGGAAAGCTGCACATGCCATGAAATCAACACAAGCAAAACAGGGAGCACTGCCATCATCTTAGAAAATTCCTTCCTGTCCCCACCGGTCTGTTCCCCTCCCCCTGCCCCACAACCATTTTTCTGACTTCTTATACAATTGATTAGTTTTTGCCTATTCCAAAACTTCACAAAAATTGAATTACACAATATGTATTCTTTGTATATGACTTCTTTCCCTCACCCTTTGACATGCAATCATGTTTTTGCTTGCATCAGTAATTCATTCTTTGTAACTGCTGAATAGTATTGTAATTGTATGGATATACCACAATCTGTTACCATACTCCTGTTGATAAATGTCTGGACTGGTTCATTTTGGGGCTATTCTGAATAAAGCTGATACGAAGTTTCTTGCACAGACATTTTGTGGACATCTGTCTTCATTTCCTTTGAGTAGAAAGCTAAGCATGGAATTGCTGTTCTAATCTTCCCTGTTCTTAAAACTTCCCCAGTATCTCAGATGGAAATTTGCCAAATAACTTTCCTTTTATCCTTCTAGATCCTGAGATTTGAATGCTAAGTAGAGTAGCTTTCTAATTCCTTATCTGAAAAGTTGGATGTTTTGAAAAATCAGCATTTTTCAGATTTTTGAAAGAAAAAATATAAATATATAAACATATAATTACATAACACCCCTCAACAGGATTTAGACCAGTACCCTGAATCAAACACACTATTTCTGGGGCAAAGAAATATATTACTCTTCATGCAGAGTGAGATAAATAAAAACTGTAACTAACCTCATGTCAGTTCAAGTCAGGTTGCAGCTCCACAAGAATTTGCTGTAAATATAAAAAAAAAAATGTTACTCAGAGGGTTTTTTAAATTAACATCTATGTAATTCACCTATTTACAACTCAATGGTTCGTAGAATATTACATTAATAACTCAAAAATAATAATATATAACATATAAAGTAGTATACTGTAAACATTATAATATAAAAATATGAATTCTAGTTAAATATTATTGCAGTGTAATATAAAATTTTAAGCACTTTAACCATTTTAGTCTACAATTCAGTAGAATTAAATGTATTCACAATAGTGTTCACTATTTCCAAAATTTTTTCATTATCCCAAACAGAAATGCTGCAGCCATTAAGTAGCAACTTCCCATTTTTCCCACCCCCTTTTCCCCTTGTAGCCTCTATTTTACTCTCTGCCTCTAAAAACTTGGCTATACGAGTGAGATCATATAAGTACAATCACACAATACTCATCTTTTTGTGTCTGGCTTATTTCACTTTGCACCATGTTTTCAGGGCTCTTTCATGTTGAAGCAGATATCAGAAATTCATTATGTATACACCACATTTTGTTTATCCATTCTTCCACTGATGAATATTTAGGTTTTCTAGCTTTAGGCAACTGAGTAACACAGTTATGAACTTTTGAACATCCATGTACAAATATCTATTTTAACATATTTTTTTTCAACTCTTTACCTAGGAGTGGAATGGCAGGATCATTTCATAACTCTGTTTAACTTTTAAATAATTAAATGTTTTTATGTGATTTTATGGTTTGAGAATCTATCAGCTTTTGCAGTGAATGAACCACTTTCATTTCCCAACAACAACACAGGAGGCTTCTAATTTCTTTACATCTTCATTAACACTTAGTACGTTATTATTGTGTGTTATCTCTCACATTCTAGTAAGTGTGAAGTGGTTTTGATTTACATTTTTCTAACGACTGATAAATCAATAAAACAAACACGAACCCACCCCAAGTCTAGGTAACAAAGTAGAATCAGGAGTTTGTTGAGGATGGGACTTCTAGTCATGTCCAGACCCCTCACCCCACCATGCTGAGGCATGTGCAGATGCATCCACAGACAAGAAGGAAATAAAATCTAGCTGCAAAATCAGGTCCAGCATTAGAATTCAGCCAATCACAGTTTGACAAACTCTCCACTATTCAGAATTGCAGTGACAAAAAGTCTCATTTGCATAAACCAGATGTAGTCCCACCCCTTTTGTCTATATAAGCATGCTCCCTGCAAAAGACCTGGGGCATTCAGCTCAGCTGCTCCTTGAGTCTCTACAGTCCTGAGGCGGGGAATTAATGATTGATGTGCCACACAATCTATAGCACTGCTGCTATGACAGAGAGCCATGACACAACCGCTATGGCAGTTGTACAGACGAAAGCTGTAACACCGTAACTTTACCAAACTTCTGTATCTTGGACAATACAACTGATATTTATTTATATTTGTTTATCTTCTCTGGTAATATGTGAATTTAAAGATCAAATTTTTTCAGTTTTGAGGGAAAAAAAAAATCAGCCTGTTGGAATTTGGGTAGGAATTATATTGACTACATTTTTGGATAGTATTAGCATCTTAAAGTTATTAAATAAAAATTCATGAACATGGAATGTCTTTGCACTTAGCTAAGTCTTTAATTTCTTTCATCAATATTTTAGTTTTAGTGTACAAAGTCTTCTCCTCTTCAGTTATATTTATTCCCAGTTTATTCTTTTTAACCCTACTGCAAATAAAATTGTTAATGTTCCTTTCAGATTGTTCATCGTTGATATGTAACTAAACTTGTGTGCAAACCTTGTGTCCTCAAACATTGATTTCATTTACTCATGTTAGTAGCTTTATTGTGGATTCTTTGGGCCTTTATATGTGTGTGCATATATATATATATATATATATATAATGTCATCTGCAAATAGTGAAAATTTTACTCATTTTTTTCCGAAGTATTTGGATTGTCTTTCTTTTATCCAGTTGCTCTGGCTATAACTTCTAGTATAATACTAAATAATAATGATGAAAGAAAACATCCTGATCCTAGAGGAAAAGCTCTTAATCTATAACCATTGAGTAAATTAGTTGTGAGTCTTTCATAAATAGCCTGTGTAATGCTTAGGAAGTTCCAGTCTATTCCTAGCTTTCCGAAAGTTTTAATCATGCAAAGGTATTGGGTTTTTTCAAATGCTTTTCTATATCAATTGAGATGATCATGTGAGGTTTTTTCCTGTGTTCTTTCAATGTGATTTTTACAATGATTTAATTTGCATGTTGAACCACCTTTGCTTTCCTGGAATAAATCCCACTTGGTCACGGTATATAATCCTCTTCATGTGATATTAGATTTGGTTTGCTAGTATCTTATTAAGGAGAGAGTTTAATTTCACTGAATCATTTATTTTAGAACTGTAAGTAAGGAATTATGAACTTAGTTCAGAAAGACAACAAAACAGTCAACGCAAAGGAAGTTATCAATGGAACCACATCAATTTGTTTTTTTTTTACTTTTTTTATTAAAATATTTTAAAATTTACATATACTTGCCATTAATTGTAATCCCCATGTATTCCCCATCACCATCTCACCAGTGCACC
>JAGFMF010011568.1:18293177-18325041 GCA_019455555.1 Galemys pyrenaicus | reverse complement strand
AGATCCATCCATGTTCCCATGAATGAGTCTAGTTTTTCATTTCTGATTGCTGAGTAGTATTCCATCGTGTATATGTACCACAGCTTCCCGATCCACTCCAATTTGAAGGAGAACTCCAATACTGTTGTTCCTATGGTTCAGGTTGTGACTGATCTTCAACATTTTATCAATGACTTGAAGGTAAGGAAGACCTACTTATCACACTTACTGCTGACAGGAGAGAGACAGACAGAGAGAGAGACAGAGAGAGAGACAGAGACAGAGACAGAGAACTTTGGGTTCAATAATAAAAGTGTTGCAAATGGTGGGAGGTTATTGGTTAATAGTCATTCCCATGAAGAGAGCTGGGGTTGAGCTGCCTGCAAACTTGACATAAATGAGCATTTGAATTGCCAGGAGAGGAGCATCAGCTGCAGCTCTGACAGTGTCCTGTCCATAGTGCACATGTGCACGTGTGTGTGGTGTGTGGGGCTTGCTTAGTCTTGCTCTTGGCTCTGCAGGCATGTCCACATCTGGAACATTTATTGCCTTCTGTTCTGGGTGCCAATTTTTAAGTGACAAACTGGAGCTGATCCAGAGGAGAGTGACCAGGACAAAGAAAGGACTCAAAATCATGTCAGGCCAGGGTATGTTGAAGGAACCAGGGCTGTTTATCCTGGGGGAGAGAAGATTAAGTGAGGGATTTGAGAGTTGTTTTGAAATCACATCATGTGAAAGGAGCAAGAGACTTGGTCTGTATATTTCCAGAGTGGAGAAAAAGACCCAGAGGTGGAAGTCAGAAGCAGAGAGAGGTCAGTTTTCCACAAGGGAGACATTTATAATAGCCAGAGAAGTCTGAGAAATCTATGGGTTGGACATACTATGGTGGCAGAAAAAAGTGTTTCAGGACCTCAGCTTCCCCACCCCCACTTAAGGGGAGTGGGAAAAGTTGAACCTGAACCACAGGCAAAAGTGTCCTTACTTCAGATTTTGGTACTTACAAATGAGGGAGAATCAGGCTGTCTGTGGCAGAATTATTAAGAGGTAAAACTCATCAAAAATGATATAAAGCAAGAAAGAAAAAAGAAAAATAGCTCTGAGAGGAGAAAGAGAGAAGAGAAACAAAGAGAAAAAAGTGAGAGAGGGGAAACAAAGGTGTGAGAGTTCAATTCTAGATATTCCTGAGGCACATTATATACTCTTATTCTCTCACAACTTAGTCACTCAACTCTGTCTTAGATTTTGTGAAATACCAACTATCGTTGCAAAGGGTGGTCTCTCATAGTTAAACTTGGGTTGTTGTCACTATCAAAGGATTCTTTGTTGTCTGAGGAGATACAGATCTGTCTGTGAGAAATATGGCTGCCATCACCTGCCAAGAACTCTATGAAATAGGTGGGAGTAAAAATGGAATAGGAGTAGCCATGAGTAAATAATTTTTGAAGTGGGCCATGAGTTGATTATTTTAGTCTCTTTTTTAAACTTTTAACATCTTCCTAGTAAAGAGAAGAAAGGATGTTATGAAAATAACTTGAGCCCTGAGAAAAAATGAACTAAGTTAATAGTTTTCAAATATATTTAAACAATAAGAATTCAAAATCTTATATCTGAAAAATTTGGATTCAGTCAATCTGGGATAAGGTTCAGGATTCCATATAGTTTCAAAAACTCTCCTTGATGACCCTGGCATTATACAGGGGAAATTATTGTTGGATGAGAGCATATTTAAGGTATCTTCCAAATTTAAGATCCATAGGTCAAGAAGAACAAAACCTAGAAGTAAACACCTTCGATTTTAAAATGTAGAAACTTAGGATATGGAAAACAAGCGAGAGCTACTGTTGTTGTTATTGCTTGCATAACAATAGTAAGAAAATCTCACTGAAGACCTTCAAGAAGACTTTAGATGGTTCTTCATTGTTGACAGTTGAGAGCAGGGGCGGAGTATTTCCAGCCCACACCCATTATCTGGCTTATTTCTTCTTGTCATCCTGCTCAGTATAAGAGGCCACAGTGCTTGAGTCATAACTACTGCCCTGGTGGGCCACCCTGGCCACCCCAGCCAGGGGAGAGAAGAGCCAGAGGAAAGAAAAGCCTTAAGGGCAACTTCACAGTCACAAAGATTAACCCCTTTATTCCAGAGGGTTCATGCCTTATAGTTTCTTTTTAAATTCTATTTCTTGCATATCTAGTCACTGAACAAATAACAAAGCCTGGCTTTAATTAAAATAAGTAAACAACAAAGCAGCTAAGAGAGAGAGAGAGAGATGATGGCTTCTAAGGCAGCTGTTAGATAATGTGGAATTAAATATCCCTGAATTCCTAAAGAATAAAGAGAGCCAGGAAAGGAAAAGCATCAGCTCCAGGCAGGCAGGTTGGTGCCTGCTTTCTTCTTTGGCACACACTGGGGACAAAAGGATGCTGAAAGGATGATCTTTCCGGGAAGTGGTACATGTATTTCACAGCTACAGACAGACATTTTGCAGATAATTTCAGGTTCAAAGTGTTAATCTACAGCCTTAAAACTTAAACCTTAAAACTTGAGGAGTTCATGAAAAATTATTTTTTAATAGTGTGGAATTAAACATAAAAGATGAATTGGGTGCCTCTTTGGACTTAACGGGCTATTTCTAAATAAAGAATACTGGGCTATTTCTAAATAAAGAATATTTTTCAGGAGCAACCACAGAGAAAAGTGTGAGGAAAGTTCCCCACCCCCTTACAAAGCTCTTCCCCTATAGCCTTCTTCCTCCTCCAACTTTCCTCCTTTTGATTTATACTTTCCTCATGACTCTTGCCGATATCCTGCTTTAAAAACAACAACAACAACAAAATAGTTCTCTTTTTTGTACTATTCCTTCTCTCTTTCCTTACATTCCTCCTCTAACCTGGTCTCTACTTTTGGTGGTAAATGCAACTGAAATATCCATTTAATCCTTTAATGAATATTTAGGAAGCATATATTATGTCCTCAGTCCATTTATATTATTGTGCTTTTTTGAGGCTAAAGCATAACTTACACACATCAACGTGCACAAATCTCAGTGTACAGCCTGAAGAATTTTCACATACACACACACCTGTGTCATTACCACCAGGCCAGGGCAAAGGGCCAGTCCAGTCTCCCTGCAGGCTCTCATGTCCACTCCCAGACAACCACTCTTCTCATCTCTATTACCAGACATTAGTTTTGGACCTCATGATTATAATAGGGTGTATAGTCTTTTATATCTAAGTCTTTTTGTTCTGTGTTATGTTTGGGGATTCATGTCTACTGTTGCATGTAGCAGGTAGTATTTTTTCCTAATGAGGTTTTATGTCCCCAGGAAGGAATAACATTTTTCTTTCTAAAATAACCAACTAAATTTAGTTATCTTAAACCTAAGGATGGATTTTTTTTATCTCACTTACCCTTGACTCCTATCTCCTAGTCCCATGTGGATTACTGCTACTCAATGAGAAAAAAAAAAAAGATACCTACACTTGAGTTATGCCTCACCTTCTCAATGGAGTCCAGGATTATAATAACTAAGACCCCTTTGAGATTGAGCTTCTCACAGGTTATCTGCTGTGGGTCACTCCTTAGCATTATTAGTTGCCTCTGCAGCTCCATCACATGGACCACCTGGAAATTTCCTTGGTAGAATTTCAGATACTACCCCACTGTTCTTGCTAATACTTTCCCACCACTAGAGGTCAGGATTCAGTTAGTACTACAGAGGGCTGAACAAGTGGGAAGGGCCAATTAGCACTCCAAAGGACCCCCGAGGTGGAGCTGGCTGGGAGGCTGTGGTTGTAGGCTTAGGCTGAGACTAAAGGAAAAGGCTCAGCAGCTCAGACAACCAGGTCATCCCATTGTTACTTCAAGAAAAAGCTGCTTTTAAACATCACAGATTAGATACTCATTCACCTATTTAAATTATTTTTAATTGGCAGAGGCACTTTGTCTAACAAATCACCTACATTTCACCTTTTTTCCTTTAGGTATAAGAGTGCTTCCTGCTCCAGAACAGAGCTAAATATTCTCACATGGAAGTTCCTGAAATGCTTGGTTGCTAGATTTAACAACAATAACAATGAAACTGTTCTTTCAAGAGGTTTGGGGGAACCTATAAAGGAGCTACAAGATTTTTATTTTTTCTAACAACTAAAATATTTAGTAGGTAAGCATCACTAGCTGGTTTCAGAAACACATGCATTTCAGAATTCTAAAGTATTGCTTAAAATCCAGCTTTTTAGGGGCATCTCTGGTGGTGCAAGTTGCTAAGTCATAGCACTATAAAGCTATCTGCAGCCAGTGCAGCATGAGTTCGATCCCTGAGCAGGGAGCTGACCCACATGGCTCAGCAGACCTCTCCTGTCTCACTAGCTGTTCCCCTCAGCAGTGTATCTCACTCTATATGACGGTCTGTTCCCCATTCTATCTCTGGGGAATCCTGTCACCACCACCCCCGCACCTCTGACCTGTGTACCCCAGTTCTTGTATGCATAAATAAATAAATCTTTTTAAAAAATTCAATTACTGCTCGATTTTCTACTCCATCACCCTAACTTACCCTGGCCTTGTGCTGCCTATACCAATGCGATGTTTTGAGGACTAGAATCAGTCTCTGAAAAATTTAGGCAAAGAAGGCAAAGTTTAGAGGTAATTTAGACAGGTGGTTTTCAAATAAATGGTTAAGCTATGAAGCATCTGATTTTCTTAAATCTTCCATAGAAGCCCTATGTATAAAACAGATAAAAAGTAGTAGGAGTGTTGAGCTGTGGCACTTGCCTCGCAGCTCCCTAAGTCTACCTACTCTGTGTCCACAAAAATCCTGTATCTCCAGGAACATAGTTTAAAAACCGTTGCTCTAAACCAAACCTTCTGTTTATGAATGAGGAAAGTGAGATCCAGTACTTGCCTAGCTAGCTATATTAACCATGATATCTGGCAAGAAATAGAGCCAGAGATTATTTTATTAAAATCATTATATTTTAATAATTCATATTATTAAATAATAATATATTATATTAAATTAATTAAATTAAATTAAATATAATATATTATATTAAATAAAAATTAATATAAATTTAAGAACTTATATTTTAATAATTTTTAAATTTTATATAAAACTAGGATTTTTTTAACAAAAGCATACTGCACACTTATCCCACATAAACACAAATGGCATATGCACTGAAGGTACAAAATGAACTAACCACTTAGCTCAGTTGTGCCACACACTTAGAATAATGAAAAATGCTATCCATTTTAGGTTTAATGGGTGAGAATCATGTTTTGATAAACTGCAATGTGCTAAGGGAAGAGATTTAATCCCTTCAAGACAGTTTTTTTTTTCCTTTTTATTTTGTATGGAGGTAGCATTGGTTTAAATCATTGTATTTTGGAATATAGGTTTACCCCCATCCCCTTCAGGAGGTGTTACCACAGTGTACCTACCACCAAAGCACCAACAGTCTACCACCGCAAAGAGGAAAGTCTTATATTTTAAGAGTGCTCTAGGATTTTGTGCCGTGGAGATTGCTGGTTTATACGTGATGCTGGCTCACAAGAGAGAAGTTTCCTCAGTAGTGAGGAGGTGCCACTTCCATCTGCAGTGAGGTGATGCTAGTGGGCAAAGCACTATGGGACTGGTATAAAAGAAAGTTCAGAGTGAGGGATTGAACAGGAATGCCTATACTAGTTAGTCAAGTGATTTGTTCACGTGCCAGTGGTGGAAGAACAGCAGTAAAAACTTGAGAGCAATTTCCAGCAAAAACTTTTTAACATCAGATTTCTCCCAAGTCTAGCTATGTGACCTGTAACCATTTACTCTAACTTTAGAGGCACCAATTGAGAATAAAAAAAAAAAAAATAGTTAAACTCAAGTTTAGGATAAACCAGGGAAATTTATACCAAATAGAGATTAATGAGTAAACAATTTGTTTCTACCTACATCTTTAACTGCTTTTAATGCAGTTGTGTTTTAAATTATGAAACAATTTCTTGAAGCAAAAAAATTAAATTGTTATTATTTCTTATTTTTTAATTCTGGGGCGAGCCTGCTTTTTCAGAGTATATAAGCAACCATATAGCATTCTATAGCAGTATTTATTAATATCAGCTACTGGACCTAGAAAAGAATAGCTTCTTGAAAACCTAGAGTCAAGTGACACCTAACTACATATTCCCTCCATTCTATAAGAGTAGAATTCAGAGAATACCTGAGCAGTTGAATCTTCCTTTTAATAGCAAAAGTATGGGTTGAGAGTTTAAGTCATCTAGAGTGTGGTGTGTGCCAGGATGTGTACTGAAGGGAGGATGTGCATTGAAGGGAGATACTGGCAACAAGTATTCCCCTCCCAACATTTCATGGAGGAACAGGGGCAGGAGACAGTGAAGACGCATTGCCCAGTGTGCTCACTAAGTAAAGGATGGGAGGTCCTTCTTTTTCACTTTGGTTACCACCTGTCTGCAAATGTGGAAACCACAAAGCAGATGACTGGCCAACTAAAAGTCCCCAAATCTCGGGCCTCCCTGGTGGCTCAAGGGGTTGAACACAATACTATGGGGCTTCCACAGCCACTGCAGGGTGAGGTGGCCAAGCCATGGCCAGGGAGCTGACCCACATGGTGCAGGAGACCTCTCCTGTCTTACCCACTACTCCCCTAAGCAGTGTATTTCAGTCGATCTGCCTATTCTGCTCGCCACTCTGTCTCTGGTGAACGCTCTCACCTCCTGCAACTCTGGCCAGTACCCCAACTCTTGTATGCATAAGTAATTTTTTTAAATCTTTTTTTAAAAGATCTTTTAAAAAAACCAAAGAATGTGAGGTGTAGCATAAAGTACTGAGGTGATGCTACACTGATGAAAAGATGGTGGGAATTCCATGGGGACTACAACCGATGTCAATTACATATAAATAAAGAAAAATAAAGAATGTGAAGTATGTTGTAGAGACCAGCTAATCAGATGTGCAGCTTGTACTCAAGGGATATTCTGCCAATTAACAAATACTTATTGAGCACCTACTATGTGTTGGATACCATTCTAGGCATAAGAGATACAATGATGAGCAAAACAGATTCTTAGCCCTCATTGAATTCATAACCTAGTAGATTAACCCAATGCAAATTAAGTTAACCTGTCAGCATGTAATTAAATACTGTGAGAAGTTCTTGGTAAACAGAAATCCTTTGATTTGTATCCTTGCCTTCTCTGATCAGACTCTCAACACTTCTCCCTTCTGTGCCTACATCAACCCTTTTGAAGAGTCTCCTGCTTTTGTTTTTCATGAATACATTTTTCCCAACTGCTTATTTAGAGAAAGTTTCTTGTCTGACAATGGCAGACTCATTTCCCTGCAAAACACAGTGAAACAAAGTCCTTTTCCTCAGACAATCACGAGCTGGGAGCACTCCATTTCCCTTTAAACCAGAGTACACAAGAGCACCATGTACAGAGGCACTGAGCAACAACTCTGTCCTTGTGGAGGGTGCTAATGGTTGACAGAGATGGACATTATATGACTTATTGAGTTAGTCACTGGTACCAAATTCCAGAAAAATTGGACAAGAGCTTTAACTCAGCTGGACCACATGAAGAATTGGCAAAAGAGTTCAAGTTTCTCCAGGGAAACAAAGATACATGAATCTGTTTTAGAGACTGGGTTGTCTCCCAAACAGTAATCAGATTCCTGTCTTGTATCCCACAATCCCACAGGTGTAAACCACATGAACAAATATGTGCGTAAGGGTGAGGGTAGGAGTAGAGGGGGAGGTGATGACAGTTTCGAATTCATAATGCATCATCTCAGGTGGCAGCTGTGCATCTGTTACATATTTTGAAATCCCCCTCCCATGCCAGTGGAGCTATTTCAGCAGATAATATCTAGGATTGACTGAAAGAAAAGTCATATGTTACCCAGTGTCCTGAAATGGCTCGAGAAGATGGATAAGGGGAAGGTGTTGGGGTTGTAACTTGTATTTTACCTCCTGACTTGCAAAAGCATTTGGATGGCCACTTTGATGCACTCCTTGAAACTGGACTTAATTAGCAGGAACCAGCCTTCTACATGGGAGCTCTTGGACAGGTTCTTTGGGTCCCAGCTTCCCCAAGCTCCCTCCCAGGGATGGGGATTTGAACGGTTGCAGCCCGTGGGGCTCCTATAAAGCACTTCCAACCCATATGTGGCTAAAAGCGATAATCCCAACACGTTTTGCAGGAAGAAAAATTGTGCTGGGAACAGCAAGTCAAGCATTTGCTGAGTTTTAGTAGGAGGTGTGAAAAATATGTAACTCTACTCAGGGTCATTCCCGTTGGCCTCACTGCTAGCCACAGCATGTGTGAAGGGAGGCAGAGGCAGCGCCAAGCTCACATCCATCTTTCTGTGGCCCCATTAATCTCTTCACTTCCTGAAAACTAACTTATCTTGCAATTGGCTTTAAAACCTCCCAGGGCTACAAATAGGGCTGCTGCTAGCACTGAAAGACTCTGTGCTAATTAGAAAAAGACGTACCCTCTGGGGGAGAGAATTGTAGAAAGACACCCTTCTGGGGAGGCGCTTCTTTCAAACTGACTCAGACCTGTGCCAGGACTTGGGGTTCAGCAGTTGGAGTGAGGTTCAGGTCCCCTGCCATGCTCCCCCAGTTGGATCCCACTGTGTGCAGGGGCATGGCTACAAAGCCTCCTCTGTGGTTCACAAAATCGGCCCTACCCAGTCTCCACAGTTGTAATACACATGCTCTGGCCAAGTCCCCGTGCGGACACCTGCATTCTTATCCTCCGTACTTAACAAGCACAGCACACTCAGCGTCCCCTCATGAGAGAGCCTGATGAGCATTAAAATGGACAAAGACATAGCAGCACTGATGTCAGTTGCACTGTCCTGTCTGGGAGGTAATGACTCTCCATTTATGTCCATTTGGACATAAATTTTGGCTACAAATTCTTGTTAGGCACACTTTCCCCCTTGCCCTTCTTTCTAACACTGTCTTTCTACCCAAGAAATGGGCTACATATTTAAATTCACAACATTTTCTTTCTCGTTTTCCTTTGGCATTAGTTTGAGATTGTTTCTGACTTTCATAAGCCATTTCATTAAATTAAATTTTTTTTCCTTAGCCTTAAAGTGTGCTGACTGCTGCCTTAAGTCCTCACCCATCAATAATAACAACAATAATAATTCTAACAAAAATTGAGAAGTAATTACATGGCAGATGCAGGTGCTATTCCATGTGCTTTCTATGGGTTAACTTGTTTTAATTATCACAGAAGCCTTATGGGGTTGGAATTATTATTATTCTTGTTTTAAGATGTGGTAGCTGAGCCAAGAAAAGTTAAGTCATTTGCCAAGGGCACTCAGTGAGAGAGCTGGGAGCCAGGATTTGAGCCTAAACAGTTTGGCCCTAGAACTAGGCTCTTAAGCATAATGCTCTATTACCCCCATCCCTCCACTCGCCAACACTCTGCCTACCCTTCTCTCCATCCCTCTACTCATCACTTCATCTATTTATTCGTTCACTAAATAGCTATCCCCAGGCTCATGCTAGGTGAATAAGACAGAGAACAAAGTATACACTCTAACAAGGACATTTTTAAAATAGTGGGTTGAAGAGACAAGTGTAAAGGCAAGCAGACCCTATAGTATCTCACGGTAGACATGCCTCCACTGTCTGCCTTGCCAATAATGTCCTAACCCAGGAACTTCCTTTTCTTTTTGCTCCTTTTAAAGGGTCGAGCCTAGGTTCCACATTCATAGCACATAACTACTTACTGGTCACAACTGAACTAGAGTAAATACAAGACCTATGACCTACCTACACAGAGAATAAAACCACGTAGGGAATTTGAACTAACAAACACAGTGGAGCCCAGTTATTAAGAAAAAAAAAAAAACAAATTGGTACTTTGGCAACTTTGGGAATTGATTACTAGAAGCTCTGATCTGCCTGACTAGCCATCAGGGTGATGCCTCTGGTAGGAGAGGTGGGCTGATTGGGCCACAAATGTCGTAATAATTCCCTTGAGCCACAAAGGAGTATTAGTCTCTTGGCTTTATGTCACACTGATGACAGCGGGAAAAGGTCTGCTAAAGGAGGATCTTGAGTGCCAAATAAAGATGTCCACACACAAGGAAGGAAGCTGGTGGTCTTTACACATCTCCTTTTCCAAACTAGATTTCACAGGAAACCTCAATTCATAAAGCAAATGAAAGGATAGTGCTTGTGGCATAAGCAAGAGTCAAAGCCATGGACTCCCCCTCCTTCCCTTTTTCTACACGGCTGAGCTGCTCACAGGTTTTGCTTTAGGAATTCTTGATCAGAAGAGAAGTTAAGAAAAAGATTTTCACCTGAGACTTGCAAGGTCAGCACACCTGGGGTCCGGAGTGAAGGCAGAGTAACTTCCAGGGCTCCTGTGATGGTCCAAAGGTGAAGAAGCTTAGGGCTTGATCCTGAAGAGGGGGTCTAGGGATAGGATGGCCAGGGGGAGGTTCTCTATGATTCTGGCAAATGGGTCAAGGAGGAGTCCTGAAGCCCTCAGTGGCTTTTTCAGGCTTCTACTGATCTTTCTGCATCAGACGTGACCAGGTACATGGCAGGCGGGGAGCCCGGGGGGCTAACCTCCTAGCCCCCAGTGAATTATTCACTCTCTCTGGGCTCTCTACTTCTGTTTCTCTGTGTAGCGGCAGGAAGATGGCACAGGAGCAAGGTTCGGGATGGTTCTGGGCAGACAGGTCAAGGAAGGAGAGTCTCGGAGCCCTCAGTGGCTTTTCACGCTTTATTTAGTAGAGGTGGCCAGGTACACGGCAGGCAGGGGTGCCGGGGGGCCGGGAGGCTGGCAGGCCTCCCAGCCCCCAGTGCATCTCACCCTCTTGGCTGCTGCTTCTCTCTCTGCTGCTGCTCCTTCGCCCTGTTGATTCTATCGGTTCTGTCGGTCAGTTGGTCCTCGCAGTCTGGCGTCCTCAAGACGCCGCCCATTTATGCCCGTGTCCAACACAGGTGCGCCCACTTGCGCATGCCCACCCTGGAATGCTCGCAGCACCACAGGTGTCCATCATCACAGTGATGGGAGGGTGGAAAGACCTGATCAACCGTTACCCTACACTCTGCTATAGCCACTTCTTTTTCTCCTTCTGCTGGCGTCCCCATGATGCCACCCTTATATGCCCAGTCTCAGCCCAGGTGTGCCCACCTACGCATGCCCACATCCTACTCTCTGTCTATCATCAACACTAATGATGGGTGGGCGGAAAAACCTGATAACTTTCTTTTACCCTATGGGGGGCAAGACAACAACAATGTTGCAGGCTACTTTGAAGGTCAGGCTGGCAATCAAGTGTTTTTTGTCTTTTTTAAAATCTGCATCTAGTTTCTGTCAGAGCTCTGCATGAACTTCTGGTCTTTGTCAGTTGGTTGGCCATCTGGGCATCTGGATGGCACAGCTGGGCCCAATCTTTATTTAGCAAGTAATGAATTCTAAGGCCATCCTTAGTCTCAGAGCTTGATTCACAGAGTTTCCATGCTGGAAATGGATGTTTAATGTTTGTTGAAATACTGAACTGAAGTAATTAGAGTGAAATAGTAGGTTACATCAGAATTAACACTGAGTATGATCAGGATATTGGTAGATTGTGGAAGAGAAGCCCCATTGTTCTAAAATAGATACTATGTTTTAGGTATACTATTTTTTTTTAATTAAAGGCATGGATAAAACAAAATATAACTGTTTCTTCTACCTTATATCTAGCAACATAAATAGATTGTGGCCTTTCAGGTTAGAGAGATTTGGATTCTGTAAATTCTAGAATTCTAGCTACTGCAGTTGATAGAAATGCTGTTTAAATTCTTTCAGCATTAGTTTCTGAAGTAAAGAATATAAAACCCTCCTCCTAGAAAGGTTCTGAATTCAAAGGACAAAAGGGGCAAGAATGAGTTCAGCACCTGACATGCCACAGGCACAGGATAATAAATACAGGTTAGTTCAGTTTCCTCATCTGAATAATGCATGACAATTGTACATCTCTGACAGGTTTCTGAAGGCCCAAGTAAGATAATAATACATGTTAGAGCATTTAGCACATATATTCTTGATAGTGAAATAGACTATATGGTTTGAATGGAAGACTGAAGTGTAAGAAAAGAAAGAATATCAGCCTGAGAAGTAGTTAAGAGGAGCATTTGCTACCTCCTCACAGATTAAGAAACAATAACCACAACAAATTTATGGCACAGTCAGTGCACTGGGGAGCCCAGCGGTAACAACAAAGCACCAGGTGATCTGTGGGTTTGGGGCCAGGATTTCCTCCTCTTGCCAGACAAGCTTCCAGGGAAACCAGAGCGCTGGCGCCCATCCATCCAGGTGGTTGGGCAGCTGAATCAGTAGAAGTGATCCCTCCCGTGTGTGGCTGACTCAGAATTGTCTGTCTGTGCTGGTTTGTCTATTGGGACCACATAGACTATGTCTGTATCATTTATTCTCTATCATAAATATTATTTTCATGCAGCCTACCAAAGCAAGGTCAAAAGGGATTCAATTGAATATCCAATTAATGTTTCTCCTTTTCTTTAATGAGGCTACTAATCATTTTATTTGTTGGCATGCTTACTTATTTTGATTGGTGTGGTAAGGTTAAAGTTTGATTTTTTTCCCTAAGTATGGTTATCACCAAATACCATCCACAGACAGCAGGCAGGGTGTCTTAGAAACAACAGAATTTCACTTCTTACAGTTATAGATGCTGGGAAGTCCAAGATCAAAGCAGGAGCTGATTTAGTGTCAGGTGAAGTCCCACTTCCTAGTTCATAGACAGTTGTCTTCTCTGTGTGAAGGGGTGTAGGGTAAAGGTTGATCAGGTATTTCTACCCTCCCAACATTGATGATGGACACCTGCGGTGCTGCGAGCATTCCAGGGTGGGCATGCGCAAGTGGGCGCACCTGTGTTGGACACGGGCATAAATGGGCGGCGTCATGAGGACGCCAGAACTGTGAGAACTGCGAGAACCAACAGACAGAACTGTGAGGACGAACCGAGAGAACCGACAGCAGCAGCAGCAGCAGCAGCAGCAGCAGCAGCAGCAGAGAGAGAAGCAGCAGCCAAGAGGGTGAGATGCACTGGGGGCTGGGAGGCCTGCCAGCCTCCCGGCCCCCCGGCACCCCTGCCTGCCGTGTACCTGGCCACCTCTACTAAATAAAGCATGAAAAGCCACCGAGGGCTCCGAGACTCTCCTTCCTTGACCTGTCTGCCCAGAACCATCCCGAACCTGCCTCCAGTGTCGCCACCCCCTTTCCTGCCGCTACAAGGGGTAAGAGAGAAGGGCTAAGAGAGCTCTCAGGGATCTCTTTTATAAGACCACTAATCCCATTCATGAGGAGTCTACCCTCAGGAAACAATCATTTCCCAAACTTCTCCCCAATACACTGCAAATACCATCATCACTTTGGCCATTAAGAATTAGGATTTAACATATTAATTTGGGAGAACATAACATTCAGTCTACAGCAGGAACAGATCACTAGGATAAAGGTCAAAAGATTTTTTGGAATGGTAGAGAATGTAGAGAATGATATCAAATGGTTTAATATGTTTTAAAGTATCAAAGTCATAAATCACAACATCAATACTGCTATTTATAAATATTACAGTTCTACATTTTGGCTAGGTATGTCATCATTATTTTCATGCCTTGACTACTGCCACTTTTTAATTTTAGAGAATCTGACTTTAACATCACAGAGTATATAGCTACCACCATCAGTTCACACTAGTAGTTTACTAATTCAAAGGAATAAGGAAAGGTAGACAGTTTGAGAGAAAGTAAAACTACAGAGCAAGAGTAACTTCTTTTTTATTATAATCTAGTTTTGATTGAGTTTGAAACAACAAGTTGTTTGGGATATTGCTGTCCATAGTTGTATTCAACAAGTTCTAGTAATTAGAACATAACGAAGGTCCAGCAGCTTCAGTCAGGCAAGCACTGACTAGAAACCATACATGGTGACAAAAGACATCTCATTTGGCCCCTATAGCTGTGATAGGTACAGTAGCCACTGTCCACACATTTAAATTCAAATTTACTAACAATAAATAACATTAAAAATTCAAGTCCTTACTCGTATTAGCTACATTAGGCAGCTATGACTATAGGAGGCAGGTGACTCAATGACAAAGGCAATGGGGAGATGTGGGACTATCTGGATTTGAAGTCTGGCTTTGTCATCCATTAGCTATGTCACTTAGTAGCTTTTCAAGTTATAGTCACTGAACCTCAGTTTCTTCGTGTATGAAATGGGACTAACAATACCCATGCTGTGCGATTGCTATGAGGAATGTGCATCACAAGTTTGTAAGTCATGTAGCAGACTATCTGCTAACAGCAAATGATGGCAATGGTGAGGATAATGATGATGAAGGAGGAGGATCAGACTCAAATACTAGCCTCAAAATCCTCTAATATGATCATTAAAGCATTGCGGTCACTCCCATTAAATGTATGCAGCCATGATATGAAAATGCCCCTTTTCAACACCATCTTATCATTCCATAACAGACAGCATCCTCCATACACAAACCTCTTCAACAACTCCAGGCATTTGGGCTATTTCCTCACTTCCCTCTATTTTCCAGCAAGAATCTGATTTCAGCATCTAACTTAGTAGGATTTGAAAGCACAGAGCCCAAGAATTTAAAATTGTAATTGCAACCAACCCTAACATCAGCTTACCCATGAGAGGCATCCTTAAATGAAAGAAACCAGACTATAGCTACACTTACAAGAACCAGGAAGAAGATACCAGGAATAATTTCGAGATGTGAGCAAAACTACTTCTTTCAGAAACTACCTCTTAGTTCGACCTCTTACAGACAAGACATTACAAAATCGCTCTTGCTGTTAGAAGGCCAAGGCAGCCACTCCTTTAGAGACCAACACACCTGCAATTGTTCTATTTTCTTCTGACACACCAACCATTTTGCAACATCTGGATAAGTAGCTACAACACAGCATCTTTTCCTGTTTCAAGTCTCAGCCTCCCACTGACCACAAGGTCAAGTGTTTTGCTTAATTCCATGGCCTACCCTGCTGTCTCTTCAATCAGTGCTGTCATTTCCCCAGTTGGAGGGTCGATGACTAGTCTGGACAATAGGTCTGCTATAAACGAGTCTTTGCCTGGGGTATAGATTACTCATAAATCATATCTTTATAACAGCAATAACATTCCCTGTCGTCTAGCAGGTGTGTTGCCTAGTGGTTTGTGATCTGTCTGGACAGTTCGACTTCTGCCAAATGCATATTTGTGGAGCTCTCGTAGTGCACATCCATTGCCAACAATTTTTTTCCTTCTTTGTTCAAGCAAACTTTTTTTTTCCCCAGCCAAAGTGAGTATTAGAGGGCCTCCCTGGTGGTCTAGGGGATTAAGTCTCAGCACTATCACCACTGTGGCCTGAGTTCGATCCCTGGCCAAGGAGCTGACCCACATGTCGTGGAGACCTCTCCTGTCTTGCCCGTTGTTCCCCTTGACAGCGTATTTCAGTAAATCTGTCAATTTGCTCCCCACACTGTCTCTGGTGAATCCTCTCACCCCTCACACCTTTGGCCTACACCCCAGGTCTTCTATAAAAATAAATATTATTCAAAGTTAGCATTAGAGATGTGTGACTACTGAACAATCCAACTGCTTAACCAGAATCTCACCGTATGTGCTCAATGTTTTTTTACATCACTGGACAGTTCTTTTGGAAGTATCCAAGAACTATTTTTTAAAGTAACTTATTTTCTTACATCGTTATTCATTTTTGTACAGTAATTGCATTTTCCCCTCAGGTGACCCCTTGCCCGCCTCCTCCCTTGCTGTTTAACTCAGATCAATAGTCTAAGATCTTGTATCTAAGAACTTTAAAGGGGAAAGTAAACCACTGTGCTTATTGCTTCACCCATGACATTTTATTTAATCTTTCCTACTAACTCACAAAGTGGGTACTGCCTATAACCCCATTTCACAGAGGAGGAAACTAAGGCTCTAAGAAATTTAGCAACAATCTCAGCTGGTAGTCACCAAGCCCTGATGATGGGCACAGTGATATAAGATCTTATCTCACTTAGACACTGGAACTATATAGTCTCATAATCACTCATCACATATGACTATTTAAATTAAAATGAGTTCAAATCTAAAATACAGTTCCTGGGCCACATTAAAAACATTTTAAATGCTCAATAGCTACATCTGGCTCATGATTTCTGTCTTGTATGGTGAAGCTGTAGGACCATCTATGTAGGAAATCACCACCATCACCGAAGTTGAGTGACAAGTGCTGCTCCAGAGCAATGTTCTAAGGCAGGAACAAGTAGTAATATCCATACTATGGATGAGAATGCAGATTTTATCAGGTGTGTGACTTACTGAAAGGAAGCACCAGAGCCAGTGCATTAGATCCAGGCCTAAATCCAGTTCCAGATTTGCTCTTGATCACAGCCTTGTTCTATACACTCAGTGACTTATCTAAGTTCTCACCACTGGCGTATGATGGTGTGGGGCTTCTGGGCAGAGGCCTCTTTGAGAATTCAGGGATAGCTATTACAGTCTCACAAACAGACCCTCTCCAATAAGCCTTAGCATTTTCTTGATCTGCTTTCAGTCTAGAGTCACCCAATGCCCCAGGCTGTTTGCTTCTGCTGTTGAAATTCATGTGCATCTCTAAGGGTCTCTTGCTTCTATGGGAGCCCATCTCTTTTGCAGTGTCACGAAAACATGTGCTTGGCTTCCCCATCTGTCACCATCATCCAACTGAGCTGATGCAGATGACTTCTCCTGAAGTCTTTATCTTCTCTGAAGGACCTCGGAGACTGACTCAATCCCAAATAGTAGTCTGAGGCTGTGACCCTGGCTTGCCCAGGGAGCATGAAGGACACAGAGCAAAGTGGGTTTCATCGTCTGTCATGAAAGCTCTTTTGCTGGCACAGGCCCTAAGACTTCATCTATGGTCAGAAGAGGGTCATAGGAGATGGCCTGTTTTTCTCCCCAAATTAGCCTTGAACAGCTGCTCCCTCATCTCAGGAATCATTTCCCTGAGCCAGATCCTTCCCTTTCTCAAAGAAGTCACAACTCACCACAGTGTAAGAATTCTTCTGATTTTTCTTAGGGTGGCAGAGAATGCTCAGCAGGAGCAACAGAGCTTGTGGAGTGACCCTGATATATCAAGGTTCGGTACTAATAAACTAATACAGTGTGGAAAAAACAAGCATTTCGTGAGTCCTTCCTATGTGTTCAGGATTCTGTGTTGCTTCATTACTTCATTTAATCTCCACAAAATCTTTAAGTGGTAAATGCTTTATTGTTCCCTCCTTACAAACTAGAAAACTAAGGCACAGAGAAGTAATTTTCTTGAGCTATTAGGAGATTAGTACTTTTAACCACTAAGCTGGATTACCTCTTCATTTGCTTCTAAGTCATTATCCAGATTTGCAGATGAGAGAAACAAGAGTCCTAGAGACTAGGGATCTTTATCCAGGAGGCAGGTAACAAGTGGCTATGCTGGAGTTCACCATAATACATTCATAGAATATATGAACATACATTTTAACCATTTTAAGGGTCCAACTTTAAGCAATTTGGTTTGAATGTAGAGTTGTTTTAAGACTAAAATTAGAAGAGTGCTTTGTGAATTATAAATCACTCTACAAATTTAAGGTACTCCTTTTTTATGTAGCAAACTCAAAATCAATTCTGTTAAATTGTACTTCATGGCCCCCTAAGTACTCAAAACCCAATATAAGAAAACAAGTTCATCCATGAGGATTAAGTTAGGTAGCATTAGTAAAAGAAACAGTTTGGTTTAAACTATGGAACTTTCTTGAGTAAGAGTCCAGAGGTAGGAAGCCTGGAAGCTTCTCTGGTTCTTATCTTCATGGGCCAAAATGGATTAGAATTAAAGCCATTATGTCCATGTTGAAGATGGTTAGATGCAGAAAGCTGAAAAGAACAGATGCCTTTCCTGTTAAGAACATTCTGTTTTTGTTTGTAACCGGTATACCATTGAAGTCTAGAAAATGGAGTCTGGCTGTTACCGGGCTACAGCAGGCAGGAGCAGATATGTGTGCTGCTCCACTGCAAGTTATTTGTGGCAGTTTCTCCTCAGAAACCTTTTATGTAGCAGTGTACTGCCTGGATCGTGGAATGGACCAATCAGGTGTGAGCTGTGGGTTGACTGATGCTTTGTTGCCAGGACTCCGCCTCTTACCACAGTCAGTGGTGGCAGAGTGCTTTTGTGTAAATTGCACTTCCTGAATTATGGAACAGACCAATCAGGTGCAGGAAGGACTGAAAAATGGACTAATCAGACTGTGGGCGGGGGGCACACTGAAAGTGCATATAGCCAGGTTTGGAGGGAGCCTGGAGGACTAATTCAGATGCATTGATTCAGCTAGATTCATCAGACATCAGAGGAGCCAACAGAAAAGAGTGTGAAGAAGTAGCAGCCTGGAGGAAGTAAAGGTTTGGAGAAGCAGCAGCCCTGAGGAAGAGCCCCTGCAGAGGAAGAGAAGGAGGACAGTTCCAGCCTCCAAAGAAAGGAGGGAAGCATCCAGCAGCCACCCTCTGAGGAGAGGAGATAGACTGAAGGACTTTGCAGAGACTGGGCTTCAGTCCTGTCTCTGACACTGACTGGAAGGAGCACCAATAGCCCTGGGCCTGGTGTCTCAAAGAGCTGTTTGTTGTTGGTATAACCCAACAACTCACAAAAGCTGTTAACACTGGGTGTCCCTGACACCACCTCTGCAGGCCATGTAGCAGTCATTGATACTGGCCCGTGCTGCCCAGCACTCCTGGTGACTGGTGACTACCCTCATAGATGCTGTCTGGAAGAAGAAGCCAGCCTCTTGTCTATGTAAGCATTTTTGTTTTCCCCTGTTTGAAAATAAACCCCATGGTTGTTCCTGTAGCCTGAGGTGTCTTGCAATTTGCATGAGGGTGAGAACCCTTAGGCAGTAACCTGTATTGGGCACTGTGCCCCTGTTGTTTTAGACCTTGATTTTGGTTTGTGGCCTTTTGGCCTTTTGGGACTTTTGGGGGGCTCTCTGGCCTCAAAGCCTCCTCCGCCCCCTGTTTCATGGCTACGTGGGAATATGCCCAGCAAAAAACGGGGATTTTCTTAGGAGTAAGAAGACAATAGATTTGGGGTAGGCAGTGGGTTATCTCAGCCATAAGAATGAATATCTGTAATAATGTAACTGTTAATCTACTAGATAATTTAGGGTATCAATCCATTTCTGGATCACCTCCCAGTCTGTATTCTGATAAAACAGTAGGAAGATTTCAGTGTTAACACAGCACAATCTCATTTAATTCTGTGGATCTCAGAAGCAATAACAATCCCTTTTACTTGTTTAACATTCCTTCCAGTTCCTTTATGGGGCTATTTTCCTCAAAGGGAGTTCTTAGGAAACCACAATTATCCTTGTACTTCCTAGTTCTGAGATTGCCCTAATTTTCTCTTTAACAGTATATTTGTTTGGAGACAGACCTCACTCTCCCATTTCTTTCCCATTCTTTGCTTGTTTCTAGATGATTCCCATTAGATGTGGGATTTACAGCATTTGAATCCTGGCTAGATGTTAATGCTCCAGGGAAGACCTTCATCTTAAGGCTTTATCACCAAGTAAGTTGAAGCAGCAGCACCACTGAGTACAGTTCCTTGGAAAATATTTTCATTATGTTCAGTTAAAGTATTAATTGAGGGCCTCCCTGGTGACACAGGGGTTAAGTCTCAGCACCACCACCATGGCAGCCCTCTCATGGCAAAGCAGCCTGAGCTGGATCCTAACCAGGGAGCTGACCCACATGGCACAGACCTCTCTTGTTTCACCTGCTGCTCCCTTCAGCAGTGTATTTCATTGGATCTGCCAGTACTGCTCCCTATTCTGTTGCTGGTAAATCCTTCCACCCCCTGCACCACTGACCTACACCCCGTTCTTCTATGAAAAATAAATAAAATAAATAATTCTTTTAAAAATCGATTGAGTATCTTGCCTTCTCTGAAGCTGTTCCCTCACCTGTCATAAGAAGGAGTTGATAGTTCCATGAAATGACAAAATTCCTGTCAACTCTGGAATCTACAGTCCCTTGGCCCTGTGAATGGGACCCAAAGGAGCCAGCAGCTGGGGTGTAGAGGTAGAAAACAAAAAGAGTGGACTGAAAGGGAGGATGGAAGAGGCCAAATCTATTTAAGATTTTTTTCTAGAATGTGACCTTTCCCACTCTGAACTTCAACCAGTCATGTTTCGAAGGAAGGAAGACAGATATTGCTTCTTTTCTCTAAGAATTGGCGAGTGCTGGGAGGACCAGCATGTATGAGCATCCCATCGGGAGAATGGGGCAAGAAACACAGATCAGAGCTGCCTTCTCGGTTGTTGCTCTCTCTCTCTGCCTACTTCCTCCTAACCCCTACCCCTCCACATTTCTTATTCCATCCCTTTTAATATCCTCAGAGTTCTATAATCCACTGTTTCCCCCTCTCGAAATATTCTCCCTTGTCTATGTTATCCACTCAAATCTGTATCTCCAACCAGTTCTTTCTACTGAACTCCAGATCCACAAAGTAGCCTTTGGGGCCTACTATACATGTGGTACAAAAAAATATACATGTAAAAATGAACTTATTCTCCTCCCCATAGAATGTGTTCAGTTTTAAATATCCCTGATATCAAAGAGCTACACCCTTACTCTCCCTAAAACTGCCTAATACCATAGTCCAAGAGTCATTTTAGACTCGTCCCTTTTTTTCCCCACCTGTCGTTCCCTTAATCTGTCAGTTAGCAAGCCCTAGTACTCTGGACCCACCTCACCACCAAGTACTCATAGTTTTCACATGAATATGAAAATTTCCAGACTCAGTATTCTTTAATCCTTTCACTATAAAAGAATCTGCCTTTACATTGTAAGTCTATTAATAATAAGTAACAATAACAGCAAAAGTAGTCCTCATCATTTATTTATTTGGGTACACATACTTTACACTTATTATCTTCAGTTCTCATAATCACCCTGTCATGTGTCATTGTTTTGCCCATTTTACTGATGTGGAGACTAAGGCTTAGAGAAACTAAACTGTATCCCTGATGTCGCCAAATTAGTAAATGACAGAGGCAGGATTTGAATTGTGTTTTCTAGCTTCAGATTCTGTTCCATTTTAAAAACCTTCTTATTCTACTTCTTGTCCCCCTTTCACTGCCTTCAGGAGAGTTTCAAACTTCTCGGCAGACCTATAATTTACATGGGTCATGATACAGCTGCTGCTACTTCTCAGTATCATCCCTACTTCCTCTCTTTGCATCATATACATTCATACCTGTCTTCAGCTTCAGGATCTCTCAGTCCTTTTGTGTCTCTTGGTTTTGTAATTTCTGTTCTTTATCTTTGGATACAATTATTCAGTTCAAATATTAAAGTGTAACCTCCTCCTCAAAGCCTGCCTAGGCCTCTGAGTTTGTTGTTTCCACTACCCCTAAACACAGTTACAGCATTTATTATTCAAGTGTTTCACTGTTCCACTTTTTCTTCTCCAAGTAGAGGGTCCTTTTTATTTTCCCTTTATTTCTCTTGAGCCTAGCATAATTTTGTGCCCAATAAATGATGATGGCGACTATGATGATTTTCATGATGATAATGATGACAAGTCGAAATAAGCCATTAAGGATGAGCTTGCCCCAAGTTTCATGCTTGTCTCTCCCTAAAACCCTTCTTAAGTCACCCTATACAAGTCCATGGCTTCCCATACCAACTTTTGTATTGATGACTCGACATTTTTGTTCCTAGGCCTGACTTCTGGAGTTTCAGATGCATATAATAAACTATTCCCTTAATCCCTTCATTTGTAAATCTATCAGGATGTTAACAGAATCAAAACTCTAGCTTATTTCCTTCCCAAACTTCCACTCCTCTAGATTTCCTCATTTCCTTCAATAGTGTCATCATTTGTTCACTTGCCTTGGCCAGTAATTGAAAAGGTAACAAAGTGTTTCTCATACCCTGCTTTCAATTCATTAGCTAATTCTGTTTACTTTACTAGTCTTCCTCCCACAAAAATAAATAACAAACTCCATATCCTGGCATTTCTCTCCTTTATCACTGAAACTATCCCAGTGTAAGTTAAATTCATCTTTCAATAAATAAAAACTGGTCATTCTTATTCTTCCACCCATTATCAACAAGCAGCTAGAATGAAGTTTCATAAAAAAAAAAAAAGAACAGATCATATTGTTTCCTTAGTGTCCCCAAAGGTCATTTCATCACATTTGAAGCTAAAAGGCTCTACGTCCCTTACCATGGCCTAAAGGATCTTGCTTCCTGTTTTCCTAACTTGATCTCCATCACCGTCTCCTTCCACCAGGCCACACTGACCTTTCTCTGCTTTATAGCAGAATCACTTGTTTCTGCCTCCAGCCTATGCACATGCTGTGTGTTAGCCTAGACTGCCCTTGCCCCCAGGTCTTTGCATAGCCAGGTCCAGAGAGAGAGAGATAGACAGATAGACAGACAAATAGACATGTATATTCTAGATATGTACATACATATATATAAAATCCTCCCTGAATCTTATTGTGACCATAGTAAATTTAAAAGCTCTGAAGGCAGAATCAATTTTAAGGCAAAATCAAATTAAAGAGTAAAGAAAATCTATTACATTTCAACAATTATTCACCAAAATAATGCATCTGAAAAAATAATGTGTTTAAAAACACAATAACATGGGTGAAACTAAGAAATATCAAAGCAAAAAAAAAAAAAAAAAGTAGCCAGTCAGAAAAGAGTACACATAAAATTCTGGTGGATATAACTTATCCATGATGACAGAAATTAGACTAGTGGCTACATTTGAAGGAACAGACTGGGGAAGGACTGAGAGATTCTTTTAGACAGTGAAATGTTCTAGATTTGGGCAATAGTTATGTGTGTATATACATAAATCAAACCTCGTCAACTTTTACACATAAGATTTTTTTAAATTTACTCTTTGCATGTTAGACCTCAATCAATCAGTCATGCCAATATTTGAAGCCATTTAGCTACAATGAAATCAGAAGGTTGAAGGATTTGATATAAAGTTTTAGGTAAAAATATATTTTCGGATTCAGTGTAGGCTTCACTGTATTTCCTGAAAATACATGGAGATGACGGTGGCAGTGCATCCAGTTGTGCCCTTCCTGTTAAAAGAAAAAATCTGCTGGAGCCTTTACATTTACTCCTTTAGCCCTGGAGCTCCCAAGTACAATAGTGAATGTAAGTTACAATAAAAAGGTCATTTACTTCTTTCAGCAACAGTAACACAAGTGGCTACATTTCCTGATTCTGGATTAAGTTCAAGATTTCAAATACAACTGGACTCGTTTCTGATTAGAAAGTTTGATATTTATCATAGACTTCCCTGTCTTCCATAACCAGTAGAAGAGAGATTGCAAAAAGGTAAACTGAAAGGGACCATTCTTTTATTCAACAATTAACCCCATCTGGGTAAATAATACAGCACGGTGCACTTGAGCCATTGCTGTTAGGCTCTGGGTTCAGAACTCAACACGGCTTCAAAGCGGTGTCGATGAAACGATGACAAGATGCTACAGAAATGGCTTTTTATGTGGAATATAATGCGCATCTAGAGTTACATAGTACAGTAACCAGGAGAAGAGGGTTGTAAAGACAGAGGATAGAGTGTCTGGAAGTACTTACCTGAGGGAAACACAATCTCCGTTTAGTTCAGGCCCTCGGGCCTAGAAACACAGTAGATGGTCTAGAAACTTGAATATTCGAAAACAATTTCACCAAGGGTTGTAAGGTTTCCATCACAGGCAAATAAAAACAAAATTCCCTGGCAGTCACCAAGGCAGCCAAGAGCTGAGATGCTTCTGAAAACCTGAGCTTTATTCCCTCTTTTATCAGATAATTTCATTATACAAAGGGGCATATGTCTCTTAAAAGTATCAAACAGCACATTAGAACCGTGAAAGCCCGTCAGTCAACAAATCCTTTTGATAAAGATCGATCACTCCCTGAATGAGGGGAAAACATAGCCCAGGTCAATCTGTCAGCAAATGCATTCAAAAATCTATACGCTGAATTGAGACAAGGAACTCTAATAAACTGAGATTACTTTCCAAGAAAATATTTGGGTATCCCTACAAGCCCAGGCCTCACACCTGACTGCATTTGGCATCCCCGGGAAGAATAGGCTGAGTGATCCACGGAGGTGTGCAGGCATCTTTGGTTACTTCTGAGAGGCAGGCCTCTCCCCATTTCCCTCCACCTGTATCACTTTTAGTAAATGGCACAGAGATGGAAATTAGTGGGAGAACCAGCTTGTGACTTGGGCAGCTCCAATTTCCCAAGTGGATTTTCTATTGTAATGTGGGTCCTCTGAAGATCACATGAGAAAGCCAGGAGTTGGGATCTCCTTCAACTGTAAGCTGTTAGCAAAGCCCCTCTGGAACAACAATTTAAAAAGGGAGCTTATACACCAAACTTCTGTCACTTACAAATGTCCCTAGGGAGATCCATGAGGAAAATAAAGCATGCTGAAAATAGATCATCTCTATGCACTAGGAAAAACAATTATCCTTGTCAGTTCACCAAAGGAAGCACAAAGGGAGAGAAGGTAGCACTTTTGAGCATGTACTTTGTAGTTTGCAACCATTATCTCATCTAATCCCAGGACCACACCGGGAGGCAGACACCATTACATCCGCGTTACATAGCAGGCACAGGGCACTAGTGTTTTTCCAGAGAACATTTTGCTGGTGTCAACTGGGGCGCTGGTGCCACTGTGTCCTGTGTATGAGGGCTGTCCACCAAAATGACTGTCAGCCTCTGGCTTCCCCCTTAATTTCACAGTTCAGGGCCACCCACCAACCATCCCTGCTGACCCTCATGACGCGGCTGACTTCTGGGTGGCAGAGAAATCTCTGGGCTTTTTGCCATTTAGTATAAGAGGCCTCAAGGGATCCGCCAGATAAGGAAAGACTGGAGGAAGGAAGCTCAATCTAAGCTGCACAGTTGCAAAAACCATAGAACAAAGCCCAGTATACAGTTCAGAGGCAGATGAGCACAATATCCTCCATCTAAAAAGTCAGAGGCTCCACAAACTGGATGAGTGATTTGAAGACAGGGTGAGAGAGTAAAAGGCAGACACTTGGGCTAGAATCAAAGAAACTAACCATGGAGCTGTAAATGTAAGGGAATAAGATGACTTAGATTTTGGAAGGCATAAGTTAGACTTATGCTTCCAATGAGAATATGGGATTTGGGGCAAGGTAGTTTACCTCACTGAAGAGACTGTTTCATCATCTGTATATTCAGGATAAGGGCACCACCTGATGGAATAAAAGTGAAGATTGAAAGGAATAATGCAAAGGAGACACTAGCCCAGTGCCTGGATGACAGTGAGCCTTAGAACTAAGTCTTTGGTCTCTCCATTTACCTTCTCATGCTCTTCAGGTTGAGTCAATTCTCCAACATTGGTATTACTACAGCCTAGTGTAAGAAAATCAGTCATGACTTCATAGACTTCCATTTCTTGTTAGTTGAAAGCTATGTAAGATTTCCATGAGCCTATCATTATGGTTCATAGAGTCATTGTCCATCCTTAAAGAGGAAGAAGGAGGTAAGAGTAGGGCTAGGAGCCTGTGTAAGAGGTGGCACTAGACTCAAGAGTGCTGGGTTCAAGACTGCTATCTGCTACAAACGCCTCTTGTGAGAGCTACCCCTTTTTCGATCCACCACCCCCCAACAGTAAAAGAATTATCAGAATTGTTAATGATTCTTAAAACTCTAATATTTTATAATGGATTCCTAAACCTTCATTGTAGGGCATAACTCATATTTCAGACACTTTGCCAAATACAGAAAAAACTTTGGGGACAAAGAGCTAAAATCTCTAGCAGGCGTGGGTTTTCTGAAGCTCCCTACTATTCCTGCTAGACAATAGAGGGCACTCTTGGCATGTAAGCATATAAAGGGTCCCCAGAGACCCTCTGTGTGAGCTGCCCTGGCATACAGATTTTCTGGAACTGAAGTTTTTATAGTACTAATTATAAAGGTCCAATTCTGTTCTAATTGACTGACTCTTCCTTACTGAGCCATATTTAATCTTTTCTATTTGGCCCTGAGTTTTCTCTCATGAACTTACTAAATTCAGATGTTTACCAGGAAATTAGCCTAGGAACAGTTCTCCTAAATACAAACCCTCATGTAAATATCTATATAGATCATCTGATATGTATTTCTCCTCTCCTCCCTCTAGTCTAAGCATATTTTCACCTGTTATCTTACTTTTACAAGAGCCCACATTATCTTATCAAAATTTTAAGAAAATGGTATGACGTTCCAAATTTTGTCTTATTGCATTTTTTTCTCCTAGGTTCTTCTGGGGGAATAAAAGTAGACAATTTGTGTTAAAGGGGTTTAGAAGGAAGCAAGTCAAGTCAAGTGGAATGTTATATCAATCCTCATCATGACATCTTTTTAAGAAGAATGCTACTATAGGTACCTGCTTCTCTTCAAAACTCTCAGTGTTTAACTAGGAGTATTATGGAAATCCTTATTGACTATAAACTATCAAGTATATTCGCAGGGGGAAAGTAATTCATTTATGTCAGTAGTTTAGAAATCTGGGTAGCAACAAGATTCAGAAAGTGCAGTGAGTGAGCACATTGCAGGTGATGGGACACATTCCTTAAAACTATATGTCTCCTTACATGGAGGTGTCTGTTTAGGGACTGTGGGGAAGTCAACTACCTTTGGTCTGAAGTCAGCCAGCCTCAGCTGAGTCACTTGAGTCTCACGATCTGCAGACTCCCGGCGCGACTAGGCATTAGCGCTCTCTGTGGACTTGGGATGCTGTGGATTGAATGGCTGCTTGGTTTAGGGGAAGGGTGTGTCGGAAGTGGAACAGAGCTGAATGTGAATGCCCGTTTTGTGGGGTCTGGGGAAAGGTACATTCCTTCTTTCATCTTGGTTTTCACTCTTCAAAGTAAAATAAAAAACCAGAGGATATAATGAGCTAGCCCATGGAGGGCTAAGAACACACAGAAAACGTTCCATAGACATTGGTTCTCTTCCCTTCCTCCTCTGCTACAACACCTAAGCTTGGTTTCCACCCTCTGGACGTTCTTACCACTTGCTCCATGCAGGATTCATCTGTGGTTAGTCAGGAATAAAGATATGACTTTTAATCTGAGGGTCCAAAACAATGACCTGAGTCTCTCTAGAATAAAATCAAGTGGTGTTTCAATGTTTTGATCCAGAAGTTTGAACCTTGACTGAAACAGCCAAGCAAATTCATCACTTGATAGGTAGCCCCAGTATTCTGCTACCCTTTCAGCCAGAGCAAGTGAGGGGTAGCAGCCTGAGCTAGTCTGTTGAATTAATCCCTTTAGATTTGAAGGGGGCTAGAGATTCAGGGAGTGAAACCTGAAGGAAGATTTCAGCAGAGTTTTTGAGCATCCAGTTTGTCAGGCAAACACCCTTTACTTAGAACAGTTTACTTGGTCATTAAAAAATATACCTAAGCTGTGAGCATGCAGCAGAAGGAAAAAACTCAGAAGGTAAAACTGAGTTGAACAGGTAGCAGCTGCTTGACCTTTGTAACCATTTGCTTTGACTTAGCAAAAGGGAGAACATGGTACAGTGGAAAATTACCGAGTTTTGAAAAATTTATCTCTGAATCACATTGCACGCCCCTTTTAAGTACAGATCATATGATGCATATGGTCATACAGACAATGGTGCCTGTAACTGGCTACAGGGGTCTCATTTTCTATGGAATCTTGACTTTCTCTGCACCTTAAATCAGTGTCACTAGCAGGTTAGAAAGTACTTGACATATATAAATAAAATGTTGCACTTCTGATGAATAATTTTATGCATGTTACTGCTAAAGAATGTTCCACTTTAAGGGAGAAAAAGTCTACAAATTCAGCACTACTTTTAGCAAAACAGTGTGACAGATTCAATCAAGGTTACGATGATGTTAAAATATAGCAGCAGTCAAAGAAAGTATGGCTAAAGGTGCCTACCAGGTGCCTTAATATACCAGACAGAAATGCAATGACAGTTTTTTTTTCCCTGATGTTGATATGTTCCTTGTATTTTTTTCTCTGTGATTCCAAGAGGAAATGTTTATAATTATTGGCTCTCCATGTAATGATTATCACATTTTTTATTTCAGAGCAAACACCCCTGGAAACACATTCTTTGTGGTAACCTGAAACTCCCCATTTGGGCAGAATTCTGATTGATTTCAGCAGAACAAAGGGACAATTGCATTTCATTTGAAACCCAGATGAGGTACTCCATATTTCATGCGAAATGGGGAGTGATAATGGTTGGGTGGTCATTACTTCAGGGAAGAAATAAAACAAGGACGATATTGAACAGTGCTGTTGTACAGTGGCTCTTTTCTGGGCTGGAACTGGTTAACGAAGAATTGAGAAGTCCTCCTCTGGTAGCCTGAACAGGAACCTGCAGTCTGCAAACACTTATTCCCATCAACACTGCTCCAAGGAGGTGCCGAAATGCAGGGTCCCTCATTCTGATCTTATGTCTGTCCTGGTCTGAATTAACAGAGGGGAACAGGAAATGGATCAACACTGTTCATAAGTAAGGAGACCAGGCAGGAGGGGAGGTCCTTCTGCTTTCAATCAAGAGAGAGGGTGCAATCTGAGGCGTCATCAGTACATCTCAACTATCGGTAAACCAGGCTTCTGCAGGGAGCGGGGCTTCTTTATGGATGGAATTACACACTTTGTGAGTAAGAATTATTTCTTGGATAGGATACCTGTTAACTTACAAAAAATGTGGGTGGAAGGAAACACATGGTGCTGGTGAAGTTAGCAAAGCAAACACTTACATTGTGTTTCTCCACTTGACCGTGGACAGACAAGAGAATTAAATCATTATCATCCTCATCACCAATATTCATATTACTATCATTTACTAGCCATACTTTCTCCAGTTCTTGATCTTGAATATTCAGAGAGAGAAAGATGAAAAATTGTTGCCTTTCATTGAGACCACGAGGATGCCAGAGCTTGGAAGCAGTTTACTCTATGCCTCCAGATTATTCCTGTTGTAGCGAGCACTGCGAGCCTGCTTTAATATCATTGATACTGACCTTTGCTTTGTTGACATCTTGGGTAGCTACTATTAAGAGCTGGGAACTAATTTGCTTAATTTCAACCTTACTAATCCAATAAACTTCCCTGTTTACTTTGCTTGCTCAGTAAGCCTTTGAAAATGAGACTTTTAAGTAACTTCCTACTCCAGGAAAGATTTGTACATGGCCACTTGGTCTTAATCAGAGAGAGGATGGACTTGACCTGGGTGGAGGTGCTGCCTACCGGGGCAGGAGCAAGGAGCAGGAAACTGGAAAACTGCCTGCTCTCCTGAGCCATCTTCCTGGTGTGACTACAGGATTCCATTTGAAATGAACTTCCCACCACACATATGCCTACGTGTACACGTGGGCACAGAAACAGAGAATGTGTTTCTTAGTTGTATTTTATTAGCCACAACTCAGCTTTTCTCCTTTGGTACAGATCAGTAGGAGTTGCCTATATTTTGAAGAGCTTGTTGGAGATGAGCTATATCTTTCAGATGTATTTTTTATATAATATTTTATATATATATATATAAAGTGTATATAATAATGTAATTCTTACTCAACAATTTAGTATTTGAGAGTCAGAACCCACCAAGATTCTAGCCAACTCCTTGCTATAAATCAGGTGTTTTTGAAACTGCATTACGTGTTTATTAAATGACACTGGCCACTTATGAAAAAGACCTAGGGTTTTTTCTCTACAAAAAACAGCACAGTATTTAGAAACACCATATAAGTGCCCAGGGTATAGAGCAGGTCTATCTTCATGAAGCTGTTCCTGCAGGGATTAGCATAATAGCCTTCTCATGCATTGCAGGAGGCCAATAAATATTTGTTGAAGGAACAATTTGTGTAGACTGCTGACAGGACACTCAATTGGCTCTGAGTAAATGCTTGTACTCAAAAAAATATCACCATAACTGTGTCCATGCAAAGCCAAAACCACATTAAAAAATTATTCAATCCAATTCTTTGGCAATACTTAAGCAAAACTGATGGACTATTTGTTCCCCAAGCCCTCAGCCCCAATTTTCAGTGTTTGTCTTTGTAGCCTATAAACACAGGCCTCGGGCAGGATTCCCCATTATTCCCTTACATTTTGTTTATTTTTATTATTTTTTTCAAAGGAGAATGTTTTTCTTGCAGTACAAATAAAGGGTGGTCCTTCCCATTTCAAACTAATTATTACAGTATGATTGGAGAAGAATAGCCAGGCAAATTTTATTTTACTAACCAAAAGATCAGTCCAATGTAAAGAGGAATTTTCTTGATTCTGGGACCACAAAGCTGTGGGGGGAACTCTTGGATGAAAGTCATAATCCAGCGGAGAAGGATGAAAGGAATTTAAAGGTGAATTTGGGGACTTTGGAAATTTAATACTGTGATTTGGTATCAGATTTAAATTCTTTCCAAAGCCACTGTGAAATCAAGGTGGGGGAGTGGTGACTTCTAGTAAGTTAAATGTTATTAAATGTTATTAAAACGATATATGAAAGTATTTACCAGTCTCTTTTCCTCCCCCAATCAACATATAAAAAATTTCCCATATAAAATGCAACATAATTCATTGAGCTACTTGTCCTAACAAACTAAAACACTGTTATGTCTGATACTGAAGATAAAGGTATACGTAAGGGTATAAATCACAGGGTTAAATAGATATCATGCTGCAATTTTGTAAATCTGCAGAACCAGCACAATTTAAAGAGATTAAATACCAATGAGGCTGAGAGTTGACTCATTCTTTCACAGTAAAGTGGCTATAGAGCAGGACATAAATTTCTAAACCAGTGACTGAGTGGATGACTTCAGCAGGAGCCTTGTCTATAGCCTGGAGAATCCTATGCTGGTGGGAATTTTGAAGACATTCACATGTACTCTGAATGAGAAAACTAATCACTGATCGGAAAAATAAAGGAACAGAGCTAATTGGCATAGCAATACCTTCAAAAAAGATGCAGATAAAAGGTGCTTATTTTTCTGGAGCTAAACAATAAGGTGATCTAATTCTTCTCCAACATGCCAAATTACTATGTTAATTTGTCTGCTCAGTGCGGGGGAGGGGAGGTTGTAAGGTAGTTCCTTTCAGACCCCTCAGAGTGTAATGTGGTCCTAAATGACAATTGTCCTATCCTTAATATTCCCTGGGCTTATCCTTCTTAGATTTAGGGACTCCCCAATTGTAGAGTCAATATCTTCCTGGGGTTAAAATCATGCAGATTTCTAGGCAAAACTCAAGTTGATGCTTGGCTCTCACTTATTCCCTCAAAGTTTTCATGTCTTTATTGTGAACTCTAGATAACAGTAGTTTGACTTATTTACTGTGAAAGACAAATGAGATTAAATGTAGGGAATTGCTGATACAGAAATATTAGTAAGCACTCAAGATATGTTAACTCAGTGTCACCATTTTAAGTTCTCAGAAATGGTAGGGTTTTTCACCTTAATAGTTCATTTGATGATAATATACAAATCAAATGGGCATCCAACTTATGGTAAAATGTGAATGGGGAAGTCAAAAATGAACCAAGCAAGGAAAAATTGCTTATGGAAGTTTTCTAAATTTTTTTGCTTTTATCTAACATTTTCAATAAAATCTTTTCATGAAGATTGACTTGCTTAGTAAAACAAGCTTACATGCTTGCTTTAATAATTCTTCCTTTATCGGGAAGCTGTGGTACATATACACGATGGAATACTACTCAGCAATCAGAAATGAAAAACTAGACTCATTCATGGGAACATGGATGGATCTGGAG
>JAGFMF010011568.1:18266005-18285446 GCA_019455555.1 Galemys pyrenaicus | reverse complement strand
GAATTTCATTGAGATTTTTATTGGTATTGCGTTGAATCTGTAGATTGCTTTTGGAAGGATAGCCATTTTGATAATGTTGATTCTTCCTATCCATGAGTAGGGATAGCTTTCCATTTCTTTGTATCCTCTTCTATTTCTTTCAGTAGTGTCTTATAATTTTCTTTATATAGGTCTTTTGTTTCTTTTGTTAGGTTTAGTCCCACGTAATTAAATATTTTTAAGATTAATTAGAGAAATCAAAGACCAAGTAGGGAGTTTAACTTACTTTAGCATTTAAAAGTTTCAAGGAATGAATATTCATTAAGATGGATTTCAGTGTTAATAATAAACTTCTTTCTATACAAGTTCCAAAAGCATCTTGGGGCCCCATTTCTCCTTCCAATAGTTCATGTTGCTCATATAATAGTGATCATGGAGTCAGGCAAGCAATAGAGACTTCTTAGCTTTGCACACTTAAGGGGTGTGTATTAGCACTCCCCTTTCACTGGAAGATTTCACTGTCTCCATTAATGAGGTTCAATGACTTGTTCTAAGTCGGAGTTATAAAATTCCCCTTAGCAATTACAAAAGGATAAAACCCAGGAGCGATGGCTTTGAGATGACACCATAAGCCATTACCTGTTCATTCTTATATGTCTAGTAAACTGCAGTCACTCTGTAAAATTTTACTGAATGAATAAATGTATGAATAAAAAAATAATAAAACAGTAAGTGTTCAATGTATACTGAAATACCAGAAGCAAATACAACAAATTCCTCTTGTGAGTAGGAATATTGTGGGAGGAAAAGATTTGTGTATGTCTTTATTATTAATATTATTTATTTATTAAATGTATATTAATAATATTAATCAAGTAACCTTAATTATATTTAATTAGCAATAAAACTATTCCCACATCAGGATGATAAAAATCTAGTTCATTCTATGACCACAGTTGTGTAAAACTTGTATACTTACAAACTTGTATACTTTACAAACTATAACTTGTATGTTTTAGGTTAGTATAGTACTTTCTTTCTTCTACTTCTTCTTTTTACTCTAATTCCACTTTGTTTTAAAATATCTTAACTAGAGCATATTTAAGTTTCCTAAAAAATAAACTCCTGAAAAGGGGTAAAATGCATTTTTTAATCTTACTACACCAATTCACTATTTATTTTATGAATGAAAAGATTTATTACTAAAGTTGTAGAAGTTCATTATATAAATTTTGGAACTTACATAAGAAAGTGAATTAAAAAATAAAATTTAGGAGAAAAAAGTATTTAAAGATGGTCTCTTGACCACAATTCTAATTTAACTTATCTAAACAAAATTCATATTGCAGCAAGGATGGAATTAGAATTTATAGTTACACACTGGAGAGAGCTTATAAAGTGACCAAAAATCATGTCAAGTCTACCAAAAAGAAATACAGAGCATCAATCTTTTTTCAACTTGACATTCTTTTTAACTTGCTTATTACTTTGGACTAAATCAGAAGCTCCCTGAATGCAAGACTTCTATTTTGACTTCCAACTCTTTTTATACTTTAATGTTAATTACAGAGCCTGGCATATTGTAAGCACTCAATTTTTTTAAATTAATGAATCCCCTGTTGAATGATGAGAAACTTAAAAGGAGAAATAGAAGAGATTGTAGCAAAAGACAAGTAAAGAAATAAAGAGAGACAGGACAGAGGAAGGAGAAAAAGGGAAGGAGAGAAGAAAGGGAGGCTAGAGGAAGGAGGAAAGGGAAAAGGAAGGAAGAGACTGGATGAGTCATAAATTGCCCTTTCTGTCTTCTTTTTATTTCTCTTCTCTATGATTACAGTGGTCAAATGAGAAATCATGCACACCAGACCTTTTTTCAGAGACTGACTTCAGTAGCAGCTATGGCAACACTTTCAGAATTTATTAGCTTCTGGAAAAAAAGGATGAGACTTGAAGAGAGAGCCTATAACAACATTTATTCTGGACCTCAGTCTAATCTGAAGCTACACATCTGGGAAGGTAGAGGAGTGAAAAAGCTCAATTCATTCTTTCAGGCAAAGTGCAGATGGCTTTATAAACAACACAAAGGAAAAAGACAATAGCTACTTGAAACTGACACCCTACTGCTTAATAGGTCAAATAAAATATACAGACAAATCATGTCCAGAAAGACAGGTTATTTGGCATAAACCTAACCTAGCATTTTAAAAAGGTTCTTTTTTTTTTCCTGCTAGGAAGAGGAAAGCAGGGAGGAAATAAGGAAAGGAAAAGGAAAATAATGAACTACAGTTCTCTGAGACATTTAGTTTTCTGTTGATTTTGATCTGTCTCTGAGACCCTTTACAAATCCATTTTGGATGGGCAACAGTAAAATTATGAAGCATTTTTGAAGCTTGACTCAAATCTAGCAGAACTAAAGGAATACATCCTCTTTTGTCAAGTTGTGTACTCATTCTGGAGTGAAGAAGACTGAACGAATGTGGTGTGTGTGTGTGTGTGTGTGTGTGTGTATGTAAGAGAGACAGACACACAAAGAGAATGGTGATGAGTAGGTAGAGTTTGCTCAAGGAATCAAATTGTAGATTAATGGTAATTATATCATTCTTTTCCTTGGGTAAAATTTAAACTCCACGATCTATCTCCTGACTGCTAACACAGCCTCTTCCTCTATTTTTCTTCTCATGTATTTGAGCTGACTTTCTCACTGCCTTCCCAGGAAGTCAAGCTCATTCCTGTCTTATACCACTGAAGTTATTCTTCTCTCTACGTGAGATGCTCTTTCCAATCTTACTTACCTAGTCTATATCCAAGCAGGCCCCAAAACTCATTTTAAAAACCTTTTGTAAGAACTCTACTACACTGCTGGTGGTAACGCAAGTTAATCCAACCACTGTGGAAAGCTGTATGGAGGTTCCTCAGTCTACTGAAAATAGAGCTACCATATGACCCAGTAATCTACTCTTAGGCATCTACCCAAAAGACACAAAAACACCCATCCAAAAGAATACCTGTACCCCTAATGTTATTGCAGCACTACTTATAATCGGTAAGACCTGGAAACAACCCAAATTCCCAAAAGTAGATGACTGGATCAAGAAGATGTGGTACATATGCACAATGGAATACTATCCAGCAATCAAAAACGATAAACTAGAGTCATTTACAGAAACATGGATGGAGCTAGAAGAAATTATGCTTAGTGAAATAAGTCAGAAGGCAAAAGAAAAATATCAGACGATTTCATTTTTAGGAGGACTATAAAGGGGAAAAAAGGGGACTCAAGGAGAAGAGCAGTTACAGTAAAAAAACAAACCAACAAACAGACAAACAAAAAAAACACACAACAAGAATGAAAGGACAAAGAAAAATCAAAGGACTCTCCTGGGATGTGCAGGGACCTGGATGAAGGTAAAAGGAGCACAAGGGTCTGAGGTGACAGTGCAGTGCATGGGTGAAACTGAAGTGACAGTGCACGGGTGAAATGGTGGTGGGAATTTCTTGGGGACTACAATTGATGTCAAATATATTTAATAAATTTAAATTAAAAAAAAATAGTATTAGAAAAGAAGGGAGTATTCTAATAGCCTTTGTGATCACTGCAGATATCCTTTGAAACTACAATATAATCTCAACATGTGAAAATAAAATACAATGAAATAAAAACCCTTTTGCTATGGAACTTTCCCAAAATTCCCCAGTAGGGTTAGTTGCAGTTAGTTGTGTCCTCTTCTGTAATCATACAGCTCTTTGCTTATGAGTCTACAGCAGAATGTTATTATCTGTTCATATAAAAATCCTGAAATTCTCAAGGGTAGCAGCAATCTTATTTTATTATCAACATCAAGGTAATGGTTTACATAGAGAAGATACTTAATAGAAATAAGGAATATGAGTTGCTTTGAGAAATGTTCAGACTCTGGTTGTTCCAAGGAAAAAGAATAATCTGTGCCACCTCAGCTGTTAAGAATGAGCCTGAGAGAAACATTCAAGCACAACAGAAGTCTGGCACAATGACCACGCAAACACTGAGGATGAGACTGTAGCAAAGAGGTGGTATGGGCTGTGACATGGGCCATTTGTATGCTCTACAGATTATAAGTGGGGAAAGGACATTAACAAGATTTGAGAATCAGTAGAATCCAAAAGATAAGGAGGAGAACAGACTGAATTAAACTCACAACTTGGTCTCTTGATCTCAAGTGAAATACCACCTAGCATCTGGGTGTGACCTTGAGAAATGAAATGAATCTCTGAACCCACTTTTCAGCCGCAAAATGTGTCTGTTATGATAATAAACTATATTAATTGGTATAAATTATTTTACCAGTTCCAGGCATGGAGTTACACAAACTCATAGCCAATGGCACCAATGAAGCTTTAACTCCAAGTTGGCCAAGGTATAAAGCAGAATCCAGATGAAACACAAGCTCAGCAACTCATTTCTAAGCTGGATCTTCTCTTCCTGTTCTCCGGGTACCATGGACGTAAGTAAGCACTGTGGACAACTAACCTTCAAAAGATCAATTCATCCTTTAGCTTAAAAAAAATAACAGCTTTGCAGAAAATGGGATCTTTTTTTCTGGCAAAGAAAAGGTAACATGACCTGTCAGTGCTTTATGGAAACTTTAATGACTATTGTAAATATAGAATAAGCCATGGGTGTGTGTTATGTACCTCAGGATCTTCCATGATCTACATGCTATTGCTGAGGACAAGGGGCCAGCGACTACCCAGTCAATGGGAGAATTGCTCTAGTTTCCCCTGATATGTAAACTGAACTCAGGGCAGCCAGGCCTGACATAATGAATAAGGTTCTGCAGTACTTCAAAATGGGTTTGTGTTTATATATCATTGTGAGATTTTTTTTAAAATGACTCAGAGGAAGTTATGTAATGTTTATGGAGACACGTGCTAGAAAGTAAACCAGGAACCACAACTGTAGTATTAGGAGTAGATCCTGAATAAGCCTTCTCATTTATTTATTTACAAAGTATGTTTTAAATAACCACCAGGTAGTTAGAGGAGTTCTAGTTTTGGTAATGGCAAAGTATATTGCATTGGACTATCCCCTTTGCACTTGACAACTAAAATTCTAGACTAAAAATAGTCTCTTAGAAGCTACTAGAGATAAACCAAATGCAGGCAGAAACCTAGAGGAGATATGATCCTTTAAAAGAGGAAGGCAAATTAGGAGATATTCACAAGTATCTAACTTTCTCCCTAAGGGCACTTTCTAGTTTGCAGGAAAATAAAGGATAGAGCTGAGACAGAAAGAATCAGTGTTGTGGACTGAGGAATCAGAGGTTGGTTTGCCAACACAGCTGGGGATTAAAGGAGCATATCCTGGAAAAGAGGTAGTCATGGAGCACAGATCTACATAAAAATACCTCTCAAATTCTTGGCTGACTCTAAAACTATGAATGTGCTCAGTAAGACTTCAAGGAGAGGTCACCAGAATGCACAGCTAGAAACAAAATTGCTGAGGAGAGATGTCAGCAGGTAAAATGCTGGGGAGGCAGAGTTTGGAATTCAAGTTAGAGGGAATTAGTAGGCACGTTGTCCTCCTATTAAAGCCTCAGAAGAACCATGCCTTAGAAGTAAATATCATATTGAAAGACTAGAAGCTGTATTTTTATGACTTAAAGAAGAACCAAAATGAAGTCTCTCCAATAAAGTCCAAAGGCCAACCCCTTGTAGAAATGAGATAATCTGTCAATAACTTAGCATTTACTAAAACAAAATGCAACAACCTTTTAAGGAAAGTGTTGAAATTCAGAATCTCTATGGAATATCTTCAACAATAAAACATAGTATCAAATGTAAAATAAGAAATTACTAGACAGGCAAGGAAGCTTTAAAAAGTAACCTATAATTCAAGAGAAAATATAGTCTACAAAAGGAGATCCATGAATGATATATTGAAATTATCTTTAAAAGATAAGGAACTTTAAAATAACTATAATAAATGTGTTAAGTAATTTACAGAAAGGAAAAGATGCACATAATGAATTAAGAGATGTGTAACCTCAGGAGATATATAAAAGTTCTGAAAAGAACCAATTAGAAATCTTAGATATGAAAAATAAGCTATTAATGGGTTTAGTAGCAGATCAGAAACTTCACTAAAAAGGAACAGTGAATGTGAAGTCAGATATTCAAACAAAACCACAGAAAGGGGCAAAGATTGAAAAATAGTGGAGAAGAGCCTTAATGACTTGTGAGATAAAATAAAACCAACTTCTGTATAATTAGAATCTCAGAAGAAGGAAAGAGAAAAAAGGAGGCAGAAACAGATTTGAAAATCTCCAAACTTGATGAAAAACAAAAATCCATCTTTCCAGGAAGTTAAAAGAACTCTCCAGGCAGAACAAAATTTAGAATGGTTATCAAACATATTTGGGTGTTGGGCCTCCCTGTGGCGCAGCAGGTTAAGCAACACACTATGAAGCAAATGGCAGCCACTGCAGCACAAGTTCGATCCCTACCGCCAGGCAGGGAGGGGACCCACATGGCATAGCAGAGCTCTCCTGCCTCGCCTGCTGCTCCCCTCAGCAGTGTGTTTCAGTCAGTCTGCCTGTTCTGCTCCACGCTCTGTCTCTGGTGAATCCTCTTACCTCCCTGGACTCTGGCCTGTACCCCAGCTCTTATATGCATAAATAAATAAATCTTTAAAAAAATTGGGGTCTTATATTGTGTTACAAAGAACAGTACATTTCTTTGACTATAATGGAATTAAATTAGAAATGAATAACAATAAAATATATAGGAAATCTCCACACATTTGGTAATTAAAGAACATATATGAATTACCTATGACAAAGAAATCACAAGAAAAATTTGAAAATACCTTAAGCTCAAAGATAATAAAAGCACAATAAATCACACTTTGTGACATGTAGTTAAAACAATATTTGAAGAAAACTTTTAGCTTTAAACAAAGGTATTTAACAAATAAATATAACTTATACCTTATGAAGATGGGGAGGAAATAACAAATAACAAGCATACTAAGTATAAGAAAGGAATAAATAGAGATGAAATTGGCAATTAATGAATTATAAAATAGCCTCTTCCCCATAAGAAAGAAAATCTGGAGGTTTAAGTTACATCCTTGAAAAGGTGAATGAGTTTGATAAATATCTAGCAAATCTTCAGGAGACACAACACAGTCTATCACCAGCATCTGTGATAGGTATGCGCTGTCTTATACCAGAAACATTTTAAGATGACTTTCAAGAACCCAACAAAGATTGCATAAATTAAAATTATGGGGGACAATGAAGATAAAGAACAGTAGGGTCACAAAAGGAAATCAGGAGTGAGGTAATAAAAGCATTCCATCATGACTTTCACAGAAACTACAGGTAGCCTCTGATGATCTAAAAACTCCCAAGTACTCAACATAAAAAAGGAAATGAGGTCAGTAACACGGCTTTGTTTCACTTGTGACAGCCATTAGGAATATAATATTGTGATGGTGGTGTGCTGAGTTATCTAAAACTATTTCATATAGTGAATTAACTTGTAAAAAAGATATCTTCATTCAGAAACTCACATGGTCATATTTGGAGGGAAAGATTTTTTGGTAGATATTAAGATTCTTGAGATGAGATCATTACAGATTATGATGGACCCTAAATTCAATGACAAATATCAATATAAGGTAAAGGAATGTAAGACAAATAGAGGAGAATATTATGGGAAGACAGATATAAGATGGGGTAATGCATTTACAAGACAAGGAGACAGGAGCTTGAGATTGCTGGCAACCACCAGAAGCTAGGCATGAAACAGGTTCTCCCTCAAGGCCTTCAGAAGGAATAAACTCTGCTGATGCCTTAAGTTTGAGCTCTAGCCTCTCAAAACCATGAGAGAACACTGTAACACAATTCTCTTAAGTCTCACTGTTTATAGTAATCTGTTATAGCAGCCATAGGAAACTAATACACAGGGGTGTTATTTTCTGGGAATCACACTTTATTCTCTTTCTAATCTACTTTCCATATTAAAGTGGGTGCCCAGAATGTTTATACTCCTAGTCCCTATGTGAGCCTAAATCATCTTAAAAAAATGTCACTATATTCTATTAACTCATGCAGAAAATTGGACCAATGCATTCAACTTTATATTATTTTAACTATAAAACAACCTAATAGCAATGTAGTGAGGTAGGAATATGGACAATTGAATCTATTATGATGCCTACTTATAATGGGACTAACTTGCATATTTTCTTCAGGTTATATGCATGCAAATACATGTATGAAACTCATATGTATACTCATAGCTGCAATAATGTCTTGATGGATTGCTCTTAAAGAGTGTCCCAAGATAAAAGCTCATCTGAGTTTGCTGCATTCTCATTCCATCTTTTGGATCATAAGTAGGTGAATGTTATAAAGATATAAATAATATATGAAGAAGATATAAAGATATAAGAAATACAACCTGGTCTAGGTTTGAAGTTTGAAAACTTCAGGTGATCAATGAGTGCAAGATGCACTTATGGGAAGATTGAGGCATATAATTAACATGTTAGTAAATGGAATGGGGTCACATTCTCAAATTTATTTGTAAAGCTTTCCAAGTCAAAATAAAATTAGCAAGAAGGTAGATCATTAAGAAATAATTGATTTTGCAACAATTGTACTTAGTACCCATTTAACACTTTACTTTTGTTGTTGTCAACTAGTTGCGATACACAGAGAAAGTATCTGCCATATATTCATGGATGAGTTTGACGAAGAGTTTCTACATGTAATTTGTGTTTTATGTTCCTTTTAGCATTTAAAAACCCAAAGATTCATGGGCTGCCAGTTCAGCTGTAAGCCTTGACATTCACTTATTGTGTTCCCTTCAATATTTCGAAATACATCAATAAATCCTCATATATAGTTTTTCTATCTGTATAATGAAGGAAATCAGCTGTCTTGCAAGGGTGTGCAGTTCTATGTGGCCTGTTGTGATTCTTCTGTGACTCACCCCACAACCTCTCATTTCTGCTGCCATCACCAATGTCCAGTCCTTCCTGCAGTATTCATTACCCATAGCAATGAATCAAAGAATCAACATAAACTATTTGGTAAGTCAGACTCACAGCTTTTGCTGTTGGCAGTTCTTGGCATTCATAGGCCTTTCTCCTACTTTATAGTTGGGAAGTCTGGTGTCTGGGTTCCTCTGGCTCTCCTATTAGGCTTGAAAACATTGGTCCCTGAAAAGACTTGTCAACACTATCAGAAAAATCAGGTTTCACTCTATGAACTGATGAAACAGAAGGTGACCTTTTCCTCTAGTCACTGATTCCACAGTACAATAATGAATGTTTTGGAATAATGTTTGAATGCCAGGAAATGAGCCAAAGATTTAATTGACATGATCTCATTTAATCCTCACAATGACCCTGTGAGCTGTCCCCATTTTACAGAAGAGGAAGATGGAGCCTAAAGCTGTTACGGCACTTGGGCAAGGTCAAACTAACAAGGAGCAGGAAGAAGCTTCTGACTGGAGTCTTTTATGCTTGTTTTTTTTTGCTTTAAAATCTTCATGCTCATTATGACTCTATGCTGCTTCCCCAATAAACATATTAAAGGACCGCCTGAAATCAAATACCTGTTTTTTTCTTTCTGTATTTGTCAGCTAATTGACTTTATGATCATATAGAACTCACTATGTGGATGAATAAATGATCAAAAGGCTTGCTTGCTATGTATACCTGTCTTGGAAGGAATAGAAAAGTTTCTCTGAGTGTGATCTGAAGTTGGCAACAATCTTGAAATCATCAATAATAAATGTTTCCACACATAGCTTGTAATTAATGCCTCAAGCTTTCTTCATATTTTATTTTTGCAGATGATACATTTTTCTTCAAACTTCTTGGGCTGGCTTTATATATTTATTTGGGATAATTTCCTCTCCATTGTGTAAAATCTTTAGGCAACCCACACAGTATCATTATAGATTGGCATTTGATATCATCTAAAAATCTACCAACAGGGCTATTGATTTCTAGATTTTTCTCATGTGCAAGGGCACCTTAACCCTGAGCACTAGCATTTTTTTTTTTTTGGTACATTTGTGAAAGCTGTCTGATAGCGAAAGCAAAAATGAAGCCTTTACTTCCTATATAAATATTTGTGCAGTGACCTATGACTGTTGGCCAGCTCGCCTGCCAACAGCCCATTAGAAGTCATCCCTTTTACAATCATTTGCTATCATTGGATAACCTCTTGGGGTTAAGAGTACAGATGTAAGATCTCGGAGATGTCTGATGGGAATACTTCATATCCCAAGTATGTTTTCCCTTCAAAATGACATCACCACAGAGAAACATTTTTCAAATAATTTGGCCATCATGTTATGAATGCTTCCTTAGAAATATAAAGAAAGGACTGCACCTAAAACAAAAATTTTCAGAATTCAAGGGTGAAAGAAAAAAACCACCTAATTATTAGTGAGTCTTCAAAGGTCTTGGTGTGCTGAGTTGATAAGGGCCACAAGGAACAGTATCATTACAATGACTGTATTATATAGTTTTTGTATCAAATTTTAACCTTTTGAAAGCTCATGATTACTGGCTTTTGCTTGAAAGGCCGTTTTTATACTTTGGATTAGACCACAGAGACGATTTCATGAAGTTATATGAAAATGTATTCTTAAACAGTAGTCAAACAGCAGCTGTCCATGGGTTAAGATTTTCATCTCCAAGTTTCCTCCTATCTCTTTTATGGGTAAAATATAACCAAGAGAGTTCTATAACTACTTCTTCAGCTTAAAGTTCTGAATTCCTCCAGAATTGTTTGATTCAGGACAATAAGTAGCTATTAGGAGAAGGAGATTGAGTCATAATGAAAAACACTGCTTTTATGGACTAAAAATATAATACCTGTCATATGCAAATTTCTCAAATTCTAGCTCTCTGGAAAGTGTACGTGTGTGTGTGTGTGTGCAAGTTCCAATGTTAAGTTTCCTTGCAATGTGTAGAGTCAGAAAATTATGCTAAATATTTATTAAGGACCTACTACATTTCATTTTCTGAAATGTACATGTCCCATGCAAATATAATAGTAATGGTTATAATAGATCACATTTACTAAGGAATTACTGTGTGTCAGCACTTTACACTAATATTTCCTTGGATTTTTATAATAATCTTATAGTCACATTATTTCCACTGTGAAAATGAAGAAACTGAGGTGCAAAGTGATAAAGAAACCAAAGATAAGCAACTAATATGAAATGGAGTGAGAAGGCGAATCCAAGCAATGTGAATTCAGAGTCCACTATGTTATATAAAATTGTTCAGGCTTCTCAGGAGCTCACAGCCTAGCAAGAAAAAAGGCAAACCCAGATTATTTTAGAGATCTTCAGAAAGAAAGCAAATGCACAAAAGAAGAAGTTATCCATCTTCCAATTGTGGGATCAGGGAGCACTTCATAAAAATGATGTTAAAGCTAATGCATGGAGGGTGAGAAGCATTTCCAGATAGGTGAGCTGAAGAAGAGAGTTTCATACAAAAGAAACACAGTGAGTGCATATGTAGGTGTGTGCAACAGCACGGATGACTAAGGCACTGCAGTGCATCGGTGAACACAAACAAATGGGAAGCTGGCCCAAGATGCATTGGATGGGTGGGCAAGTACCAAAGACAGAAGAATCTCACATCTTATGCCACAGAATAATAGTTCTCCTATGTTGCCAAGAGCCAAAGAAGGACTCTTTGTAGGACATTTGCATGACCCAAATTTTATTTCAGAAAAAGAGCCTTAAACTCTGTGCAATGTCAGATTTGAAGGGGCCAGGACTGAAGGATGGAGAATAGTTAAGACATTACAAAACTATTCAGCATGGAATTTAGGACCATAAACTTAGCCCTGGTAACAAGAATGAAGAGATATGTTTGAGAAATATTTTGTGCAAGAGTAAGCTGAGAGGCTAACTGGATTTCGGTGTGAGAGTAAAGGAGAGGGTGAGGTCATGATGGACTTTCAGGTTACCAGCTTGAGCATCTGAGGGTCCTTCATTTCCATAAAGAATGCAGAATGAAGAGCAGCGGACAAGAAGAGTCTGATTTCTGCTTTGAGATTCACATTCTTAGGCTTCTCACACATTCATCTCCCCTATGAGCGCCAATATCACATTGTGATACTATTATTTGGATCTTTATCTAGCTTTACAGCTATATATATAACTGTCTTCAATACTGGACTATAAGTTCCTAGGAAGTAGAGCCTATGATGTATTTATCATTTAATTAAGATTTGTTAAATGGATGAATGAATAAACATAACTTTTTTTTTTCATGAATGGATGATTGAAAATGAAAAGGAAACTCCTTTCTAGTAGTGGTAAAAGCTTTGTCTTTGTTCTGCCTTTAAAATACTTAGAATAAAGTGGATGCTTCTTCTATAAAATATGTTATGGGATTAAACTATTGTTTTGATTGTGGTCTGTTATTTTTAAATTTGAACATCCCTAATCCCTTCAAAGGTTATCCATTCAACATAATTCCCATATACTTTATCATCACAGTTGCCTCCCTCTGGACAAAACATGATATTCTGCTAATCTAATACATAGAGAATGCAATTCTTCTATAAAAGAGTGAAAAATAAGTTGTTTTAATAACAAATGAAAGAACTGCTTTTAGGGAAGATACCACATTTAGGAAATTAAATTAGTAAGCAACTTGAGGGAAAAGGTGAGATCTTAAAGAGAGGGGTTATTGAAAGTCAATTTAAACAAAAAATTCTAAACTTCCCTATCTTGGAAATTAATACAATTGTGAATTGGGGAAAAGTTGGAGATGGTAAGTCTAAAAGCATATTTTTGGAAAACTTAATGTAAATATTACATAAACACACTAAAGAGCACAAACCTGAAATATACAACTCAATAGATTTTTAGAAAATGAACACATCCAGATTATGAAATAGAGACATTATAAATACTGCTTCCATTTTGTCCCCTCTGGTAAATTACCCACCCCAAGAGGGATCTTATTTGGACCTCTACTGGAGACCTCTGCTGAGGTCCAAACCTAGATCCTCCACACACGGTGACCCTGAGGAGCAAGTTTTCCTAGCTCAAGGTTTAATTAATGTCAGTGACTACTTGTGTAGAGCTTCAGAATCTCACTAGTTGTTCGCAGGCCCCCTCCCATGGGAAACTCCCTTGCCAAAGTTTTGACTTAGTCTTTAAACTTCTGCCCCATGCAGCTTTGGAATTCAGGGGGAAAAGGCCCCTCAGATTTCCAAATTTGTCATTTCTGTCCCATGTGACCACTGAAATCTCTGTTGTTTTCTTTTTGCCCCATCCATGATCCTCTAACCAAGCCAAATCAATATTCTCAGGCTCTGGTCTTCACCAAGAATCCACAAATGCCCCCAAGAACAGCTGTGATTCCTCAACTCTTTTCTGAACATCTCCTCTCTCTGAAATTTTGTGTTTTTTTAGTCTTCAGTGCTTCTGAAGTTCCCTGGTGCCTATAAATACATAAGAAGTCAGCAATCTGTCAAAATCAGATAGTAAATATTGTTGGCTTTGCAGGCCATATGGTCTTTGTCACAACTGTGCTATGACAACATAAGACAATACCAAAAACATAGGCATGTCTGGATTTATACATGGAACACAGTTTGCCAACCCTTTAAATATATAATCATTGTATTATATTTAAAATCTTTAGTTCTTTAAAGAGATAGATGACCTACATGATCTAGTCTACCTAGCTAGAAGCAGAACCCGCCAGAGGATTTTAAGAACATGTCTGTCTAATACACAATTTGAAGTTCTTGAGTGACTGTGATGTAAAACCTTCTCTTCATCTCCCCAAACTTTCAGTAAACTATGAGTAGGGTTTATGTGTATGCATGCTTGTGTGTGTATATGCATGCACACGTATGCTTGTGTTTAAGCATGAAAACAAAGACGCAGAGTTCAATTTGGAAGCGATAAATTCTAATCATTTAAGGAGTCAATAAGTAATTCTTCTTTTCCTCACCATTGTCAGAAATAATTGACAATAGACAAAAAGTGGAGCATAAAATATTACCCTCGTTAATGACAAGTTTGTTTTGTTTTGCTTTTCTTTGTTTTGTTGTGACATGTGTTTCCTTCTTTCCCTGCCTTCTTTTGGATGGATCATATTCTTTATGATTTCGTTATAGCTCTACTATTAGCTTGTTAATTTTATTTGTGTGTTTTTCTTTTTAAAAACTGCTTTAGGACAAAAAACAGACAACACTTGGCAGCGTGCAGCCCAAATCTACCCTACCCCACTTTTATAAGTAAAGTTTCATAGGAATATAGTCATACCCATTCATTTATTTATTGGCAGTGGCTGCTTTTACACTACTATAGCAGAACTGGATAGTTGTGATAGAAACCACATAGCCTGAAAAAACAACCATAGAGTCTACCTTACTCTTGACAGACAATTTTGGTCTGCTCCTGCTCGTTTTCCCCAATGACTGTGGCTTGGTGTAAAGATCTTTTTATTTCTATCTCTTATTGCTTTGTGTATGTTGACTCTATAATTAAGTACACCCAGATTTAAAATTGTGATTACTTAGTTTTAATAATGATTATCTTACCATTATGAAATGCCTCTGTATATCTTGAATAATGCCTCTTCCCTTAAAGTCCATATTTTATTATTTAAGTATTTAAGTATACTCACTCAAATATCATTTTTTAGTCCTTACATGATATATCTATTTCTATCCCTTTACACTTAAATTTTCTGGTCTTTGTATTTGAAGTTTATCACTTGTTAGTAGCATGTCGAGGTTTGTTTTTTAACCAGTCTGACGATCCTATTATTTTGCTTAGAGTATTTCATTTATTTATATTTAATGTAATTACAGTTATAGTAGGGCTTGTATCTACCATCTTACTAGTTTTTCCCCCCTATTTAAGCCATCTGTTTTAACTTACTTTTTTCTTGTCTTCTTACTGGTTAATCAGATATATTCTATAATTCCAGTTTCCCTTCTTTAATTTGTTAGTGATATGCTCTTTTGCTTTCTTTGAGTGATGATCCTAGAGGTTATGACATTAGATTCTATATTAACTTATACATGTACCACTTCCTGGAATCACTTGGATTTTTTAAAACTCAATTTGCCTCTTTTCCTCCTTCTCATTACCTTGTCCTATATTTCAGTTGCACACATATTTAAAACTTCAAAAGACCTCTTAGTAGTTGTTTCTTACAATCAATATTTACTAATATATTCACCTATACATTTACATAGAACATTTATTTATTTACCCTTTTAGGTACTCTTTTTCACTCCTATCTTTCCATTTTCCACCTAGCCTCAATTTTATTTTACCCAAAAAGTCCCTTTACTTTTTTTAAAAAAAGATTTATTTTTGCACACAACAGCTGGGGCACAGGCCAGAGTCACGGTAGGGGTGAAGATTCACCAGAGACAGAGTGGGTAATAGAACAGGCAGATCGACTGAAGTACACTGCTGGGAGGAGCAGCAGGCGAGGCAGGAGAGGTCTGCTGTGACATGTGGGGCCTCTCTTTGGCCGGGGATCGAACTCGCGCTGCTGTGCTGTGGGTGCTTCATAGTGCGGTGCTCAACCTCCCTTTACTTTTTTTTTTATAAGGAAAGCCAAATGGTGATTAATTTCCTTGCTTGCTTCTCTGAAAATATTTTTTTAGCCTATATCTTTGAAAATGGTTGTTTCTTTAAAGAAATAACTCTTTAGGGTGCCATCATTTCCATTGAGAAATCATAAATAATTTTTTTCTGCTTTTGAATTTAATTTCTTTTTCTTCACTTTTCTGGATGTGCTAAAGTTTTTGTTATATCTTTAATTTTAGAAATTTGATAATTATATGCCTATATGCACTTATCTACCCTTATACTGCTTGAGGATTTGATGTTTTTTAATTCATGGATTGATCTTTTTTCTTTAGTTTGAGAAAATGTTTAGCCATGGCCTCTAAAATCTTTCTCTCATGTCATTCTGTAGCACCATTTATACATATGTTTGAACATTTCCCACATGTCTTTTATGTGACATTTTTTTCCAGTTTTCTCTCTCCCTTTCAGCTTGGGTATATTTTTATTATTCTAGACATTGAATCCTTTTCAAATTCTGTGACCTACTTATTCCAAACCCATCCCATGAGTTTTTAATTTCAGATCTGTAATTTTTCCATTCTATAGTATCTAATTGACTGTTTTTTAACATGAACACAAGACTTAATTACATTTTCATTCCTTTCTGTACTATGTTGTCTTTTTCTTTATTAAATATTAACAAAATTATTTTAAAATAATTATCTGTTAAGTATAATATCTACTCTATTGCTCCTCTTAATCTTAAAAAATATTTTCTTACTCTATCCTGTCAGGTAATTTGCATTATTTCTAGATACTGTGCAATTCCAGAGGATCCAGATAATGTTAGACAGAACTAGATATGTTCCTTTCCTTTACTAGAAGGACAGGGTGAATGAATGAGCTGAATGGGGCTGAGATTCAATATTCGTAAGATTCTCTCCTCTAACTTGTCATAAGTGACCTCCCCAGACTTTTCACTGAGAGCTTATCAGAGTCCCATGTCCTCAGGAAAATGCAGGTGATTCAGCTCTGGCCTTTTGAGGTTTTTGTCTTAGCTTCTCAATTTCCTATTCCAAGCAGACTCAAATCTGGCAAATGTCTTACAGGAAAGACCAGCAGTGCGTAAAGTGGGTCTGATCCTGATAGTCTTTATTCCCTAAATTCTGAAAGATGGCAGGTTTTATTCTATATTTAAAAATTTTTGACCTAACTAAAAATTTTATATAGTCTAGGAGGTCAAGATATGACCCACTGGAGAAACCTGCAAAGTTCCAACTGACTGACCAAAAAGGAACTGAGAGTTTTTTTCTTCAAGAAGTGGTCCTAATCTTCCAGCTACACCCAAAAAGTCCTTAAGGAAAATAAGGTTTGTGATTGTCATTTCCACTCTGAGCAGTTTTCAACTCCCTAGAATTTTAGTTCACCTCTCCTTCATAGATTTTATTGTTCTGTGATGATTTAAAATACAATGTTCGCATTTTAATTTTCTAAATTATTGTACCATGAACCCGCCACAACCTACTTTATCTTACTTGAAGGTGGAAGACTTTTAAAAGACCATTTTTTATTTGTGAGCAAAACTGATACATTGTATTTATTCCAGTGCTTAATAAATTCTTGCTATTAAAGTTATTACATAAGTACCTTTACACCAATAAGGAATGTATTTGACAGTAAGTAACAGAAAATTTGAATGTGGTAGTTTAAAGAAACAAGGATTTCTCCTGCTATTTAATAAGAACTTGAGATACAGGGCCTCCCTGGTGGTGCAGTGGGTTAAGCAACGCACTATTAAGCCACCGGCCAGGGAGGGGACCCACATGGTGTAGCAGCGTAGCAGACCTCTCCTGCCTCGCCCGCTGCTCCCCTCAGCAGTGTGTTTCAGTCTCTCTGCCTGTTCTGCTCCCTGATCTGCCTCTGGTGAACCCTCTCACCTCCCGCGACTCTGGCCTGTACCCCAGCTCTTGTATGTATAAATAAATAAATCTTTAAAAAAATAAAAAAGAACTTGAGATACAGGTAGTTAATATAGTGTTTCTGCAGTTCAGTGATATCAGTGTGATAATGTCTCTGAAATTCTCTTAATGCTTTCCAGATGCATTTATCTTAAAATCAACATATTACTACAATTCCAAATAATATTTCTACATCCAAGGCAAAAAGAAGACAGAAGGAAAAACTACAAAAGTCAACTGTGTCACCTGTCAGGGCAACCATACTGTTCCAAAACCTCTCAACTAATTCTAGATTTTACTGACCAAATTGTGCCATAAATGAAGGTGGGAAATACAATATTTATCTAGGTAGGAGGAGAAGAGTAAGTATGACAGGAAAAAACTGAACTGGCAGGTATTCAGGAGCAAGAAACAAAAACCAAATAGGTTTCAAATAATAAGTTATATATTATCTCACATGATATGTAGAGGAAGAATGGGATAGATTAAAGATTCCACAAAATCCTAAGGATTCGTACAATTACTGCATTCTGTTCTGCTATCCGCGACAGTCAATAATTCTACTCACAGTCATAAGTCAATATAAGCCATCTTTACCTATCAAACTCCAGAGGTAAGAACAGCAACCACTCCTGTGTCAGATCCTATGAACTCAGGAAGGGCTCAGCATTTTCAAAATCCTCTGTAAATACATTCAGGGTTTTCAGGCCAGGAAGGATGGGAGAATGGCCACTGTCCTTTGCAATATTTGCTAATGAGAGCAGAGGACACTCAAGAGATGAAAATAATTTCATCTGTTTAGAATACAGAGAATAAGATTGGAAGTCAAGTGAGCAGGAAAAAGGGTTAGGCCAGATCATGATAGGCTGTTTAACTCACAGGACTGAGTCTAGATTTCTTCCTAAAGGCAGTGGGAAACCACTGAACCATTTTAAGCAGGGAAAGTACATAATCAGATTTTCAATTCAGAAATAAGTCTGGCTTTATTATGGAGAATGGAAAAGTGGAGCAAGATTGATGATAGGAGAGCATAAAGAAACACATGCATGGATATAAAGTAATGAAATGCTTCCCAAGTGACTTTTCAAATAAAAATAGCTAATATTTACCTGAATCGACATGGGATCTTCATAGCTTGGTAAGATATTTAATGCTTGAAGGATATGAGATTCCAAAAAAGCTTAAGTAATCTGCTCACAGTAAGTGGCAGAGTAGGGGTTAAAAATTATGTGATTGGTCTCTAGAGACAGTGTGTATAAAGACTATGCCTATTGTATTAGGTTGCAAGTATGTCTCTGATAAGTTTTGCATGGTACCTGACTTGAGGTGTGTGAAATTCACCCCAGGAGACCAGGTAAAGTTAAGGAGGAGGCATGACTGGGTAGTTCTGATGCTCAAATCCTAGTTCTGATGCTCACCAGGTACAGCCTTGACTAAACCAGCCCAATGCTTTTAGGCTTAGGAAGAACATCTATAGAACAAAGGAGGCCATCCCTACTTTGACAAGTTGTGAAGACTGAATTAAATGAGAGAATGCTTGTAAAGCTTTCAGCACATGGGAGCCCCTCAAAATTGTTTGACCATTTTCTTTGTCAAATAACAACACAATAGTGAAACAGACATTCCAGACTGTTTGATGTTTAAGAAGCCAAGAAATGAGAGAACTATGATTGCTAATGATAGGCACAAAGAACTAGAACTAGAACCCATTCTAAACATGATTTTCTTGAGTTTGGGCAAGGAAGAAGGAAATCACAACTCACTTTTTACTAACCTCCAGCTGAAATTTAGCTTGTGCTAAATTAGATCTGACCTCTGGAACAAGACAAGGTTGTGCTCTTTCACCACTGCTCTTCAATATAACACTGGAAGTCCTGGCCAGGGCAATAAGGCAAGAAAAAGGTATACAAGGTATCCAAATAGGGAAAGAA
>JAGFMF010011568.1:18235032-18264460 GCA_019455555.1 Galemys pyrenaicus | reverse complement strand
AAGGGAACCAAAGGAGGATCAAGGAAAGGAATAAGAACAATAATAATAACAATAACAGCAATAAAGACACAAAAAACAAAAATGAGGAGACAAGGACAGCCTGGGGACACTTGGTGGGGAGGGGGGGGTTGAGGGAAGATGGGAGCAGGAGGGACTGAGGTGATGGTGCACTGGTGAGATGGTGATGGGAATACATGGGGATTACAATTGATGGCAAGTATATGTAAATTTTAAAATATTTTAATAATAAAAAAAATAAATTAGATCTGACCACTGCAAACCTAAATGACATTAAGAGTACCTGTGCCTTAGGTCACCAGAAAGCAGGTATTTTCATATCAGGCTTTAGTTACAGCAGGTATCTTGAATTTCTTTTTACACTCTTCACTATTTTAAAGTTACACCAGCTTTTTGATAGCTGTCATTAAATCTTGTTACTTAATGATTTAATAGAAAACATACATATATGTTTCTATCTCATAAATTTCTATGTTTTTATCTCTCATAAATTTAAAAATATTTTGATAACTCAATTTCCAAAATTGGTTTACTTTGTAGTTCTGTTTTATTTTATTTTATCTAAAAACATGATTTGGCAAGGAAGTCCATGGACTTCACCAATTACAAAAGGGGGTCCATGGTACTGAATGAACGCTTGCAGTAAAGACATTCAGGCAGAGAAGGGGTGGGGAGGGATCAGGGCAGTGTGACTCCTAGCCATTAAATGCAGTAGGTATTCTGGGGCATGAAGCACAGTTCTCTCCTGCCTGTGACCCTCAACTAAGCTGGGGCAGGCTGCAGATGACCTGGGCCTGGCAGCTTCTGACACTTTTTCCTGAGCATTCTTGTAAAACAGCAACCACATTGCCACATGTGCCTGGAATTTGATTTCCAGGCCAAGTGTCAGCTTTTCCATGCTAAGACTCCCTCAGGTTTTGGCTCAGGTTCTTCGGCTGTCAAGGCCCAACCCTTTCAATACCTCCACCACCTGCCAGAGAGAACAGATTCATGGAATTTTGGCTACCACTTCTGAGTCACGTCGTCAGCCACAGGCTTCCACCTGCAGCCTCGGGAGGCCTGAACTGCAAGGTGCCTGAGGAGACAACTGGCGCTGACCTGGCCCTGTCAGGGCAGCGTGTCCTTCCCTATGGGCTAGAAGCCCTTACACCCTGGCCAATTTCCTCCTCTGCTCTAAAGAGGCATTTTCTCCTAGGAGAGTGGGTCTAAGTTTTTCCAATCTTATCTAGAAATCTTAAGTTTCTTTCAAGTTAATATTTTTTTCTGTAATCCAACAGCAAATTTACCACAGGAAATGGTAGGAAGAAAGGCTTATGCAATGGGAGGATATTGTTATAAATAGGAGTCCTTGCTGTGACTTTCTTAAATAAACAGGTTACTAATGTTTCCAGGCACTGGTAGAGCTACTGTTTAGAGGGTGGTAAGAGAGATTTCCTTGCAAAAAGTTATCTCCTTTCCAAATTTTCCTCTGAATATGAAGTGAATCCCATTCTAACCTTAGCTTCAGGAAATAGTCCCCCTTGTCCCTGCTGGATTAGGGAAGAAAGTTAAGCTTCTAGAGATGATGACCTAAGTAGTACGTGTCACAGAAGTGAGAAAAGCCACCTCAGCAGGACCCGAAATCAGTGTATATATTATTTTATCAACTTATCTTTCATTTTCTATTTATGTAATTCATCTATCTATTATAATCTATATATTTATCCATTATTAAAACCCCTAGTGCCTCTAAGAAGAATACATAAAATTGTTTCAACTAGTAACTTCTTTAAGTCTCTTTATAATTATTTATCTGATTTTTTTTTCAAATAAAGACCAATAGATTATGGATTGTGAGAGAAAAGGACAGTATCATTAGATACAGTAAGGAGACAGAGAGTTTAAGGAGAAAAAGAAAAAATGGATCAGAACTCTGGAGGAAGTCAGCTCTTCCATAGGGGTTGGACTGAGGAGGAAGAGCCAGTGAAGATGACCGTCAGGGCCTAGAATAGTGTTGAACACGTACTAAACCTATCAGTAAATACTTAATAAATGAACCATAGAAAGCAAAAGATTAAAACCCCCTCTTTTGCCTTGCCATTTTTATGTCCCCTATCTGTCCCAACCTCCAAGGCAGGGAGGCAGATTCCAGCTTAAACTCAGTGGAAACCCTAGAAATTGGTAATTTCAAAGCTTTTCTGATGTTTAGGTAACTAAGGGATTATTTATTAATAAATAACTGATCCAGCAAGAGGCCTATTTTTGTAACTGTCAGGCCTGAAAGAGTACAGTTTAAAAATAGAAGGGGGGTAGGAATGAAATTTAAAACTAGGAGGGGGTGGGAATGAAGGAAATGAAATAGCATCTCTTTTCATAATAACATGAAGCTTATTTCCATAGCAGACTGACTTGTAAATTTTAAAGTAGTTAGGAAACTATTGCTCTTCCTATTTGTTTAGAATCTGTTCCCTCTAAGAATTAAGAGCTGTCCATTAAAGGTGAACATGTGCAAAATTCTAATGTAGCAGGTATAGATCTTTCAAATACTGTATGGAAGAGATGTATACATAGAAACTGGAAGAGTGTAAATTAATCAAGTGTCTACTGAGAACATTGTACAATAATATTAGAGTGGATGATTTTATTTATCCAAGGTAAAATGAAAAATAAAAAGAATATCTCTTCATTTTAGTATTAGTAGACTTAAATGAAGTTCCACTTTCTCCAGACCAAACTTATGTCTGGCTTCTACTATCCCAATGTATTTTGTTGGAATATGTGACTTGACATAATTTCAAAGGCATTCTATTAAACCTGACTTTATATTTTATATATGTATGCCAAATGTTTACATCTTCACAATGTAAACAAATATACATTTTGTAGCTTATCTTATATAAGTGTAAAAAAGAAAAAATTTAAGTGAACACAATCACATTCTAAGAAGTCCCACATTTTCACCTAGATAGACTGAAAAAAATCAAATCTCAGAGGAAAAAAGAAGCATACTTTTAGTTCATGTTTGTCAATAAATCTAGACAAAACATATAATCACTTTTGGAACTGAGTAAATTATCCAGTTACCCTAAACTATTGGATTTATCTCTGTAACTGTTAGTTCTAAAATTATTTTTTGTTTATTAGAAATCACTAATGCAGATCTAAATAAATATTACAGTGGTCTCAGAGTCTAAAATGTTCAATAAAAATGTCACTTCACTGGTAACTCTTGGATACCTTTAAATGAGAGCTAAGACAGAAGTAGTTCCTGTCAAACATTTTAGATTACTTAAAAATTTAAGTTTTTCCATGCCTTGAGAACTCTAAAATTGAATGTACTTTATAATTTTCTTTCTATAAGTAAGTCCTAACTTCTAATTTTAAAAAGGAAGAAAGTCATAAACAATGAAAAACAAAGGCATTCTCATTCTGGTGTTCAGTGTCCTGCCATAATTATTGCAAATCATTCTTCAAAATGCATTTCACAGCGTTTAATGCTAACTTAAAGTGATTTCACCATATACTTGATCCTTTGATTTTTCCAAGGTTTATGAATAATCTAATGTATACTTAGATAACAAGTTTAATGGAAGAACTGTCTTTTTAAAATAAACCCTTATAGACCACTGCATCCACTTTCACCATTTCTTTTTTTTTTTTTTGAGCCTGTTCTCATTAATTATTTCTCTCTTAATATCTCTTTATTTATGGTCTAAATACCTTAAAAGATTTTATCGATTAAAGCATATTATGCATAAATCCATTCAACAAGTATTTCTTTTTTTTTTCCCTTTACTTTTTTTTTTCTTTTATTAAAATATTTTAAAATTTACATATACTTGCCATTAATTGTAATCCCCATGTATTCCCCATCACCATCTCACCAGTGCACCATTTCATTTCCCACTTAGAATGTTTGTACATGAGACTTTGTACAAAGAAATTTACAAATGTACCTTCTACTATTATACAAATTGTATAAATGTGACAACAATGTGATACAATTCAGAGCAGTTTAAGCATTCAGTTTAAATATCATTAATTAAATTTGAATTTGGTGAACAAAAGTAGTTCTTACCTGTTTGTCACAATATTTAGCATGTTCCGTTAGTATGGATTGAGATGGTTAGAACATGAATTTATCATTCATTGCTCCACCATGAAGTGAGGTAAACTCAGATCATATCCATCTTATTAATGAGAACAGTGAATCATGTAGTGCTAACATACGTAGGTTTTAGGGAAATCAAGTATAATTTTGTCATCTACTGGGCCCCTTGCTCAGCTATGGGGCAACCTTGTTGAGTAGGATGTGTAATATAGTAGTAAATCCAAAGGTGGCAGAGGTAAAAGTCAGGGCTATCAAGCTATCGGCAGCCACTGAAGCATGTGTTTGATCCCAGCCAGTGAGCTAACCTACATGGCCCGACAGACGTCTCCTGTTTGGCCTGCTGTTCACCTTAGCAGTATATATCAATAGATCTGCCTGTTCTGCTCCCCACTTTTTCTGGTGAACCTTCTCACCCCCATACCTCTGGGTACACCCTGGTTCTTGTATGCATAAATAAAAATAAATCCTTAAAAAAATAAAGAAAGTCCAAAGCAGTACATGCACAAGTTGCATATATATTAATATATAATGCTCTCTTATATTGAGAGAGACAGGAAAATAGAAATAGGAGTCACCACTTGGGTTCTATACCACCACTCACTTTCATGATGCTTGAATGAAATTTCACTTATTTGGGATTTGATATTTTCATCTGTAAAATAAAGATATTGTATTGTGCTAGAATAACAGTGAGGCCCATCATCTTTAAAACAGTACTATTGTTTATTTAGTTGTATTGGTTCTTGTTTTATAGCTTCAATGTGTTTGGTAGATTTTAAAGACAAGAAGACATTTCTGTAATAGTCTGAATGCCTTTATACTAACTCATGTGTATTTCACATACAGATCTTCCTCAATATAGATTGAGGTTATGTCTCAATAACCCATTGTTGAAAATATTGTAAGTTGAAAGTATTGTAAGTCAAAAATGCATGTAATATACCTAACCTACCAATATCATAGCTTTGCCCAGCCTACCTTAAACATACTCAAAACATATTAGCCAATAGTTGGGCAAAACAATTGAACTAAAGGCTATTTTATTATAACAGGTGGACTATTCATTTCAAGAGTGATTCCTTTCCTTTTCTTCTCACCTACATCAGGTGACAGAGGGGGGAAGCTTTCAGACATGATGGGATGTGAAAGTACAAAACACATTATCCAAAAAACTCAGGTGCACAGTATACTATAAGGTGTCAGCAGCTACTCTGTGGATCACATCGCTGACTGGGAGCTTTGGCTCGATGCTGCCCCCGGCACAAGAGATTATCACACGACATAGCACTAGCTGGGGGAAAGATGGAAATTCTAGATTCAAACAATGGTTTCTACTGAATGTGCACTGCTCTTGCATCATTGCGAAGTCAAAAATGCCATAAGTCAAACTATCACAAGCTGGGGACTATCCATAGTTTGAAATACTCTGTAAGATTGAATAAACTAAAAATCACAGGTCAGGATAAGAAATTCCTGATGGTTCAAATTAGGCCCTCAAGTATTTATTTGAGAAAAAGCAAATAGAAAAAGATAATAGTATTGCTGTCATTAAAACAATAGTAATGAAAAACACATGGAGTTATAAAAGTCTCTAGCAGCAAACATTCTAAAATATCACATCTTGCAGTAATTACTCCATGAAAGTGTCTCCTTGGTTGTGTATTAATGGTCCTTTTTGGTGATTCCTTTTATCATTTTTTTCTCCCTTGTTTTTTTTTTTCCCCCATTACCTCCCTCTGCCACATTTGCATCTCCATAAGTATAAAATTAGGCCTTTGTGTTGTTGTAGTAATAGTAATTTTAAATATGTATGTTTCCTCATCTTAATTTAAAAAACAAAATAGCCTAAATTTTTTCTTTAAAAAAAATGGAATCATATTGCTTTTTAGATATGTGGTCCTTGATTGCTAATGAATATATTCTCTGCCCTGCTGAATCTGGCTATTCCAATTTAGTTCTTTCGTACCACAACACATACTGAAATACACCAAACTTTACTGTGGAAACAAGCAAGTAGTAATTAAAGTTTTTTTTTCAGCTCCCAAATGACTCCAGTGAGACTGTGCCATCTTGTTTCCCTCACAATTTGAGTGACTAAAATTATTATATATTATATTAAATATCTTGGAGCTCTAAACATATTGTGGTTTCTGATAAAAATCTTATATCAAACAGATTTCCCTGGAAATCTGGTATTTTAGCAAAAATTCACATTCATCCAAATATGGCCTGAACTACAAAGGAACCCCCAAAAAAAGAAAAAAAAAAAACAACCCAAGACACAGTCCCTTATAGAGGTGACGTACAGATGCCTTTGCTTTTTCATTGGCAGGTCAATCGTTTTTGCCATTAGACATTTCATTTTCCAGAAACAGCTGTCCAGTCTGGACATGTTATTTCTGTGATGATGATTACTTGGAGATGTTAGAAACACCAATGTGATAAAAGAAATAGCACCTACCAAGTGAGGAAGTCCATCACCTAACTATAAGTTTTTGGGATGGAAAGAAAAGGGAATTGAAATTTACTTAATGGAAACTAAGATAAAATTTTCCTTCTATGAGTGATTGTCTTGATATTTTTCTTTTCTGAACAAAAGCCTATTATAATCAGTAGATATTTTTAACAAACCATTAATTTCTATGTGGCCAGGTTCTGCTTGTTAACTTCTTCTTGGATCTAGAATTTGCAACAAATGTGAAACAACCAATAGGCATCTGGCTTTCAGATTTAAAAAATAATACCTCCTTATTTATATTTAACTTTCCATTTTATAACACATTCTAAGCTTTTAAGAATGTTTTATTTATCCTGTCTGGTAGAGAATGACAGTATCTTTATTCTAACATCAGGGATCACTGCCAGCTCAGGGGCAGGTTACACATTCCCAACTATCCTGCCTCCACTGATTGCCCCATTTTCATAACTACTATAATAGTTATCATCTGTACACACAGATAAATGCTATTTACTGCATCAAACTGTTTCATCTGTTAGTCTTTGTTCCTTTGTGAAAGGAAACTTCCCTTTTATTTCTTATTTATGTCCAGCTCTTAACTGAGAATTCAGTAAATCCTTAGTAATTTCCCCATTGATGAGTTATTTTGCTTGTATCAGTGAAAAGTTGATGTAGAAGAAATCAACAGGCCAAATTCCCCAGGAAGTAATAATCTGCTTCATAACTTTATACTTCCTATCCCACAAGCCATCTGCTTTGTCCCAGTATTTACCTGAATTTGCTATCAGAACTCTTTTATTTTAGGTTTGATAAACTGCTACACACCATTGATCAGAAACACTTTCTCAGATATGAAAACCTGGTCTTTACAGGCCAAAATGCCAGAAATACATAAAGAGACTTGGTCAAATGAAGGGGGCAAAAAAGCAAATTGGGAATTCAATTTTGGAAATACATTATAAGATCAAAGTTTGTTCCAAAGTGTTAACATATAACACACACACACACTCACACTCAAACTGCTGTCTTTCAATAGCTATTCTCCCTTTCTCTTCTAGTAAGAAAATGCCTAGATTTTATGTGGGGCATAGAAGTCACTTAGAACATTCCATGCTTCCTTTGTATTTAAGTATAACCATATAAATAAGCTCTAACCAATGGGCTGTAAGCAATCATATCACATGCTTCCAGGAAGTATTTTACCTCTTCTTGCTCCCTGCTTGCTTGAATATAGATATGATGGTTAGCACTATTTTAGACCATTATGTGGATTCCACTTGCAAAAGTTAGTGAAGCTACAAGGTTAAAAGTATCTGAGTCTTTGACATGATAGAGTTTCTATCAGTGATCTTTTATTCAAACAGAAATAGACTTATAACTTGAACAAAACATTATTATTTTTGGGTTTCGTGTCACCTTTAGCTAGACCTAAACCTGATGGAATCACTAAAATTAGATTAAAAAGGGAATTGAAAACAGAAGTGTGTGGGAACTTTCAGCCTAAGTTTGGATGTAGAAAGAGCTTCGAAGTCATCACAGCCATCCTTGCAATAAGAAAGCCTGGAAAAAATGACTTTTCTTAGACCCATCAGAGAACTGAAGTCACAAAGCAAACTTCTCTTCCAGGAACCCCACCTGGCTTTCACAGGGATCAAGGAGAACTTGAAGAAAATTCTCCTTGGCACTATGACAGAGGAAGATGAAGAGTAACCTTGATGAAATTCACTAAGACCTTCTTCCTTAGGCTTGATCTCCAAGGAAAATATTTCCAGAAGCCAACAATGAAAACCCATCCCAACTGGCACTGGGGAAACTCTTCAACTCTAGCCCACTTGTGAAAAGAAATCCAAAGCTTCAGTGGAAAAGACTTCAAGGACTTAGACTGGGAAGACTGGAGAATGCATACTGAGGTAAGAGAAATAATTAGGACAAAAGAATTAAAGTTTGATCCCCAGAGAAGGAACACAAACACTGGTAATGGCCATATTGTTAAACACAGGTCCAATGTAATCCCTAGTGACTGAGAATCAGAAATTAAAGAATTACCTCCCCCCATATACCTTATTGCTTCACAAATAATTCTCCAACAACAACAGCAGTAGATTACAGCTAGAGAGCTACAGAAGATATTCACCAGGGAACAGCACAAAGGGAAATCCCAAAGGCATGTACCCTCTAGATACAACATGGATACAGCATACATCAAATATAACCTAAATCCTGGTCAGACTGACATAAGTCTTCACACTATAGGTCTATTTACCTCATTTTCTTCTGTCATATTTAGTGTATCCAGATAGCAACAAAGTATTACAAGACATGACAAAAACACTATCTGAAGAGACAAAAAATCAGATTCAGAGATGAAACAGATACTGGAATTATCACGAAATGTAAAACAACTAATTAATATGTTTAAATCTCTAATGGAAAAGATAAATAACATGCAAGATCAAAGGATAATATCAGCAACCACAGGAGAATTATAGAATGTATAAAAAGGAAGAGTAATAGAAATAAATAACGCCTCTGATATGTTCATCATTATTTTCAATACTATTGAGAAATAGTGAACTTGAAGATAGGTCAACAGAAATCACTGTAGCTAAAATGGTAAGAGAATAAAATGGAGAAAGAAAGAACACAACAGAATAAAACATCCAAGAACTGTGTAGTGGTACCCAGTGGTACACATATATCTGAGATGTGTAAAGGGGAAGAAAGGGAAAACAGAGCAGAAGAACTATTTAAAGAAATGACCAAAAACATTGCAAAATTAGTGAGAGCTATCAAACAGATCCAAGAAACTTACAGAATAGCAAGAAAGGTAAATACCAATTTATACAAGTATATTTACAGTTTTTCTGACTTAAGAACTTGCACACTGCTCATTACATATCTACTTTGTGATCTAAACATTTCCTGTATTTGAGAGTGTTTCTGTAAGCTTTCTACAGCATAAGTGAGAACAATAAGGCATATACCTGAATAATACCTGCCCCAGGGAAAAAGTGTCATACATAAAGACTTCATCCACCATTTAAGTTTCCAATGAACAATATGAAAGTTAAATTTTCAGGTCTTATTCTTGAATATTTTTCACTTATTTCAAAAAATGAAAACAATTTCTTGGAATAGATAATGGAAAAAACAATTTCTGAATAATGACTTATGCACTGGTGCTCACATATTTGTAGCCATAAGACATAAGACATATTAAGCAGTAAAGAAATTCTTCTGGCTGGTTGATTTTCATCTTTGAAGTGAACACTGTACTTTGTCCCAGACCGAATTTATTCACAGAGAACATTCACCAACATAGTTTATATAAGTTAGCTCACTTGACAGGTTCCAGAGAGACTTGGGACAGAATAAAGAGAAATCTAAGTGGAATATCATATAAGGTAAAAAATGCTTAAATATGTAACACAGACTTTTACCATTGTATATAAAACCACTCTCCTTTTCCAAAGAAATCAGAGGAGATGAGCTAAGAGATGGAAAGATGGCAGCAGTGTGAAGACATTAGGTTCACCTCCTCTGTATAGTCACAACTAAATTACAGTAGAACAAAGTTAATAACTCATTGGGGAGATTAACAGGTAACTTGATGTCACAGGAGACAACTCTCTTGTATCCTGTGGCTCCAGTTCCTTTCTACCTACTAGATCCTTCTTGGTACTAGTTTTCAGTCCCACCTGAATATTTGCAAAGGCATCAGTCTAACAGTTGATTCCTTATAACAACCTGTAAAAACTAAAAATGAAGAGACAGTGGAACATAACACATAAAATAGAGCAGAGTACCCTGGAAGAAGTCTAAACCCAGAAGAACTTTGCAGTATGCTAGAAAGGAGTTCGAGGTTACAATAAAGATTGCTGAATTAAAAAAAAAAAGATGATGGAAAATAGGAACAGAATAAAGACGAAATATGAGGATGTTTCAATTAGAACTAATGTTTATAAAATATATAATCAAATAAAAAATATACAAGAGAGGGATTCAACAGCAGAAAAAAACCAGCAATGGAGAGAATTAGTAAGCTCAAAAGTACAATATTAGAGAACATACAAACTAGAGAAAAAAAGAATTAAAAATTAAAATAGATTAAGAATCTTTTGAGATAACCTAAAGAGAAATCATTTCCATATTATGGGTGCCCCAGAAGGAAAAGAAAAAAGAGAAAGACAAGAAAAGCAAAGAAAAGTAATATAAAGAAATAATTGCTGAGGAACATCAAAAATGGGAAATGAACCAGACATATTTAAAAAAGTGAGCCCATTACTAGTCACAGATGATATGATGTTACATATAGAAAACACTAAAGTTGCTACTAAAAAGCTATTGGAAACAATAAGTTGGTACAGCAAAGTGGCAATTATAAAAGTAACAAAAATCAAGAACATTTTCATAAACAAACAATAAACAGGAAGAAAAAAGGATTTAAGAAAATAATTCTATTCATACATATCTCAAAAAGAATCAAATACCTCAGAAGTAAGCTAACCAAGAAAGTGAAGAACTTCCTTGTCCACTGAGAACTACAAGATGTTGCTAAAGGAGTTAATGATATAAGGAGATGCAAAGTCTTCCCTTACTCATGGATAGGAAGAATCAATATCATCAAAATGATTATTGTATCTAAAGCAAGACATAAATTTAATGCAGTCCATATCAAAATACCAACAATATTTTTCAAAGAAATTGAACAAAAATATTGAAATCTACATGGAACTATAAAGAGCCTTGATGAGCAGAGCAATCCTTAGAAAAAAGAAAAGAAATGGAACTATGACATAATATTATAAATCAATAGTATTTAAAACAATATGGTACTGGCATATAAATAGGTCGATTAGTGCAGCAGACTCAAGAGTTCAGAAATAAATCTACATACATCTCAATAACTTGTTTATGATAAAGCATCAACAACCATACAATGGATAAAGGAGAGCCTCTTTAATAAATGGTGCAGGGAAAACTGGAAGACCACATGTAAAAGAATGAAGTTAGATCACTCTCTAATGCCAGGCACAAAAATAAATTAGAAATTAATTAATGACTTAGATAGATATAAGATCCACAATAATAAAATACATAGAAAACATATGTTCTGGTCCTTCAATGATAAATATGATTTTGTGAGCCTTGTGAGATAGGAAATAGAAACAAAAATAAACAATTAGGATTACTTCAAATTAAAATACTTTTACACAGCAAAAGAAAGTACCCTACTGAATGGGAAAAATATTTACATAACTGACAAGAAGTTAATATTCAAGGCTTATAAAAAAATACAATCCAACAAAAGAAACACTAATAATCCAATTAATGGACAACAGATATGAACAGACAATTCACCAAAGAGGGTAGGCCAGTAGAACACATGGAAGTAGAAGGCCAGTAGATACATGGAAAAATGTTCATCGTGAGCTCTAATAAGGAAAATCCAAGTTAAAACCACAATAAGAGATCATTTCACACTTATGAGAAAGGCACATATTGAAAAGACCCCCAATAAGTACAAGAGAGGATCCAGAGAAAGAAGAACGCTATTACACTAAAAGTAAGAAGGTACAGGTACAGCCACTATGGAAAGTGGTCTGGATTTAGCTTTAAAAAACTAAAAATGGAAATACCATTTGACTGATAATCCCACTCTTGGGCATTTATCCAAAGGACATGAAACTGGCAACTGGAAAAACTATATACTACTACAGAGCTTATTGTAACACTATTTACAATCACTAGGACAGGGAAGCAAATTAAATGCCTATCAAGAGAAGAGTGGGTCAAGAAGATGTGATATGTGCACCTTAATTTAATATCAGAACACATGATACTTCCAGCTTTGTTCTTTCTCAAGTTTGCTTCAGCTATTTGCAGTCTTTTGTGATTCCATACAAATTTTAGGATTGTTGTTCTATTTCTATGAAAATGCCTTTGGAACTTTGATAACAATTGCATTGAATCTGTCAATAGATTTGAGTAGCAGATATATTTTATCAATAATTATCTTCCAATCTATGAGCACAGACTATTTTGCTATTATTTATGTCTTTTTCAATTTCATTTATGAAGTCTTATAGTTGTCAGCTACAGGTCTTTAATCTTCTTGGCTAATTTTATTCACAGGTACTTTATTCTTTCTGATGCAATTATAAATGGGATTCTTTTCCTAATTTCTTTTAAAATTATACAAATAAAAAGTAGAACTAGATATATCTTTTCATTTCAAAATTTAGTAACAATTTACCTAATGAGCATACTTACCTTAAAGAACTAGGGGCATAATAATGTAGAAGACGGATAAGGTCCTTGTCCTCATGGAGTTTACATCATTATTCTCATATTGAACCAGAGGAAGTGTCAATGTTAAAAATAGCGGGGACTGGTCTTATTTAACATTCCTCAAAACAAAAATTTAATTTGAAAACGACATTTTTAATTAGCATTTTGAAACACGGAAAAGGAAAAAACAGGGAGAAAAATCACATTGTGATCTTTTTTCATCAGTTTAGCTTTGGGTGTAGAAAGGCTAGGACTCTGGGTTGGTGATTCCTTTATTTTTTGAGTTGTCTACACCTCTGTGCTTAAAAAAGCAACAACAGTGATAAAAATCAGCAGTGGTCAGAGACCATTTTGTTTAATGAGAGCAGTAGAAAGATTTATGCTGACTTAAGAGAAAAAAATATAAATTACTCAGTTTAAGCTCAGAGAGCCTACATGCTCCCTGAATGAAGCAAACAGAACAGCTTAAAAGAGGACTAACGCAGGCATATGCCTTGGCATCTTCCCCCTCTAATGCATGGGCCTGCCACTATTAGCTGGGAAAAAGCTCAAGGCCAAACTTGGAAGCAATAATGGTAACAGCTCTCATTATTAAGCAAGTATATGTGTTAATTCATTTAATTTCTACAACAGCCATAGAAAGGAGCTAGTGCTATTATCCCCATTTCATAGATAAGAAAATTGAACCAGAGAATAATTAATTTGTCAAGGTCACACCACAACTAAGGGCTGAAGAGGGGATAAAATATAGACTGACCGTGGAATCTGTATGACTTACTCCTAGACAGCATTCCCTCTCACTTCCCTCTCAACTGGTACCTTCCCAACTCAGTAATATCTTTCAGCCTCAACCAGTGGTTTCCTGACCAAGAGTAAAAAGGTCTCCATATTTAAAAAAAAATATATATATATATACACACACACACATATATGTATATATGTGTATATATATATATATTACTTTTTATTGAGGTAATGCTGGTTTTGAGAAAGTGGAGGGTCAGAGTGGACCAGCCATCTTAGACCGCTTACCAGACCTTGGGGAGCCTCTAGAGGACACACCTTTTAGCTAGGACTGTGCATGCCCAGTTGAGCAGAGCTACTAGTACATGTGCTGTGGCTACTGAGTCACAGGTATAGTAGCAAATCAGCTAGCTCAGGTAGGTAGAGTCAGACAGCAAAACTGAGGGACAAACTAAAGAGCCAGAAATGTGAGCTTTGTCATGCAGTATTCCAAGTATGTGTGTCTGGGGACGCTTTCCCCACACTATCAGGAGTAAGGCAAGCACTCTGAGATGTCACTTGGGTGGGCATAGTAAAAATTAGACCTATGGTTCTGCAGCTTCTCTACGGCACTCGCATTTGGTACACCAGTTATCAGGCTCAGAGGAAAAAATATGGGATCTACCTAAATAGTAAAGTTTCAGTAAAATGTTTCTTTCATGCCCTTACAATTAGGGGGATGCCTATTATCTTTGCTCGTTCATAGATAGCAACGTTTTCTATTAGCAAACTTGACAGGTCTAGACCAGACACTGACACAGTTATGAGGAGAGGGGTAAACAGAGTAAGACTTGGCTACTCCACCAGGAGAGTGTAGAAGGTAAAAGATTGAAACATAAAAAGTTTAGCACTCCCAAAAGGTTGCACATTTCCCCTGTGATATTTCCTAATTGCGTCCATAATGCCTGCAGCTTTCTCTTCCTCTTTCTTTTTCTCTCTCTCTCAGACCACTCTCAGTCTTTATCCCACTCTATTACTCAACCCTTCCACAATAATCTTTCTCACATATTTCTGATTTCTCGGTTTAATACTGCTTCCTGATATCTGCTTTGAATTTTCAGTCTGTTTATGAATACCTATTTGTCTTATTATCTACATCAGATAAAAATATTACTGGGGATCACATTTTTCCCATGAAAGGAATTCATCATCTGAGGTTCAGTTTTCTCATTATTTCCCCTCACCATCCACCCAATTCAAAATAAAATGCTATTCATCAAAAAAAAAAAAATGTGGGCTCAGAGTATCTCAGAGTTTGGACTTCAGTGGATCTTGCATGATATTATTTTAAGACAGAAACTGGCTCCTTATTGCTCAGATATAAATATTCACTACAGCATGATTTTTCCTTTTGGGATTAACTTTGGTGTCATTCATTGAATGTTTTCCAGTTCAACATTTTTCTCTTGAAGCCTGTGAAATATCACGAGAGCTTTTGCAATGTTCCAGGCAGGGAGCTGCATGAATTTGTCTTATGTTGTATGTAACCATTTAAAAGCATAAAAAAATTACTCTGCTGTGATCAAAACTTCTTTACATGAGCCACTGAGACTTTAACATCAATAAGCGTTGGTTTTACCCATATTAAAAACATACACAATACACAAACCTAGGGGTCTAGGATTCTAATTATGCTAAATTTGGGGATCTCAAGAATAAATCTAAAACACCTTAATCATACATCATGATTTGATTGATTCTGAAATATTTTTTCACTTTTCTGTAGTTACTGCATTTTGGAAGGCAATCTAATTTCTAAAACTAAAGACTTCACTCTTAAATTCTGTGGAAATATATTCTCAAACAGCCAACTTTTTCATCTCTGTATCTAGAAAAGGATTTAAGAGGCTCCTTAAAACATTTTCTTTCATAGAGTATATGTACCATTGATTCTTATTCTATTGACCAGCACATGATATTTATTGTAATGTTCTTATCAGAGATTCAAGTTTCATATGTCTATAAATAGATAGCGCACCCAGGAATGGGGTGTTCAGATACTTGTTTTCTGTAACTGTTTTTCTTTTTTATGTAATATCTCCTGTGAAGCTGGGTTCACATGGTAATAATATGTGAAGGAAGCTGATGGCAAAGTATATTTAACTTTAGAAGTTCACCTCTTTGGGTGAGACGTTGGTCTCCTCAATTATGATCAAGTATGATCATTTTCTGTAACTGGATTTAAAACATTATAATACTATACCAAATGTAAAAAGGTATATTTTTTAAGGAACAGATAACAATTCAGTTTCTCTTTCATGCTAGAGATAGCACATTTGTGGTAGCCATATGTATAATGTCTCTACGTGCAATGTGTACTGCACTTGATCTCAGAAACATTAAAATGCTTTCTAAGAAAATGAACTCATAACATGAGCATACTAGTTGTGATTATCTACCCTCCTTGACTATCTCCGCCACCCCAAGTCCTTTCAATATTAAAGTTTTTCTTTTTTTTAATTTTCTTTTACATAGTGCTCAATTATTTCTTTTTTATATATTGCGAAACAGTTGCATACAAGAATAAATTTTGTTTCCATTTACTGTGCCTTAGTATAGAACACTGAAGAGTCCCTCCAACCCTTGTTGCATATTACAATATCTGCAGAATATTTTTATTTTTAATTTCTTGCTTAATTATATTATTATTTTTCTTTATCATATGTATAATGCTATCTTAAAGTTCTTGTCTGACATTTTTTAGAATCTTTTGTTGACCGGTTTTTCTATTTTAGGTGAGATTGTCATGCTTCTTCACCTGCCTAGAGATTCTTGATTAGATGCAGACACTGAATTTCAGGTTACTGGGTGATGGATTCAATTGCATTTCTTTAAGTGTTGGGCTTATTCTGACAGCCAATTCTTTCTGGATCAGTTTGATCCTCCTGAGCCCTGTTTTTAAATTTTTTTTTAATATAGGTGCCCCTTATTTCTTACTCTGGGTCAAGTTTAGCTCACTGGCTAAAGCATGACCCATCTGGAGTACCTGCTCAATGTCCTGGGCACTCCATTCTTGATGACCAGACTAGTACATCTCAACCCTGAGCTCTAGGAATTGTGGGACTTGCTGCTACTTGGCAGGTCAGGTCATGCTTAGACTTGCAGAATTTCTCCCTATACATGCATATGGTGTACTAAAGAGAAGCCTTTTGCAGGTTTTACATAGGTCCATTCTCTCTGATATTTTGCCCTACAAATTCTGGCTGCTTCATTCTTCCTGAAGTCTGATTTTTATCTCTTTTCATATACTAAGTTTCAGATGTTCTTTTCTCTCTGAGTCAATGGTGTCTGCAGGTAGAAAACTGGGAGACCACAGAGTTCATCTCTTCAATTTCCCTTCTCTTAGGGATTATAGCCCTGTGCTTCAGGTTGTCTAAAGTCTGAAAACTATTATTTCATCTAGCTTATTAACTTTTCTAATTGCTTACACCAGAAGGGAAATTCTAGTTCCAGTTACTACATCACAAATAGAGGCTTAAGGTACTTTCAAACTATCTCTATGCTCAGGCTATACCCACAGAGCATAGTTGACTTGTAGGAGATGAACTAAAGTTTTGGTGATCTTTTTTAAACTTCCCTGTGTTAACCTAATATTTATTCTGGCCCAAGAGTAACTAGCCAGAGGAAGTTCCTATGTCATTCTTGTAGAGAAACTGGGTGCACCTGATAATGGTATGTGAAGGAAGCTGATGACAGAGGATATTTATCTTCAGAAGGTCACCCCTTTGGGGTAAGAAGTTGTCCTCTGCCTCCTCAATTATGATCAAGGATGATGTGTTCCACACATCACTTCTACATTTTCCTTGTCTTCTTTTTTCCATTCTCTTCTCTTTTTTTCCATAGTGTCTGGTTAGAAGGAGGTCCAAGTGAGATTTACATCAAAGATTCTTATTTGTTACAGAGTGAAACACTCAGTATATGGGTCAATTTGTATCTCCCAAACAGAGGTTGAAGTCCTAGCCCCAGTACCTGTAAATCCACTTTTATTTGGAAATAGGGTATCTGAAGAACATCAAGTTAAAATGATATAGTTGATCCATTAAAACTGCTATTCTTAAAATAAAAAAAAATAAATAAACTTTTGGACACAAAGACAGACCCATACAGAGAAAAGACACAAGAATAATGCCATCTACAAACCAAAGAATTTCTGAGACAATCAGCATCTAGGAGAGATGCATGAAATGGATTCTCCCTCACAACTTTTAGAAAAAGCCAACCATGCTGACATCTTGATCTTGGACTTCTGACTTCACAACAGTCAGACAATAAACTTCTTGTTAATTAAGCCATTCAGTCTGTGATACTTTGTTATGGACGCCCTAAGCAATTAATACTTAACAAACTTTTATCAGTACAAATGTTGAGTCCAAGCCCCAAAGATTTTGATTTAAGTAGTCTCTGGAGCACAAAAGAGTAGGCATTTTTAAAGCTTTGCCAGATGATGTGTAGTAGGTTTGAAAACCACTGTTCAGGGCATCTGGCTAGTTTTGGTCAAGAAAACCCATCACTTCTCACTTCATTCTTCCCAGTTCCTCCCAAAATTGAAAAAGCATTGGAACTCTAGTTATAGCTAGAGCTTCTTGAATAATAATGGCATCCAGAACCCACTAATTTTAGGATGTAAGAATTAATATGTGAAATGTAGTTACATTACAGCTGCAAAAATTCCTCTATTAGCTCTAGCCAATAGAACTTTTAAAAATCATTTTATACGGTCAGGAAACAACTGCCAAACAATTTGCCTCTGTTTTCACTTGAGTGTTGTGTGGACTAGTGATGTCCACTGGCTCTCACCCAGAGAGGCCTTGGCTCTTGAACAGTGTTATTTTGGGAAGCCATCTGTGACCCCAAGGCCTGTTTGTGTCTGGGATTCCCAGCCCTTTTCCATTATCTTCCTTCCCTACTCCATGCACCTGTGTAGGAACTGAAACCAACATGAACCATCTATAGGCAAGGCAGCTGAGATTCCACACCTCATCATCTTTGCATATTACTTCTAGGAAACAGTCTCGTCAAGGACAAAAGGCCACATGAATCATTATAATTTTTCTTTGAATATCAACTAACCAAGGATATTGGTCACATTAAGACATTTGGAATAGCATTTGCTGTAGAAAAGATGTCTCAAAAGACATTGGAAGGTAAAGGGGCAGTAGCTCAAGGGGCCAACAAAGTGTGGTGCTTGTCAGAAATATTCTGGGTCATTTTCATATCTGTGGGATATTCCAGAGTACAATCACATATGTTCCTCCAAAGACATAACCCTTTGTATGTAGTACAAAAACAAAAACAAAAACAACCAGTAATATCAGCATAAGTGCTTCCACTCCATGTTCACTCTACTTCTGTTCGGGGCATCACTGTTCCCCCGACACCTAGTTTGAACTTGAGTTATCTTTGTCTCTGCCATTGCCCTCTATTTCCACATCATAACAAGTATTCAATTTAATTCAAAACATATTTTCTGAGCACCTATTGTGTGCCAAGTATTTTCTAATTTTAGAGATATGATTTCATATATTTACGAGCGGGAGCGGGAGAAAATAAAAAATAATATTTCTCAATAAATATGTAGGGATTCAACTCTTACACCCAATATTATAGTTGTAGCAATTGTTTAGGTCAGGTTTTATTCTGACTGTTCAGTGCCCATGCTGATTAGTCAGTGCCCAGTCAAAGCAATTGTCAAGTATCTTAAACACCAGCCTATAATAAATGAGCAGTAGTTATACTACAGCTGCAGAAAATATCCTTGTAGCTCTAGATTAAATACTGCAGATTTTTAGAAAATACAAATAAAAGAGACTAAATCCCTGTGGGCTTATGAGTTAAAATATTTAAGGGTGATAATATGATGAGAATGGACTTCTCTAAATTTAGATATGAATATAAGAGTCACTAGAGTACCTAGCAAAATGTACACACATATCTGACAGCCAACATCTGTTGACTGAATAAGTAAGAAGAACTAAAAGTATATTCTCCAAACTACAATCTTGATGTCCTATTAGGTATCCATTTCACACAACAGCTTTTGATTTCCTAAGAGCAGTCACCATAGGACAAAGATAGTTTGCTATTGTAGCAAATAAATTTTCCAAAGATGGCCTCAACAGTATCTCTTAACTTGCATGCTCTTCTAGACCCATCCAAAGATGGGGTTTGTCTCCCCCTTCTTCAACCTAGTTGGATTTCCTTAATAGCCTAGACCAATAGAGTACAGCAAAGAGATGCCATGAAAATTCCAAGACTAGGTCATAAAAATGTCACATATTTCTGCTTTCTTTTGGGAACATGCTCAAAATCCAGGCACCGGGCTTTAAGGAAACCCAAGCAATTTTCCTAAAAACTCATAAGGAGAGGACCAAAAGATCCTTGACCCAAGTTCTTGTTAAGCTACTAGGTAAGGGCCAGCATCAACTGTCAGTCATGTTAGTAAGCTATCTTGTAATGAATATTCTAGACCCCAGGACAGCTATGCCAGATAATTCTGCATTGAACAGAAATGAGCCAACACTTCCAGACTTACACAAATTTAATAGATAATTCCTTCTTTCAAGGAACTAGGTTGGGAATAATATAGAAAGAGTGAGAAAGAAAGCATTTGAAATGTTTTATAAATTGATGAAGAAGCTGACTAGATATTTTTAAAGGGGTAAATTCACCAAAATTAGCTATGCTTGTTATATCTAGTATTTATGCAATTACATTATTGAGTTAAACTTATTATATCTTTGTATCTCTTGAAAAAATTAAATCTGATTAATTTTCAGGAATTAATTATTGAAGTGAAAATAAAATGGCCTCAGAATTAGATGCCCTAGCACAGGGATAGCAAGTACCAACTCTGGTCACCATAGTTGGGTCATAGCTGTAGAGCCCAGTGTTGAGGAAGAATGTAGACTACTGGGAAAGGAACCTTGATCTAGTGGTGGTATTTCCCATGCACACAAAAGTGAGGGAAAGAAGTACTAAAATCAGAGGTCTCCTATCACAGCCATAGGTCCTGGGACCAGCAGATTAAATGAAGATTAGAGAAAATAGGTAACTCAGATACATGAAATGGTGTAGAAGTAGTTCCAGGGAGTCAGGCTGTTCTCCAAATCATAATTCTAACTAGGCAACTTCAGTGACTCCAACAAGGAAGAAATAGCCTAAGAAAACTTTCCAAGTCACTTAAAGTTTAAAAGGAATGCACAAACAATAGAAATAAGAGCAAATGACTAGGGATCAACAAAAGAATGCAGCAAGGATGATTTCCAAAAGGTTAATATTGGGAAATAAACTGTAACTTGCAAACATGGAAAGACTACCAAAAGGACTTTTTAGTGTTGGGGGCAAAAGTAATAAAGAAGGGATAGAACTGTAATTTTATAGATGACAAAAATGTGAGACATCCATGCTCTCTGCCAAAATAACTGATCTTCCCAAAGGAAAGGATGGAACAGATATTGAAAAAAAAGTGGAATTGAAGTTCTGTGTAGGCTTGGTGATTGTAAGTAAGAATGTAGATGTTCTAAATGAGTTCAGGGATCCTAATTAGAAACAACTGCATCCCAGAAATGACGAGGTGATCAAGTAACTTGTTTCAGTAATCACTGCAGCATTATTGAGAGTAGAGGAGTACTAGAATTAAAATATTTTCAAAATGACGGGGACTACTGATTCTGATGTTAGCATTAGGCAAGAGTCTATGAAATATCATTAAAAAGAAACTATATGAATTTTCGTAGAGGAAACCTTACTGGGAAAGCATCAGTGTATTTTATCATTAGGTGTCTAGGGTCATAAATCAAGGGAACACAGTGCATGTGGCAAATTTCTCCAGCATATAAAGGCATTCTTAAAGGCAAAACAAGAAATGTGGCTAGTTAGATGGATTCATAACTAATTTAATAACTTTTTTTAAAGATTTATTTATTTATACATCCAAGAGCTGGGGTACAGGCCAGAGTCGCAGGAGGTGAGAGGATTCACTAGAGACAGAGAGGGGAGCAGAACAGGTAGATCGACTGAAATACACTACTGAGGCGAGCAGCGGGCACAGGCAAGGCAGCAGAAGTCTGCTGTGCCATGTGGGTTCCCTCCCTGGCCAGGAATCGAACTCACGCTGCTGTGCCACGGTTGCTTCACAGTGTGGCACTCAATCCGCTGCACCACCAGGGAGGGCCCTTAATGACTATTTTTGCTATCTCCCTGTAGAGAGATATTCATGAGACACACTGGGGCTCCCAATCTACCCTACTCAACATTTTATTAGTGGCATGCTGATCAGAAGTGTCAATGGTCAGAAGCTGAGAAAATGTCCCATTATGTGGATTTTTATAAGGAATGTGAAAACTTAACATGGGGAGATAAATGTGAAGTTTGACAGGCACAAATGTATAGTTCTGTGTTCCAAAGGTGTCTACTGAATATGAGCATTGAGACCAGTTTTGATTGTAAACTCAGCAGTTTAGTCTCTTGACCTTGAGACTATAGACCCTGGCTAGTTTCCTTTGAGCTTTGAAACCAAAAGAATGAGCAGCTCAAAGTTGAAAATCTTGAGTTAAGCCTCTGTCATTGAGAAGTCATTTACTTTCTGTTCATTTTCTCAGGTAACCAGACAGCTTCTGCAGAGCCTTTTGATCTAGAAAGTTCATTTTAACAAAGGAATAAATGTGTGGTTGGCCATAAAACTTCAGAAATCAGAACTTTGGTTATTTTTTACCAGTAATTATCTTTTTTTTTTAAACTCCTCTTTAGTAAATAGGATAAATGTTTTAAAAATTAAGGGATTCAGGTTGGCAATAAAAGAACACCCATTATCTAGAAGAACTACAACTGAATTATCACATTCATTAAAATTTTCACAATTCTTTATTTTACACCCCACCAAAAGCAGATCAAATCATCACATCATTACTAATGCAATTTCTTCTTTCTTAATAAATCAATTGACTAAAGTCATTATTACAATAGTATGTCTTATAGAAAGTTAGAAAATATAAATCAATAAAGTAACATAAAACCCAAGACATTTACACAAACACTAAATATTAAATATGCTAAAAGAGCACATATGTGTGTGTATATATGTATATAATCATGTGTGTCTGCTAAAATCCTTGTGTGTTTTAACTCAAAATCAGGTCATATGTCAGGCACTGTTATGTCATCTATTTTTTCATTTACTAGTCTCTACACTTGCAGGCAAACATTTACTTTATCTTTATCTAATTCCTAATCTGCCCAAATACATCAAAGTATCTTTTAGAGGAGAGTGGCGAAGACCAGGTCCAGTCCAGGACCACATGGTTGTTCTGTGTTTTACCTCTCTTCTCATCTAGCACAGCCCCCACCCAACTGTCTTAGGACGCTAGGTCACAGAACCACTTCCCTGCAGTTAAAAGCTTAACGGATTCCAGTTAAACATGTTTGGCTTGAACACATCCTAGATGATGTATTCCATCACAACAGAGACACACACTATCTAGTTACCTAATAAGAATGTTAAATTTTTAAGTGGAGGACATTTGTGGATAATAAATGGTTTTACACTGAAAGAAAAAAAAGATAATTCACCCAAAAGGAAAAATGGAAAGATTTGAATACTAAATTTAGTGCTCAAGACAGAAAAGAGAGTATTTGGAGGATTAACTACTCTTAGAGTAGGGGCACAGAAATAGCTCTTACATTTTTCCTGTGTTGGTGTTAGCAGGGATGTTAGTGAGACATCAAACTGCAGAGTCTTCTTAGATTTATCACTACAGACAGAGCTCCCCAAAGATGAAATAAGAAGTCTAAGAGGCATTAGGGAGACAACAACTGTCCAAGCCTTTCTGCAAAATTTATATAGAGAGATTGCTCAATTTTTTAAATACAATTTTTTTTTTCATATTAAGAGTCTAGAGTCTGGTCCAAATGTAAAACATTTGCCATATAAACCTGAGACAGAGTGACCTCAGTAACAGAAAACCCAAAGTGAGGTGTCCTCTTTTGCATTCATGCATTTGTTCTGTCAGGCAAAAGTTACGTTCTCCAAAATGCCAGATAAGTTCACTGGAGATTACAAACGATGATTTTATAACCCCTTTTCCAACTCGCTAGCTGCAGGAAGCTACAGAGTTTCAGTCGTCCCCCCACTGGCTAGGACCGGACCTATGTGTGTAGACAAATGGGCCGCACATGGCCCCCTCTGAGCTAAAGGCATCATCACTGCTCGCTCCGACTTTCTGCCTACAAGGACCACAGCTGCTGACATGCAATACCAGGAAGAGATCCAGGACGCTGAGAAGATGAGAATGCTGCTATTTGATCTAAAAGGAAAAGTAAGGTAATAGCTAACAGGGAGGAGAGAGAGGAAGAAAAGATAAGGTAGTTGGAGACTCTCCACTGTGTTGGGAAGAGCACCAAAGTCTTACACAGCTGCAAGGCCAAGCAGCCATTTATTATGACTCCATGATCCACATGCCAGAGACACCCCATCTCTACCCCAAAGGAGAACAAGACCACTGGAGGCTCAAAAAGAGATGCCTCACGTCGAAACCAGGGAGCAAACATCTGATTGTATGTTGTGTTGGGATAAACAGATGGCATTGTCAGAGCAGAGATTTTCACTTTCTAGAAGTTGTAAATAGGCTATCACTCATTTTTATTTCTTGCTAACTTTCCCTGTCTTCTTAGAATTCTTTGCATAGACCAAAACCATTCTTTATCTTTCATGAAAGAGGAAATAGACTCTTGTCCCAGACAAGATTCACAGTACTGTGGACCCAGGCCCAGGGACTCAGAGGCATAAGGAAGCATTTTCAAGAACACACATGTGCTGTGCATCATCTCAAGTGAATGAAACATGCCAGTCCCGCCTCTGAAGAGGTCACGTAAAGAACCTCATCATACTCGGCAGGTTTTTACTCTATCAAGTCTCTAGGTTACTCATACATCTGTCTGGAAGGTAATTCATGGGCCTGGGAAACACTATTTGAAAATTATGAGGTAATTATAAAAGAGTTTTTAGAATACTTTCAGGGTGGTCGGATAGCACTTTTGAAAATACGAATGGATACATATTCCCTAGCCACTTTCCTCTTTATCTTTTCCCACATGAACAGCTAGACCATGGTGGACTTAAGGAATCAGAACAGATTCAACAAGGAAGGGAGCAATAGGGTTATTCTTGACACTGTTTGCAAAGCCCTCTGCCCTTGGAAGAATAAAAGAACTTCTGAAGATAGATAAAATGTTTGAGAGGAACAGGAGATATAGAGGACAGGACACTGTCTGCCCTTCAGACAAAGGCAGACCAAATGAAACAAATGGAGGATGAAACACACAAGGAGGTAAGAGAACAAGAGAAGTGGGAGGACCATTTGACAGGAATAAGAACTGTTGTAGCAAAGGGTTGTTCTGGGCACTTGGTAGAGTACCCAGGAGCCATGTGGGAATTGAGTCAGCACCCAGGGGAGCCCAGGCATCAGTGAATTAGCATTCTCTCTGCTCTGGAGTCTGGGTTAACTGACCCTTATTTAGGTACTTGCAGGGGGCCGCACTTTGTCTTTATCTGAAACTTTTCTGGTAATTACCAAACAGAAAAGATGCCAATCCACACCTTCAGAAATTTCTCCTTAGCAGGAAATTACTTACAAGTCTTGAAAAACTATTGAAGTAGTGGAGCTAGAGTGGGAAAAAAAGTCCTTGGTACCCCAGGCAGGTGCTGAGGAGAGGTAGACCAAGACCCTCTGTGAGCCAGCACAGGGAAGAATACAGCTAGCTCCATTAGAGTGGGGTAGGAGAGGTATTAGACCAGGAACTTGAGAATCTGGTATTTGTTACACATTGAGCTTAGCACCCACAGCCTAAAGTCAAGCATTTCTCTCTCATCCCTTTAACATAATGGGTATCAGATTGTTATAAGCACATTATAACAAAATAAAAATCAATCCGTTCTACAAAATTTAATGTGGGTGTGATGGGAGTAGAAGAAGGTGAGATAGTTTATTAAAATAAATTAGAATGTGAGGTTGTGGGTTACATGCACCAACACAGTAGTGAATCAAAGGACTTTTGTTGTGAAGACTGTCAGTCTGCTGATCCTAATGATAAACTGGCCCAACAGGAAAAAACACAGGCATCTCGAAATAAAACCTGGATTGAAATTCATAATATTTTATAACTGATTGGCAGAGGTATTATCTGTTAGACAGGTATTCTAGTTTCCTTGAACTGACATTAAAAAAATCATCACAAACTGGTAGCTTAAAATAAGAGAAGTATATTCTCTTGTTGTTCTGGAAGGTAGAGACAAAAATCAAGGTATTGTCAAGGCAGCCTTCCCTTCAGAAGCCTCTGAAGAAAAATCCATTCTTACCTCTTCCTAACTTGCAGGAGCTCCCTATATCCTTAACGTTCCTTAGCAGGTAGTTGCATCACGCCAGTGTTCCCTCATCTTCACATGGTCTTACTCTTGTGTATGCTTTCTGTGAGTTCTGCTCTCTTCTCACAGAGATACCAATCATTGGACTTACTGGCTACCCTAATTCAGTATGAGCTCATCTTTACTTATTTAATTACTTCAGCAAAGACCCTATTTCTAAATAAGGTCATATCCTGAGGTACCAGGTAGACATGAAATTGGGAGGGGGCACTATAAAACCTATGAAAATTAGGGCCCGCCCTGGTGGCGCAGTGGGTTAAGCAACGCACTATGAAGCAAACTGCAGCCACTGCAGCATGAGTTCGATCCCTGCTGCCGGCCAGGGAGGTGACCCACATGGCGTAGCAGACCTCTCCTGCCTCGCCCACTGCTCCCCTCAGCAGTGTGTTTCTGTCAATCTGCCTGTTCTGTGTCCTGCTCTGTCTGGTGGATTCTCTCACCACCCCCACATCTCTGGCTTGTACCCCAGTGCCTGTATGCATAAATAAATAAATCTTTAAAAAAAAAACCTATGAAAATTAGATACTAGCAATAGCACTGGAATATTTTCTCAGGGGCCCTCTGTTGTGCCAGGCATTAGTCCTTTAGTTGTTGTGTTGTAAGAAATAGGAGAGACAGTCTAGAGGGAGGCGCTTGGGCAACCAGGGAGGTAAAGATGATCTAGGATACAAAATAGATATAGGATAACAGCTGTTTACCAGCTGTAATGGAAATAACTCACAATTTAACAATTTGTAGAGCCACATCAACAAAGATCCTGCTAAGTGATGATCAGAGTCTCAGAAATTGTAGAGGTCAATGAATGCCTCCAAGGTTCAGCATGTAGACTCAAAGTAGATCCCCCCAGTCCTCCCCCAGGACAGTAGCCCTTTGCAGCTGTGCTCTGAAACAGGCTGAAGAATGCTGAAAGGCAGAGGTAACGTAGACTAATCTCTTCATTACTTACTGGAGGAGAACGGGAACAGTTTTGTGTTCACAAATGTAGAAATTAATGCCAGAGAAAAATGGAAATTAAAAAAAAAAGGGTAGGACAGATCAAGAGCAGACTAGGGCTAATCTAAGTGAAACCTTTTTAAGTATGAGCAGGTAGAATCTGGCCACCATTCCTACTCCTTTTGGTTATCAGAGCCAGTTGAGGAAGGAGAAGAAGAGGAAGACAAGGCTCACTGCTGCTGATGAGGGAAGTGCACTTTGAAAGGAACAAGGGGTGACTCCAGCCTAGGTCCCAGCAGCTGGTGCTGATGAAGAGCTCTCATAACAGTTGAAAGGTTCAATAGCAGCTTCATAGGTCTTTGGCAGGGGGGTAGAGGGTCGGTTCTTTTAAATTTCTCCAAGAATTAGCTGCCTGGGTGAATAAACACCACCCTAATCAGTTACTAAGAAACCCCTGGGAGTTTAGACAATTGAAACAGATGAGTTCAGGATTCTGGAAACACTTTAAAATTTCTGGAAATAGCAAAGACCACCAGGAAAGGTATATGTAGATCCTTCCCCTCATTTCTATTTCCCTATTCTGATGGAACCGCATGAGGAAATGTTGACAAAAATGCAAGGAGTTTCGAGTTAGTGGTTATATAATGGGTCATAAATTACCTGTATGTTCACATACACATGGAGTGAATCAAGGTAAGGTGACACTCTTAGCCTCTATGTTCTTCTTACCCTTCGCTATTGGGAGACAGGAGAACAGAACTCAAATGTTTGATGAATTTGGAAGGAAAAACCATGCTTGCATAAACTGGCTTTTTTAATGAATATGCTTACCCCTCTACATTTCCCTCCCTGCAGGAAGGACTGAAGGGTAACAGCAAAATGGAAGCAAACCACCCACACCCTCTCATGTTGCTGTAAACTTCTGGTGAGCAAAGTTCAAGAGGAGGAAAGGAGGAGGACATAGCTAAGTGCCCACTGGCGCTCTCATGAGGAAAGTAGCCTTACAAGCTCCAATACCAACGGAGCCTGTCAGAACAAAGGAGAACAGGATCACAACAGAAGTTAAAAACTGTAGACATTTTTTTAATTGAAATACTTTTCCCATTTTAATAACAAAATAATATTGGCAGGCAACTATAAGTCAGAGACATTCTGTGGGGGAAGGGGTGGGAGAGGGATCAGAACAGGAGCAGGAAGGGCACAAGGGACCATGGCCATGGTGCACGGGTGAATTGGTGGTGGGATTCTACGGAGACTACACTTAAGAGGAGAAAGAAAACATTGTACAAAAATGTAAAATATATATAAAAATAAGTAAATTATAGTTTACAAAAGAAGTATTTCCCATTTTTATTGAGGTATAGTTGACATGTATTAGTTTCAGGTATACATCATCATGACTTAATATCTGTATACAGTGGAGAATGATCACCACAATAAATCTAGTTAATATAAACAGTCGTGTGTAGTTACCAAATTTTTGTGTGACAAGAACATCTAAGATCTATTCCCTTAGCAACTTTTAAATATATAATACAGTATTATTGACTATAGTCATCATATCATACCAGGACTTAATTCATTTTATCAATATAAGTTTGTGCCTTTTGACTACCTTCAGCCTTTTAGCCATCCTCCCCACCCCCTGATTCTGGCAACATGCCAACATCTTAAAATGTATGGTTTTCTTTTCACTCTCTCACTACTACCTCAAAACAGTTACTCCTCCAATTTGAGTAAAATCTGAAGCCACTATCCCACTCTCAACTTCACCTTACTACTGACCTCTACTCTCTGATGATCTCCCACCTCACTGAAGCATTCAGCATTTGATTCACAGCTTTCCACATAACCCCAACTCTTGCCTTTGCCTGCAACATTCCACTCAACTCCACTGCTAAGTCAATAACAGAGAAAGGTCAAATGCTTCTTGAATCAGAGGGAAGGACAAAGAAGAAATATGGTTGGTATGTGAAAATGTTGATTTATATTTTTGAAAATTGTTCTAACACATCTCTCTGTTAATTATAAACTGTAATCCCCATACCCACCAGAGATTCCCTCAGATGGTCCTCCAAGGTCCCTGTGGCCCACAAAACCTCTCTGAGAGAATAGGCCACTAACTCTGGCCCTTGGGAGCTTTAAGCCTAGTGAAGAGATAAACACTTAAGCAAGGTTACAATGTGATAAGTGCTTTCATTTTCAAGTTTATATCATACTATGGATTACAGATTTAGGAGCTATTTTAGTCTGCTGGTGTGTGGGGGGGTCACTCTTGAAAGTCTTAACTCACCAGTTATGAGCTCTTTCAAAATTCTGGTTAACATTATGGAAAGCGGTATGGTGGTTCCTCAGTCTACTAAGAATGGAACTTCCATAGGATCCAGCAATCCCACTCCTAGGAATATACCCAAAAGACACAAATACACTGATTCAA
>JAGFMF010011568.1:18200769-18234982 GCA_019455555.1 Galemys pyrenaicus | reverse complement strand
AGGTAAGACCTGGAAACAACCTAAATGCCCAAAAACAGATGAGTGGATCGGGAAGCTGTGGTACATATACATGATGGAATACTACTCAGCAATGAAAAAAAAGAAAAATTAGACACATTCATAGGAACATGGATGGAACTGGTGGGGATTATGGTCAGCGAAGTAAGTCAGAAGGCAAAAGAAAAATACCAGATGGTTCCTCCCCTAGGAGGAATATGAGGGAACCAAATAAGGATCAAGGAAAAAATAAGAACAATAATAATAATAACAATAAAGACACAAAAACCAAAAATGAAAAGACAAGGAAAAATTGGGTACACATGGTGGCAGGGGGAGGTTTAAGGGAAGACGGGAGCACGGGGGACAGAGGTGATGGTGCACTGGTGATATGGTGATGGGAAATACATGGGGATTAAAATTAATGTCAAATATAAATAAATAAATAAATGTAAAGAAGAAGAAAAAAACAAAGATCTGGTTAAGCAAGATTTTACTGAATGATGGCCATATCAGTGGAGCCATGCTAAAGGAGTAACAGAGATAGTGAGATGGTCAGGAGTTTAATATGTAGTAAATTCAAGGTCGGGAGTTTAATATGTAGTATATTCAAAGGCAAAGAGGGAAGCAGTAGCAAGAAGTGGGAGAAAAAGGGTATGTGAAAGGAGATAACACATTATCATGGATGAAAGGAGTATTATGTAGCATTGTAGAATAACCTTAATCATCATTATCTTCCTTAGCAAACCCTTATTCTTTAGCAATGTCATCACAACATTTTTTCAAGAAAGCTATAACTCCATCTCATTAATAAGCATTTTGAGCATCAAAGACGTTAAACAACTTATCCAAGTTTATAAACAGATAATGAATGACAGCTGGCTAAGAACAGCCTCTCTGACCTCCAAGTCCATAAACTTAACCATATATACCAGCTATACAGGATTAATCAGTTATACCACCAACCTGAATATTAATTCCCAAACCTCCAACTTCCAACCATGAGATCTTCACGTATGCACACAGGACTGAATGATACTTGTATATCTTTCCATAGTCTGCTTACTATATTGTGATTAAGGAGGCATATATGTTTTTAGGGAAACCTTTGCTGTAAATCTCTCCTTTTCCCTCCATTCCCATAAAAAGCTTTGCCATTTATAGCTGTATGACCTGAACCACATCGCTTCACCCCTCTGGATTTCAATCTGTAGTCTTTCTGAAAGATATGCTTACTGGTTGTGAGGTTCTTTCAAGTAATATGTCCTTTATACATCTGATATTAAAGCTGAGAAGTTTAAATACTCAGCTGTGGTGTGTACATTTCACAGAGTAGGCCATAAGGAACCTGCTCCTAAATAGTACTGGGAAAGGCTCTCTGAAGTGAATATTCAATAGCTGAATATAAACATGAAGAAATAGATGCCACAGGGAGGGAGATGAGAGAGAAGGTCATAGAATTTCAGTCATCTCCGCTCAATAACCATAATTCATTGAGCCAATTCCTAGGAGCAACTAAAGCTTTCCATTGTAGCATGTCTATGTACCTGCAGGCTTTCCTCCAAGCAACTCAGACTACAAAAGCTTGACAGGTGCTGAGTTGTTGAGTCTCTGGGAAAAGTTTCACGTTGAAATTTTGGCTTCCAGCCACTTGGGTGAGAAGGACCAAGCTGGCAGGGGCATTACCTATTGGCAGCCAGAATAAGCTCTCTGGTTGAGGGTGTGGACCACAGGCAGGACGGAGAAGGAAGGGAAAGAAGGGGATACAAAGGGAGATGCTTGGGAGCTGTGAACAAAGATGCCTTGGCAGGGAGCCAGGTACAGCACCCCCACCTGTTGGGAAGCAGCAGAGAGACCATGACACAGCAAGGTGGGCTGGCTCTCAGCTGCAGCTTCTGAGTCCAACTCTTCTGTTTCACAGAAACAACCCAGAAAACAACTCAAGGAAATAAAAGACCTGGACAAATAGGATGATTCGTGGTTGTCTACATTACTCCACCTTCGTCTTCACTATAATTAGTTATTTTTTTATGATCTCTTTGTGTATCTAATTAAGACTTGCACGTGAACACATAAAACTAAGACTCTAATCCAATAAACTTGAATGGCTGTTTGATGCCCCACAACAAACACCTCCTGCAAATTAATATGCATGTCTGTGAAAAAAACTATTTGAAATATTTGTAGAAGTTATAGCAGGAGAAATAAAGAGTAAAGAGATAGGAGGGAAATTTGAATTTATGTGCAAGTCAACAAGTACAATGAAATGAATATCAGCTTAACCTACTAAAGACATACAGGCTACTGGGGCAAGGTGACACAATGGGTTGGTTGTTGGATATTGCCAGTCGAGAATCTCCAAATCTACCTTCCTATCATCTGTGAGATGAGTTGTTCTTATAAGTTCATAAAGGTCAGGTAACAAACAAATCATTCCCCAAACCACTGAAATCTCTAAGTAAATTATGCAGGAAATATTTATTGAAATATTTACCCAGAACATGGCAATGTGTTAGGAGCTGTGCAGCAATACAAAAGAGAAAAAAGACTTATTCTTAACACTCAACAGACTCAGAACCTGTTAGAGATAATGTTACTTTCCCAAATGAATTCACACTTTATGAGCACATATAGGAACCAGGCAATGATTGGTTTTGCTTTGATCACCCAGAACATGTAACTTTGGTAGATATATCAGAGCCTGTGACTTGTAAATCTCAATTATAATTCCTTTAGCTCATCCTCAAACCCTTATTTCTTCTTCTATATCTTTTCCTGAATTCTCATCTTCAGTCATGAGAATAAGAAAACAGTTATGAGTAAGGAGGCTGAGACACCTCTTAAAGATAGAGGGGGTATGGATTTGATAAGGAGATACTACGTTCATCTGGATAGAACCTGAGACAACTTATAGTGTCAGGTTCTGTCCTATAGTGGAGACACCTTCCAGAACAAGGATTAGAAACTCAGAAACCTAGAGGGGCCTGGCAAACAATGTAAATAAAATTACTAGACCAGGTAGAAATGGGTGAATGGGAGAGTTCATGGGTGTTGTAAAGGTGATGGTCTCTCTATAGTTCCAGTCTTTAAAGCACAAATTACCTTCAGCTATCACTTGCTCAAAAATTCCTAAAATCTCTCAAATGTTAAAGAACCAGTATTTAACTACCCCAACTAAGGTGGAACAGCTCATGCAAAAAGACAGCACAGATAGTATTGAATTAGTAGATGGCATCTGCCATCAACAGTTGACTTGATGACTTCAGTTTTTTCAAGATTTGTAAGGTGGTGCATGAGAAATGTATCAAATTATTGTCAGGCATTATCTAGTAAAAAGTGTCCAATAAAGAAGATAGAAAGCATGAAAAGAAAAGGGAGCCCCAAAAGTATACTGTTGATTTGCAACAAAACCCTAGGTTAAATTCAGCCAAAGTCTGAGATGTAGGAAGAAAATTCCATTTTGGCAGCCTAGTCAGGATCTGCTTCTAAATATCAATTAGCAGTAAACCTTGTCTTTAGGTTTCTTCTGAATTTCACTTTCCAAAGTTTTAGATCTGACTGCTTCCCTACATGGAGGCATTTGGGAAACAAAATCTTCTTGATGGCATTTCAAGTCTAACATTTTACTCGAATGTGCACTGCACAATTCAGTCAATTGTTTAACAGAAACCAAGTACAAGGACCAGCAAACCTGGCTCAGTTATGAGACTACTGAAAGAGTCCAAGTTTATAATTTTTTTAAAAAAATCTAAAATAAACTGTGATTGGATTTCAAGGGTTTAAATGAACTCCACAATGAAGCAATCCGATAAAACCACCTTGAGAAAGAAAAGCAACAGAGGAATCAGAATTCTCTAGTGATAAGTGAAGTCATTTTGTGCCAGAAAAAATGATCCAGTGAAACTGTTAAAACTTAATCAGGACATGTTAAAGGGTTCAAAGCTACAGCTCCCTTCTGTAAAATTAACATTTTCTGTCTTTTAAAGAGAGTATAGGGTCACAAGTGGAATCATAATAAAATAACTGCCTTTTCTTCCCTGCCTCACCCTCAACCCCCTTTTGGCACATTGCTTTTGGGAACAATCCTGTGCCCTGAGGACAAATGGGAAGGTTGTGAAAAGACCTTCCACTTGGGGAAATTTGCCCAAACCTGATCTTGTGTGTGTGTGTGTGTGTTGTTGTTGTTATTGATGATGATGATGATGCTTCTCTTCATCCACAAGTCCACAATTGTGTAGTCTGTTTTTAGAAAATGTAGAAGCCAAACCACTCCCTAAAGTTAGATCTCTGGTATCTGAGAGCTCAAGTCAGATTTCCATGGAACAAAAGAAAGCAACACGTTTTCATTTGTGCTATTATCAAGTTTTCTATGACTAAAGACCACACTGGATCATAAAGCAAACTACCCCAAATCCAGGAAAATAAATTTGTGGAGTTGGTGAGGTGGGGGGATGCTTTTTTTTATACTAGTGAGAAAACATCTATAGCTTCTAAAAATTGGAACAGGCTGATCTCACTAGTGACATATCTTCACTTTAAGAAGAAAATGTTTACTCATGTTTCAGCTTCTGCCACTTTGCAAGGCACAGTTCTAAGAAAACAGTTGCAAAGAGAACAGACACAAAGGAACAATCTACGCTATTTGAATGGGAAGACAGGCAAGACTGAAAAAACAAGGTGTAGTTGTTGTTTATTTGGCTGCCTATCTTAAAAGCTTATTCCCATTTTCCCACTCCCTTTCTGGGCTAAGAGAAGTGTAACTCCATGGTGACAAAAGCAGAGAGGGCAAGAGAAATATAAATATCTCTCTAAAGACTGATAGGCTCAATGTGGTCAACAAAACTATGCTGGTTTTTATCCTGACTGCCCTTGAGTTGTTGTGCTACTACTAGAGAGAAAGGAGGGAAAAGCAGGAGTGTAATACAGAACTGGAAGTGTGATTCTGTGGACCAAACTTTTTAAGTATAGGGCTTTGGTAGCTATTAAGTTACTCTGTCACATAAATGCTCAGAAGTATTCAAGCAATTAAAATGTGAGTGATGAAGAGATTCTCTGTAGATATCTTTGGAATTTTTTTACAAGTCAATGACCTCATGATTATATTGATCAGAATAATTCAATTCAACTTTATTATGTTCTTATGTGTCTAAAGCACACCATCATTGATTGATGGGCCTTTATTTTCTATATCTGTTTATCATTTTATTATGTTATCACATATCTGCCATCCCAACCTAGTTTGGGGCACATTGTACAGTTATCTCCCTTTACCTTCTTCTCATTGAGCATCTTCAGTGTAGCTTACAATAGCCAAAGGATTGAAGAGGTCAAGAAAATCTGACCACAGAATTTGAGTTGTTATTAATCTTCCATAGTGAAATCTCCAAGTCAAGGAGATAATAATTTTACAACTTGGTTCAGATGAGATTTGAGCTCTTAAACTTCCGAGCCAGCTGGTCATTTAACACACATTCCATGCACAGGAAATGTCCATTACCAGAAACCTCACTAAATAACTATGACAATAAGCTCAAGAATGTTATGACCAAGGACACAAACAGAGCAGAAGGATTTCAAGAGTTCTTCCAGAAAGAGCCACAATACGATTCCTGGTATTTCATGGTGAAGACTAATTGGGAAAGTAACTGTGAATGATCAAAATTTAAACACCATTGCTACCTAGTTGACAAAGTGAGTAATAATAATTAAATTCTTATATGTAAATGTCAGATTAGGACCACTGGGGAAGGGGTGGAAATATATTTATGTGAACAGGGTAAAGTAAACCATCTATAAAGTGTTTGAAGTGGAGACAGATAAGATGCAGTATGTTTCTAAATACCTTAAAGTAGGAAAAACTTTACCTATGTCATAAACATGCTGTGTTGCAAATTCCTCTGAAATTCCTTTAGCTAAAACTTGTTCTGGTATTAGCCACATGGTAGACTTAAGTAAGCTTTTAACTTGAAGCAACTTGTATGAAATTGCATATCCATTGGACCTTGAAAATGGCTAATTACATGCTTTGTTGAATGAATGAATTTGTGTCCTGGCAAAAATAAAAACCTAGGGCAAGAGTGAGTACACTAGAAGAACTATGTAATTTCTTGACATGTTTCACATTTTTACGTCTATGTTCATGTTTAATGATGTCTATATGTTTTCTGTGTCAACACTCTCCTGCCCAAGGTATTTGTGAGCGGAAGTGAATGTAGGGTAGTATGATGTGGAGATAACTCAGTGAATTTTAGAATGTAGGTCTCCAGCAGCATTAGAAATTAGCTAGCCCTGTGGTTTCAGAACAACCATGTACTGCCTAGTGCTGTCCAAGGTTAAATATCAGCAAGTCCAGAGGAAATGTGAAAAACAGGATGTTGTTTATGCGTGAGCATCTGTGTGTGAGCCTGAATGGTGTGTCTGCTAACTCTTACTTCTTATAAAGACTATCCATTTCATTATATTAAAACGTCCTCTCCCTTACAAAGTAGTAATTGTAGTAGATGTTAGTTGTGTATATGGTGTGTGTTTTCACGTCTTTGCTTGGCAAACTAAAATTATGGCAACACTTTGTTTGCCTTACTCCTTGCCCCCGCCAAATTTTTTTCAAATTTACTGATACGGTACATGTAATCTGAAAAATCCTACTTCCTTTGCTCCCAAAATTATCTTTTCTAACTAAAAGCCTATTGTGAGATATATGAATCTAGAGAGGCAGTTTGGAAAAGAGCCTCCTTTAAAAGTTAACAGGAAAATACATGGAATTCTCCCCATTCCTATTCTTTTCTCCCACAAAGATTCTGAATCCTTCCCTAAACCTGAGTCTTCTCCTCTAGAGAATTTCTGAGCACATCAGCCCCTCCTTCACATTCCTGAAATCAACTGCAGTTTTTCTGGGTGAGTAGGAGTCTATCACCTTTCCTGTTAAATTAGCAATGGACAATTTTTTAATGGTGTCCAGGCTCCTAGTAAAAAGAAGAAAAATGCCATATCCATGCTATTCTAGATATCAGGCTCAGTTGGTATCATAATTTCAATCCTGGCCACTCCTGTTGCCATTTCTAGGTAAGCAAATGCCTCTTAAAGGAATTCTTAGAAATTTCTTGAAACTTTACAATTCGCAGTGTTTTATTAAATTTATGCCCCTGGATGACCTATAGTAAAGATCACAGTTGGTTTTTTTTTTTTTCTTCTTTATTTGGCAACGCTGGTTTAAAACACTATATGTGATTTAGGGGAATAGGTTCATACCTCTTCAGGCATGTTACCATATTACCCCAACACCAAAGTACCCATAGTCCTTTATCCTAGGCCATTGGGTTCCCTTCCACTTTGGTTCCACCCTCCCCCTCTAGAAGCCTCAATTCTGTAGTCATATTTCTAGGGGTTTGATTTGGTTTCATTTTGTCAGTTCCTTTGTTTTGTTTCTCTGTGTTTCATATGTAAGTGTAATCACTGGGTATTTGTCTTTCTCCTCTGACTAATTTCACTTAGCATCATCCCTCCAGCTTCATTCATGTTGTGACAAATGGCAAGAGTCCTCTCTTTTTATACTTGAGTAGTACTCCGTTGTGTACAGACACCACACCTCCTTAATCCACTCTTCTGTTGGGCATTTAGGTGGTTCCCATAACTTGGTTATTGTAGATAGCAGTGCAATTAATGTAAGAGCGCAAATATCACTTCAAATTAGTGATTTTGTATTCTTTAGATATATACCTAGGAGTGGAATTGCTGTATCAAATGGGACACCTATTTTTAATATTTTGAGGAGCCTCCATACTGTTTTCCAAAGGGGCTGAACCAGTCTTTATTCTGACAGGTGATCACTTTATTCTATACCTTTGCTAATATTTGTTGTTTCTGGTGTTTTTGAATGGGTCATCCTCAGTGGGCTGAGTTGATACATCAGTGTGGCTGTTCTTTGCATTTTCCCAATGATAGCTGATTTTTGAATATTTTTTATGTGTCTGTTGACCACTTGTATGTCTTGAGAAGTGCTTATTTAACTCTTCTGCCCATTTTTTGATTGGGATGTTTCCTTTTTGTTGAGTTGTATCAGTTCTTTGTAGATCTTGGATATTGGCCCCTGGAATCAGATTATGATGTGTAAATATTTTCACCCATTCAGTATCACGTACTTTTGTTTTAGTGATAGCTCCTTTCACTATACATAAGTTGGTTTTTTTTTTTCTTTTTAACTTGATGTAGCCCCATCCATTTATCTTTTACTTTTGTTTTCCTTGCATTTGGAGTCAAATCCCCCAAAATATTCCTGAAGCCAAAGTAATGGAGTGTCTTGTCTATGTTTTCTTATATAAGTTTTATGGTTGCCATTCTTATATCCAAGTATTGAATCCATTTTAAGTTGATTTCTGTATATAGTATAAGACAGTTGTCCATGATCATTTTTCTGCATGTGGCTGTCAAATTTTTCCAGCATCATTTGTTGAAGAGACTTTCTATATTTTGTATACTCTCGGATCCTTTGTAAATTAAAATTCATAAGAATGTAAGTTTATTTCTGGATTCTCAATTCTGTTTCATTGACCCATGTCTATTTTTAATGCATTGCCATACTGTTTTGATTACTATAATCTTGTAGTGTAGTTTGAAATCATGAAGAGTAATGCCTATATTCCTGTCCCTTAAGATTACTCTGGCTATTCAGGCTCTTTTTTAATTGTATATAAATTTCAGTAATGTTCTATTTATTTGAAGAATTCCATTGAAACTTTGATAAGAATTGTAATGTGTCTATATCTCCCTTTGGGTAAGGTGGACATTTTAACAATATTAATTCTTACAAGCCATTAACAATCTTTCTATTTTCTTGTGTCTTTTATTTCTTTTAGCGATGTCTTACAGTTTTCATTGAATATGTTTTCATCTCCTTTGTTAAATTTACTCCCAGATATTTAATAATTTTTCATGCTTCCTTCTTTTCTCTCTTTATTTCTGTGATGTTTTTGGCTTTAGAGCAGCCTTGGCCTTGTAATATGTGTTTGGGCGTATTTCCTCTTCCTCAATTGGAAGAGTTTGAGAAGGATAGGTATTAGTTCCTATTTGAAGGTTTGGTAGAACGCATAGTAAAGCCATCTGGTGCTAGGCTTTTGTTTTTTTGGAGAGACTTCTTTTAAAAACATTTCTTTATTTATGTACACGAGAGCTAGGTTATAGGCCAGAGTCGTGGGAGGTGGGCCAGGGTGGTGAGAGGATCCACCAGAGACAGAGTGGGGAGAAGAACAGGCAGATCAATTGAAATACACTGCTGAGGGGAGTAGCAGGGAGACAGGAGAAGTCTGCTGTGCCATGTCGGTCCCCTCCCTGGCCGGGTATTGAACTCTCGCAGCTATTCTATGGATGCTTCCCAGTGCAGTGCTCAACCTGCTGCACCACCAGAGGGACACTGTTTTTTGGAGAGACTTTTAATTACTATTTCAACTACCGTGAAATAATCTGTTCAAGTTTTTTATTTTTCCTGATTCTGTCTTGGAATATCACAAGTTTCTAAGGATGCATTCATTTCTTCCAGATTTTCCAATTTGTTGGCATAAAAACATATGCAATAGTCTCATACAATCTTCTGTATTTCTGAAGTGTCTGTTGTAAATTCTCTTTTGTTTCTACTCTTATTAGAATTTTCTCTCTTTTTCTTAGTGAGGATAGCTAAAAGTTTGTCTATTTTCTTTATATTTTCAAAGAACCAGTCTGATTTCTTTGCTCATTTGAATTGTGTTTATTAACTTCTTTTTTTTTTTAAGATTTCTTTTCTTTTTTTTATTAAAATATTTTAAAATTTACATATACTTGCCATTAATTGTAATCCCCATGTATTCCCCATCACCATCTGTTTATTAACTTCTATTTCAATTATTTATGCTCTAATTTTTATGATATCCTTCCTCCTACTGACTTTTGGTTTCATTCATTTTTTTTTTCTAGTTCCTTAGGTGCAATGTTAGTTACTTGCACTCTTTCTTGTTTCTTGACATGGACCTGTGTTGGTATTACTTCCCACATAGTACTACTTTTGCTGTATCCTATCAGTTCTGGTAAGTCATATCTTAATTTTCATTTGTCTCCAGGTATATTTCTAATTTCTTCTTTTATATCTTTATTAACCCAATAGCTGTTCAGAAGTATGTTGTTCAATCACCACATAGTAACATAGTAAAAGTTTTTCCTATTTTCTTCTTGTGGTTGACTTCTAATTTAATAACACTAAATCAGAGAGGATACTTCATACGATTTCAGTCTTCACTAATTTATTGACACTTGTTTTGTGACCCAATATGTGGTCTATCCTGGAAATTTTTCCATAAGTACTTAAGAAGAACGTGTAATCTGCTTTTGGGGATATAGTGTCCTATAAAAGTCTTGTAGGCCCATCTGATCTAATACTGCACATAAGACTAGGGTTTTCTGTATGGTTGATCTCTCCATTGAAGTAAATGAGGTACTATGGTCCCTTAACACTATTGTGTTGAGGTCAATATCTGTCATTAGGTTTGTTAATAGCTGCTTTATATTTTGATATTCCTTCATTTGGTTCATATATATTGATGTGTTATAGCTTCTAGATGTATTCATCTCTTAGTCATTATGTAATTTCCATTCCTATCTCTTGCTACCTTTTTCAATTAGAAGTTTACCTTATATGATATAAATTTGGCTGCCCCTGCCTTCTGTGGGGGAAGAATACTATTTTAATGAACAAACTTGGTTTGTCTATTTTGTTCACTCCTTTATCCCTAGAACTTAACACAGTACTGAGTATATCAGAGTAACTCGGTGAACATTTTTTTGAATGAATGAATGATAAAGAAAATGAATCAATCAATCATGAATCCTTTCATTCAAACATCTCTTAAAACCTTCTTGAATAAGTACCTTAGAAAATGTATGGGCTTGAGTTGGGGAGGAAACCCTGTAATTGAGGGAAAATAAAGTTCCATACCTCACTACAAATTACGCATATCTAGAATTAGTTGAGTAGGTGAACAGCATGCCTCATGACTGAGTCTAGGGGAGAGGATTGAAGTCCAAGATTTCTTCCTCCTTTCTTTTTGATTTTGTACAGAGATATTACAAAATATCTGTGCTAAACATTTGAAGTTTTCCCTCAATTCTTCATCCCACTGTTTGTTTTCCTCATGCTATACTGATGTCTTCTTTGCTTCTGATGACTGACTTCATTTCAACCAGCCTTGATAGTTGTTTTCAGATCCTTAGTCATTGTTGGGTGGTGTTCAAAATTTTTCTTTCTCACAATGTTCAATTGTCACATGTTAAATCTGGGTCTCAAGGAGTCTGGACCATATCAGATCCAGGTCCCATCCATCATGCATTGAATTAGTCACCAAGATATTCTTTAACTGTAAAAGCATAAAGTGTTAGTGAGATCCTGTTGCCAGATAGTTGTGGATTTGACGCTTTCACCACTCAACTGTGAAATAAACCATAAGTTTATTCAAATAACTAGTATGGTTGATACTTCTATCCAAAAAGCATGGCTCTTCCATAGAGACCAAAAGCAGATTTATGGTTGCCAGGTACTGAGGGAAAGAAAAAATGGAGAGTAACTATTTAATGGTATGGGGTTCTCTACTTGGGTTAATGAAAGTATTTTGAAACTAGACAGAGGTGATAACTGTACAACGTTATGGATGTACTAAATGTAACTGAATATTACACTTTAAAATGGTTAATTTTATGTTATGTGAATTTCACTTCATTTTTAAAAAACATATGGCCCCAAAAGAAACAAAGAAGAGAATGCTCTATTAACAGAAGCTATAATCTCACACCCAAAATTCTTGGGATACTTTCAACTGTGGAGTTCACCCTGCTCCACTCCAGTGACAAGAATGGGGAAGGAAAATTGGCTTCACTGAGACAAAGAAGTGTTACGGTCACTTGTCATTTGTCATTAGGACTTCATTACTCATTTGAGGTACATGAACATGTCTATTTAAAGCAGCCTCTGGATCTTGGGTTGGAACACAATGTAAGGGCACTGGAGTGGTATTAGAAAACATACAGTTATGAGATCCAGTATTTAAAAAGTTCCTGCAAGCCAGAAGTAAAATATGTATGGGTCATAGGTACAGGATGGTAATTGCAAGGGTGGGAAAAATGCAGCTGTGAGGGGGAAAAAAGGGAGAAATGACTGTTTCTTTAAACACATATATTAATCACAGCTCAGATGCACTGCAAGGTAGGAAGCAGCAGCTGTGAAGAGGAGGGTAGAGGGAGGACATGATTATTATTTTAAATATATTTATATTAAATCATTACTGAACATAGGGAACCAGACTAGGAATTTGCAGCTGGAAGAAGGGCAAAGGGAACTTAGTCCCTATCCTTTGAAATGGCTGTGTTAAATGGGTCTCTAACTAGGTCAAAGGGGGCATCCTCTGCAGCTGGAAGTGGGAGGATGACTGGAGAACACTAGTTTGTCTACCTGTCATTTTAAAATATGCTTCTTCTCTCTCAGTGTAGGAGCTTCTTGCAAAAATAGAGAATTTAAAGATGGGAGAAAAGAACAACCAAGCACATTAGTTTGATTTTTCAGCTTCAAGAAACTAGATTTTGTAGCACAATTTCATTTTTTTATTTCTCTGAAGGAGGAAATATCAACATTCTTGACATTCTTTGTATATTAGATGGAGAACTTCTTTAGGGAAGGGTCTGTTAACCTCTCAGATTAATCTCTGAATCTCAGAGACTAGCACAATGTCTGGAACATTTATAGATAGAAGAAGAAAGAAGAGAGGGAGGGAGGAAGGCAGGCAAGATGCTCTCAAAACACAGGGCCAAATAAGTATCAAAAAAGCAATATGGGGAACACCTAGTAAGAAATTACATTTTAGTTTAAAAATTCTAGAGTAACCTTGAGAAGTTTCATAGACAGAATAAGACACATTAACTTGGATACTTCTTGGAAAGGTGTAGTGCCAAGGGAAAACCAGTCAGAAGGTGACAAAAGAGAGTAGCTTATGAACTTAGGAGGAAAAAAATTCTCCACTATGTCCCTGATTATTTCACCATATGAGGAGACTACAGGTCTACCATAGCCCTTGTGAATTCATATGGGGAAAATTCTGAGTGTCTGACCCACAGTGTTCAACTAAAATACTGAGCCAATATATAAAACTAAGAAATGTTTACATAAAATTCAAGTTCTAAGATTCTTATTTGTTGAGATCGTCAACGAGCCAAGACAATGATTCCCTAAGATGGCTTACACTCCAGTTTGTCACAGTTCTCATCGCTTTCTGTCCCTCCACCACTGAGGTCAGCAACACTTATCAAGAGTTGGAAAAATCCTTCCCAAAAATAGCCATGTTATAAATTATTTTAGGCTTTATAGACCACACAGTCTATGTCACGTGTCCAATTCTGTCATCCTAACATTAAAGCATACACAGACAATATGTAGTGAAAAATGCTGCGGTGTTTATTAAAACTTCATTTACAAAAATAGGGAATGAACTGAATTTGTCAATTGGAGTATTATTTACTGAGTTTGACTATATATCTTTTCATTTACACTTACTGTTTTACTCAGAAAAAAATTTATTTCTAGTCATATTATTATCAACAGTGGGGTAAATATATATATGCTGAGAGGATGATCTGTTTTAAGAGAAAAACAGGCAAGATAGATATAGACAAAGACTATAAAATACAGACATAGTACTTGAGAGGGTCATGTCTTTTAAGAAAGACAAGACATTCTATATTTTTGAGAAAAATAGGCAAGATCTAAAATTGGCCTTTCCACTCACTTGAATTATTTATTTGCAGATCTTTGTATTTGTGTCACCAAGTCTGAATTATATCTACAATTCCTTCTAACTCTATAGATTTACAGTCTGACGACTGTTAATGTGGCCAGAAGTCAGAACCTCAGGGCCCTGTACCCTCCTCATTTTTCTTATCAACTATGAAACTCTCCCTAAAGTCACATGTTTCGAAGCTAGAACCTATACATAAGATGAGTCATTTTGGGAACAGCAAAACAGTACCTCCCTATGTGCAGAAATGACTGATGTAGATAAAAATGTTCACTTCTACTTTTGTTTCCTCTGCAATAATCTAATTTTATAAGGGTTTGGTTTACTGTGTACTAAAAATAAAGATGAACCCTACTTAAGTTCTTTGAATGTCAGGTAATTTTTAAAAGTATTAATACTCAAAGACAAAAATAGATTAATTCCATATTTGAAAGCCAACTTCCAATCTGAAAGTTGACCACAGGCAAGATTTTTTATTCAGTTCAAGTTGTTCTAATGGTTTTGCCCTTTTCCTTGACTCAAATCATAATGAAACATTTTTATTGTCTTTTCAACAAAATCATAGTCTCAAAAAAGACCACAGAGAATAAATAAACCCAGTGTTCTGTATGATTATTTTCTGAGTCTTATCTGAAGGATATGTATATAATCTGTTTATAGACAAAGACCTCTTATTTTCTTCAAGGTGTTCAGCTTCTCAGATAAGATGCAATTAAAAAGATCTAATCACAGATTCTCATCTATAGTAAACTGGATTATAATATTAACATGTTTTATCAATTCCAAGAGGTACATTTTCACATGTTAATATCTCCAAAATTGAGGAGACAATCTGAATTACTCTTATCGATATTGTTGATATTGTGATATTTTGTCATGTTGCATAATCATTAATCCTAGCAGTAAAAGACTGAACAATGGGAATTACTCAAAATTTTAGTTAACAAACTATTTAAGAATCATTTAAAGAAATAACCTGAGCACTGAAAGTTGTATGACCATCTTGTTCACACTTCAAGTCCAGATCAAGAAAACTCCAGCATCAAAATTTGCATAAAAGCATCAATAGCTTAGAGCATTGTTTTAAGAGCTATTGCATCATTAATGCTTCCAGTGGTACAAAAAATAAATATTTCATAGGAAAAAACACAGATTATTAATAACAATGAACTAAAAATGATTTAGTAGCAGACTTCCTGACACATCAGAGTTAAAAGGTCAGCAAATCCTCTCTGCAAAACATAGTTGAACAAAATTGCCAAAAACAGGCATTTAAGAACTCTGGAAATTAGCCAAAAATAAACAATATTTTGGGATGCATTAATTTGACACAAACGACTAGAAGTCTGAACTTCAGATGTTAGACATCTGCAAATTTCATGAGGGTGGTTTCTCTCTTTTATAGGGCAGTAAAACTACTTTGCATGATGCTATAATGGTGGATACATATCACTATATATATGTAAAAACACATAAAATATTCAACACTATGAGTGAACCCTAATGTAAACTATAGACTTTGTGTGATAATGATGTGTCCAAGTAGGACCACAAATGTTCATGCCATTTTTGTGAACTTAAACTTTCTCTAAAAAATAGCTTCTTGATAAAAAAGACATTCAGAATGCAGAACTTGCATTTAATTATAATTATATTCATATAATCATAACTTAAAAAGAAGAACACAACAGTCAAAATGGATAAGATATTTAAATAGATATCTCATTAGTGAAGATATATAAGTAGCTATTTAATGGGAAAAAATGCTCAGTATCATTATTCACTAGGGAAATAAATACAAATTAAAGCCACAATGAGATCTCACTATATAAGCACAAGAATGGTTTTAGTGAAATTATATTAATAATAAAAAGTGTTGGTAAGAATGTAGAGAATCTGGGACCATCATATGTTGGTGATAAGAATGTAAAATGATACAGTCATATTGGAAAACTTTGGCAGTTCTCTAAAAATTAAATATATAATTTCCATCTGGCCAAACAAGGTAGACACCCAAGAGAAATTAAAACATCTGTTCACAAATAAGCCTTTTACATGAATGTTTGTAGCTGTACTATTCATAATATCCCAAAACTGGAAACAATTCAAGTATTTTTAAACAAAATATGGAATAGTCATATACTGGAATACACTCAGCAACAAAAAGTAACAAAGCACTGATATGTGAAAGAAGTCAGTCACAGCAAACAACATATTGCATGAGTCTATAGATATGGAATTCCCAGAGTAGGCAAATTTAGAGAGACAGAAAGTAGATTAGTGATTGCCCCAGGCTATGCAAATAAGCTGAATGCAGACTGAATGCAAACAAGCATGAGGGAACTTTTTGGGATGATGAAAATGTTCCAAAATTGGATTATGTTGATGGTTGCACAACTCCGTATCTTTTCTAAAAATCATTGAACTCTTCACTTACACTGGGTGAATTTTATGGCATGTAAGTGATATTTCAGTAGTCATGTATATACATCAAGCTGAAGACCAAGTCATTTACTGCACATCATCTATTTTGTGAGAGTCAAAATTATCAATAACTCCCAACCAATGGGTCCATCACCTGGTAAGTTTCTAGGGTATCACACTGGCCAACTTAAAAAAAAAAAAGTAAATGGAATAATTGTTAGAAGTCATCTTTGGGGAAAATGTGAGTAGAAGTTGGTGAAAAGTGAACAGAAACATGAGTAAATAAACAAACATATTTTAGATATTCAACATCAATACAAATCTAGTCATATATTGCAGGATCTTTATGTTCTAAAATAGCTGTTGTCATCCAGCATTATTTGTTCTTGCTGCATGTGTAGGAATAGACTTTCCCAACTCACATTATTAGCTCTTTGCCATGGTCCTCATTGCTTCCTGACACATTGCTTGCCATCCTCAGTCTGGTGCTGTGCATAGAGCACAGTCTCGATAAGCACTTGGGTCCTGCACAGATTTCCATGAGGTCCACTCACTATATCCTCTATTCAGCTGTTAAATCTTTACAGCATACTGGAATTCCTAATAGGTAGTCAATTTAACCAAGTTGGTGTTTAAGCACCAACTCACCCCAGCATGACCTCAAGATTTGTCAAGGATGTAGCTCAACTTTATGTATACAAAAGATAGAAGCTTGTGAGATTATTTTTTTCTTAATCTACATAAAAGAAAGTGTCCTAGAAATATGGAAGCAGAATTTTCCCTATATGTTTTCTTTTTTTTTAATTTGGGATAGATGAATGGAAACTCTTATTTTCACTTTTAAGTGGCAGTATATGGTTTGGACATATGAGATAAGGGAAAAAAAAATCTCACTGAGATTCATTTTTTTTTTTCCCCTCTGTCAAGAAAAAAAATATGGAGCCCTCTGGTGGTAGGATTACTATACTCAGAATTATCTAACCTCTCAGTAGGTACACTAATGGCGAAAACTTGTTTTATATCCAGAAGCTTGGCTGTTCTTCATTTTCAAAAGGATCTTTCACTAAAATGAGTGCAGGCTTATACTTTCTATAGCTATTTGTGGCATGTGTGTATTCTCCTGGCAATGGGGTTGATGGTATTATTTAAATCCATGGACTAGTATTTCCTGTTATATCAAAGTAAAAGTAGATGTTCCAAATAAATTCCAGAATCACTCTGATGATTATTTGGCCACTCTGGTAAACTTTGAGCCTCCTAAATATAAAATTATTTCAAATATCAAAATCTTTTGTAACCATTGTTTGTTTAGAAATTCTACTGCAACCCATGCCCAATATTTAAATTTCTTCATTGGTAGATGATAACTGATTTTTTATATAACATCATGTAACTCATTATATATAATGGGTTACTTGAGATAAATGATACTATCACAATTTTTTCTGAGAGACTGATTTAATATAAGAAATTGGTTGATGTAATCATAAAGACAGGTAAGTACAAAGACTTGCAGGGTGAGTTGACAAGCTACAGATCCAAGAGAGCTGATGGGTTTAAATCTGAATGTTTAAGAATTAGGAAGACTGATGGTATAGTTCTTGTCTAAAGACTGACAGATTTGAGATTCAGGAAGACCAAATGTTTCACTTAGAGTTTGAAGTCAGGGGAAAAGAGCTGATAGCTCAGTCCAATGCCATCAAACATTCTATTCTCTCTCTCTTGAGCAGGTCAGCCCTTTAGTTTTAGTCAGTCCTTGAAATGACTGGATAAGGCCTACCCACACTACGGATGGCAATCTGAATTACTCAGTCTACCAATTTCAATGTTAATCTCATCCAAAACCACCTTCACTTGAATACCCCAAATGATGTTTATCCAAATATCTGGGCAGCTCTTGGCCTAAGTCAAGTTGGCATAAAATTATCATCTTATAGCCAAAGGAGGAAAAAGATACATTATTACATACAGAGAAACAAAGATAAGAATTATAGTACTTTCTATCAATAATAACAATAAATCTATATCTCCCAAGTTCTGAAAAAAATTGTCAGTCCAAAATTACATATGCATCAAAGGTATCTCTAAAAAAGTAAGGTGCTTCATTATCACTTGTGGTCAGGAAAATGCAAATCAAAGCTACAGAGATACCATCTCACACCTGTGACAATGTGCCAACTCAAAAAGACCAGAAACAACAACTGCAAGGATGTGGAGAAAAAGGAGCTCTTGTATTCTGTTGGGAATATAAACTGGTCTGGCTCTCATGGAAAATAGTATGGACATTTCTGAAATATATTAAAATAGTTCTATCATATGATCCAGCATTCCACAACTAAGTATCTACCCAAAGAAAGCAAAAACCTAGTTCAAAAGGACATATGTTCTCCTGTGTTCTTTATAGCATTGTTTACAATAGTCAAATTATGGAAACAACCTAAGTATCCAAATACAGATGAGTGGATCAGGAAGATGTAGTATATATACATAATGGAATAGTACTCAGCTATCAAAAAGATAAATGTTAGCCATTTGCAGCAACATGGATGGTGCTGGAGAGGATTATATTAAACAAAACAAGTCAAAAGGAGAGACAAATACCAGATAATATCACTTATATATGGAATATAGAGAAACTAAACAAAAAGTCAGATAAAGCCAAATTAAAAACTAACCCTTGATTACCAAAGGAGGGTGGGAAGGAATACAAGCATTATGATGGTGGACTACACATGTTTTGGTATTGATGGGGTGTGGTATCTATACCTGAAGGGAGAGATCCTAATTCAAACATTATAAACCATTGTTACCTCAATAAAAAACAAAAGGGCTGGCATCATGAATCCAAACATGGTATAAAACTGCATATATACACACACACACACAATGAAAGACACCTTATCTAATTCATAGAATTGACTTTACTTCTTGACTTTGGTAATCAATGGGAAACAGTAACCTTGCCTCCCATATTTTCCCTTCACTACAGAAAAAGAAGAAAATTCAGATGATGGGAACATAGTTACTAGAAGTGAAGGTCCTACTACCTGATACAAACAAGGTAGCAAATAGACAATTGTCCAATTCTACCCTAAATGTTTTTATTTTGTTTTTTAATCATTTATGACTCACTTTGAAATATGTTGACTCATCCAATACCAATTAAGGGGTCTCACTTGTTGACAAAGCAGATTTGTTTGGAAGCTTTGCTGGGAAACATTATTTGGCAGGGTGAAAGGTCAGAAGTAGGTTAAACATGTATACATTTTATACAACTCAACTCATAAGCAAATCTTAACTATTTCTTGGATTATATTGTTTTAGAGCTCGTACTCTCAGACTCGTGTTTTATTTTCAGAAAATCAAAAGTCTCTCCTCTTCAGATTCAGTCACACAAATTGCATCAGTTCTTAAAGAAAGCCATACCTCAAGACCTCACAAAGAGGTATCTATTACCAGGAGCTCTAAGCAAATGTTCTTTTAATTAGCTACATTTATCTTTAATCCCTGTTTTGACAGAAACTCTAACATAAACATACATTACCAATACATAAAACCCAGCTCAAAGTATGGTTAATTTTTATATTTGACAGAGCCAGTTGGAAAAAATAACTTTGACCTTTCTCCGTCTTTGTGTGATGTCACTACAACCTAGTCTCAGAACCTAAAACAGAAACAGTGGCATCTGCGGCTAAAGTACAATAATGATTCTTAAACTATTCCTTAAAAGTGGTAATAAAAACTCTAATAAGACCTCTGGGTCTTATGTCAAGGCAGCTGAAAAATCAAGTTAAATAATTTCTGTAAGGACTACAGTAATTATAAAACTGATTAAAGTTTACCTACACTTCATTCCTAGAGGGTTTTCACCAAGAACTTAGAAACCAGATGGTTCAAGACTATGCATGATGGATATATTCCATGAAGTATGTCCGTTGTCATGGAAACAACAGAAATAACATTATCTTTACTGTCTATTCCTTCACAAGACCATGCATTTAAGGGTTGCCACCAATTTAAGCAAATGAATATTTAGGTACCAGGTAAAAACCAGAGTGTCTACCCATATTTAACACTAAAGCCTGACTGGTGAATTCACACTAAGACATCTTCAATGAATCAGTCTGCTTTCAATACGGGTCTTTAAAGAAAGTCTTTATAGTTTTTGGAAAGGTAATACTATGGAGAGAAGCAGAAGGACTGAAGAGGAGCTAAGTCTCATAGGCTGCCCCTCTTCTAGAAGGCAGAGTGATCAGGGAGAGAAGCGCCCTGCCCTGATGCCTCTTGGAAAAGTCTTGTTTTCTCCCTAGATCTAAACCCTCCAGCTAGGAAGTACCCTGATGCTCCAAATTTAGAAAAGTCTACCTTAGGAAGAGTCTCTCCTCCTGTTAAGGAAAAGTTTTTCCAGATTTATTTACTCTTCTTCAACATTTCCAACCTCAGTCATCATCATCATGCTCATCATCACCACCATCAAGCATTTCCTGCATACTTACTGTCCCTGGCATGCACCAAGACATTTTGTCCTCACCATGACTCTATATCATAATTATCCCTATTTCATAGAAAAAGGAACTGTGACTTCAGGCAGTCCCTCTCAAATGACAATGTACATGTGAATTACCCAGAAATCTTTTCAAAATATATAGATCTGAAGCATGGACTAAGAGTCTACATTTCTAATCAGCTCCAGGAGTGCATAGGGATGTTGGTTCATGGATTTTGAGTAGCAAGTCTTCGATGGCTAAAGAGCATTCCCCATTACACTTAACTACTAAGCAGTAGAGCCTGGGACTCCAGTCCATAATTTCCCAACTCTGGAATTCCAGATTTTAATCATTGTGTTCTCCTGCTTCCCAATTCCACCACACACAAGAGCAACCTCTCCTGAAAAGTAAATGACAGCAGCAGCAGCAACTGCAACAAGAAGACAAATTCATAACAGCCCTGACAACTACTATCCCATTTTCCCTCCAAGTGCTTATACTTATTTTACAAGTCTTCACATTCAGGGCTTAGATATGTAGTCTAGACTCTGTCCATCAGATTTATTGTGTTAAAAAATTCAAATTTATTTTCTTACAGGTCTGGAGATCAGAAGTACAAACTGAGTCTCAGTAGACTAAAGTCAGGTATTAGCAGTGTTGGTTCCTTCTGGAGAAGGAAGGAGAATCGGCACTGCTTGGTGCCTAATTCTTATCAACTAAAACCCTTGCTTCTGTCATCACATTTTTTACTACTGATGATACTCACATCTCCATTTTATGAGGAACTCTGTGATTGCTTGCAGGCCCGCCCAGGAAATCTAGGATAATCTCCCAATCCCTATATCCTTAACTTTAGTCATATCTGCAAAATCTCTTTTACCAAGTAAGATAATGGATTCATTCACAAGAACAGGGATTAGGACTTAGACATATTGAGGTGCCATTATTCTGGGTACCACAAGTCTCTAGGTTCTGAATTGGGAGTTAATAAAACAAAGAACCAACAGGGCTTGTGGTGACTCCATGCTGGGAGCAGGAGGTGACCCCAGAAATGGAGTCAAGTCCCCAAGGACAAAGCAGTATCCACAGCAGAGCTAGTGAAGCAGATGCACCCAGGATTCAGTGACAGGGCCAATACGTGTTCCCCAGACCAGCTCAGAGAACTGAAAGTGGCCTTAGGTCCCCAAGCCTTCTTTGTTACTGTCCTTTCTCCAAATCTGGATCTATAGTCTTCCTGCTATTTCTATGAGCCACCCAATAGACTTGAATCCATTTTTTTTTCTTCTAATATTAGTCAGGATGAGTTTCTGATGCTTGAGACAAAGAACTGCCATTTAGTACTCTCATCCTGCATAATCAAAGGTAAATTACCAGAACACAGAAACTTGGAGGTTCTACTAATTTATTTGTGGTTTTTTTCTAGTGCTCTTTCCTTTTGACTAAAAAATGTTTTTCCTAAATACTATGCCATAGAACAGCATTTAAAAGATGTTTTAAAGATGAGGAAATAAAGGCCCAGAGGGTTTAAGTAAGTTACCCAAGGTTACCAGCTAATATGTAACAGACCGGAATTCAAACATTTAACTCCAAATCTACTTTATCCTATCTCCCCTAATAAAATGTCTGTACCATTATAATTAAAAATAAAAACACAGGTATATATTTCTAAATAGTTAAAATGTCTAAGTTTGGGGGTTCGTGAGAACTTTTTAGTCTTTTTAGGCACTTACAAATCACAGACTTTCCCAATGTGATAGCACTATCAGAGAGAAACATGGGGGGGAAACGAACCTTCTGTGGTAATTGTCACTTCCATAAATCTTCTGGGGTAATATTAAATGTGAAGTGATATGGGAACTGGTTCTATTCCTTACACCCCAGCTCCCTTAACACCACCATTCAAGTAGCACAAAGGTCTTTAAGTAAGTACTTCCCTGAGGGTACTTCAGAGAGAAAGAAGTATTGTACCATAGGATTTTTATTCTGAAATTAAGATTTTTAAAACTGAGAAGAAATTATAGTCTTAAACACGCTGGCTTTTAGTTGCAAGAATTAAGTGATTTAAGGAGAATTTTAAAAAAAATTCAACTTGATTTCAGTATCAAGGGCCAAATCCTGGAGGACCCAAAACATATAAGATTGCCACAAAGTGGGATAAATGCAGGGAGAGGTAAATGCCATCCTCACACTCAGAGAGAGGAGGGCTCCATTAACTATGAGGAGAATGTACAGCACCATCACCCCAAGCCAGACAAGTCTGAGGAGTCCCTGAGCAAAACAGACAGTTTCTTTTCTGCTTCCCACCCTCTCACTGACCCACATGTCAAAGAAAGCACACAAGTGGCAGGATGGGCTACAGATCAGAAATAGACCAAAAGGGTCTTCTGGTTGGTATGAGGACAGCACTGAGTCAGGAGAGAGGACAGTGTGAGCGCTAAGACCTGGGGACCATGGAGGAGCTGCTTAGCCAGCAGTGAGAGACACTGGTTAGATAATAACACCGAGGGCTGATGGGACATTACATCTGGACAAGGACAAGAAGTGAACAGGCACACATGCCAATCTCTCCACATCACCTGCTGGGAATGGTATCTGTGATAGATACTCCCCTCTAACGGAAGAGGAAGAGAAAAATCCAGATTTGTTTAAATTGGTTAATTACCATTCTCTCTTCCCTTTAAGGGATTAAATGGTAGACAACAACTTAGTGAATCTTCCAGAAAACTGAAAATAAACAAGCTAAAAGGGATTTTTGAATCTAGGATGAGTTCAGTTATAGATCAACTATTTTTTTGTACACCTGAGTTTGTGACTGTAAAATTAATAGTCCATAACTCTAGGAAATGTGAACTTCCTGTTGGTATGGTGTGACTGGTAAGGGTATTCCTTTTTATTATTCAGATTGCTCTGATATGCCCCATTTATAATATACAAGTCATTGACTAAAAAGGTTGATGATGGAGGAAGAAATGGTGTAGCAGGTCAGTGTCCACTGGGGCACTGGCCCGGAAGCAGAAGCGGCCCCATCGGTGAGCGCACTGCTCGTGAAGGCAGGAGCCGCGAGCTGACAGGAGCTTGTGGGCCACCTGAAACAGCTCTGTGAGCCAATTAGGGCTCATGAGGGCACAGGGGAGGGACCACTGGTGTGCCAGAGGAAGCAATAAACATAAGTGCAGGAGAGGGTTGGTCAGAAAGACAAAATAAGTTACAGTTTCATTGAAAAAGAAAAAATATATAAGCACTAAAAAATAGATGGTGGATTCAGAAGGGACTCTTCAAAGGTATGAGAGAAAAAAAATCATTTTTTCAATTAAATAGAAAAAGGAAAGGAAATCAACTATGAAATAGTAGAATGGTTTAAGAGGCCAAAGATCATTCTAAATAAATTTACATTATTCAAATTCTTAAGAGAAATTAAGACCTCTGAAGGATAAAAAAGAGAAACATAAAATGGACAGGAAAATAAACAAACTCATGTGCCTCGTGTTAAATAATTTTCCCAAGAGAACATAACCAGCAGTTAATGTTGTAGGAAGAGACTAAAAGATGGCTGTCGTTAAGTCAGGCATACAACATTGGTTATTAAAATTGCTTACTACTTAGAAGAAAATGTCTAATGATCAACTAAAATGTAACTATTCACTGGCCTCAAGATGTTTTATTTCATGCAATGTAGTACCTTTTTGAAATTAAAGATAACTCATCAACCATTGGCCTATTTTTCACTGCATTGTAAAAACATAAGCAGACAATAAATACCTTGCTCAAGAATCAGCTGTACAGTTATACACATAAGTTTATCCCTTAGTAGCTCATTTAAAAAAAAAAAAAAAAAGCTGTATATAGGGCCTCCCTGGTGGCACAGCGGGTTGAGCGCCGCCCTGTGAAGCATCCGCAGCACTGCAGCTCGAGTTTGATCCCCGGCTAGGGAGGGGACCCACATGGCACAGCAGACCTCTCCTGCCTCGCCCGCTGCTCTCCTCAACAGTGTATTTCAGTCGATTTGCCTGTTCTTCTCCCCACTCTGTCTCTGGTGAGTCCTTTCACCTCCCGCGCCTCTGGCCTGTGTCCCAGCTCTTGTATGCATATATAAAAATCTTTTTTAAAAAAGTTGTATATAAATTACATATAAATACAATGTGATGTGTATGGTATTAACACTGTGAGAGACATGCAGAGTAATGAAAGGGAATCGAGTCCTCTTAGTCTGTAACAGACACCACTACAGATCAGGGGAAAGGATGGCTTCTTTTTCAAGATGGTGTTGGAAAATCTGGGCATCCAAATTATATTTTGAAATCAGATGCCATCTTCATGTCACCACAAAAGCCAATCTAACTTACTTAAGTATTTTAATGTGAAATGAAAAATAAAACTTATAGAAAATAATAAATCAACATTTAACTTTTGGGTCTGGTCATAAATGCCAATAATTTCTCTTTGGTTCAATTTCAAAATTCCAACTCTTACAAATATCTTTTAGAGGCAAAATACATACCACATAACTCAAATCAAAAGACAAACAACTCCTGTGAGAAGGAGATAATTTGAGACCTGAAGATAACCAGAAATTAGTGAAGAAAGTTGGGGGCTATGAGAACATGCAGAGATACAAGAACTGAAAGGCAGAAATATAGATAGTATTTACCTGAGGAAGTTCCCTGAAGAACAAAGGTAGGAAAAAAAAGACTTGGGTTTTAGTAAGAAATTACTGGATCAATCTCTACTCTATTCCATTCATTTTAATAACTGTTCTTCCCGTCACATATGCAAACAGGTTGGGGATGAACAGGAAATTTGCATTTATAGGAAAAATATGGTATAATTTTATAGTATTTTCCATCTTTTATTTGTTTCCATAAACCTTGCCCTGGATTTAGTGCTGAACATCTAGACAAACTATAGGTGTGGCTTGGATGTTCCCACAGATACAAATCCTAGGATTAGTGAGAGGGCAAGCAGGTTCCATCAAAAGTTAAGCTCTCCTTTTCTCACGGCAATGTCTGTAGATTTACAAATATACAGTTCAGGATTCACAGCAGTGTTTTTCCAAATGGGAACTGACAGGTTTTTAAGGTGTGATCTACTTACCTTCCTTATTGTAAGAAAATGCCTGACTCTCTATACCTTCCTGAGTTAATAAATTTTATTCTAGTTGACGGGAAGAATAATAGCTTTGAAGGAAATAAACATGCTGTGCTTAAAAAGTCAACTCGGTTTCCTTGCTTCGTTTTCACACACAGTACACACATTATTCAGATAGATACTTAAAGGGACAGATCTACCCCTGGTAGTTTAAATTATACATTTTCTGGTGCCATAGCACACAGATGGTCCAAATACCACTTAGGGGATATGCCACTGTGTTTAAAGCAGTAAAAACTTCTTTTTCTCACTTTTTTTTTTACTTCCTATTCTCTTTCATAATATTCACTAATACCATGAAATTCTCCAGACATTTGGGAAGCCATTAAAAAGTAGAGAAAATCTCTGTTCTCTATAAAATGTAGGTCTAATATTTGTTTTTAAACTAAACAGGTGTGTTGGAAGAGGAATAGGGATTTACACTTCTAACGTAATAAGATCTTCAGTTCAAAAGCAACATGCCAATGTCAAATCACTTACACAGGAGGAACTGTAGGCCTTTCGGTTAATTGATTGATTCGTTGGTTACTAAAACAAATTTAGCTCTCTTCCTTTGTTTGGACCTATAAATTCTATAGAAATTAGGATGGGATTAAGAATACCAGACTTTTAAATAGTAGGGGACACATCAGTACATAAGCAATGTTGAAAGTATAATTTTGAAAAACTCTTCAGAAAGTAGTATTTTAAGATGCCCCTTCAGAATCCCAGATATTCTCCCAAGTTTATTATCTAAAGTATTAGCAATGTTTCACGAGAGCAATGTTTCATAAAGGTTGGATGTAGCTATATCTATGAGTACACCTGAGTAGATCACACTTTGAAGTAACACAGCATTTTCAAAATAAGGTTACAAAAAAGGGTCTCCCCAGTGGCTCAAGGGGTTGACCTCCACACTATGGAGCTTCCGCAGCCACTGTAGTATGAGTTCAATCTCCAGCCAGGGAGAGAACCCACATGGTGCAACAAACCTCTCCTGCCTCGCTCGCTGCTCCCCTCAACAGTATATTTCAATCTGCCAGTTCTGCTCCCCGCTCCCTCTGGTGAATCCTCTCAGTGCCCCCACACACCTCTGCCCTGTACCCTAGTTCTTATATGCATAAATAAAATCTTTAAAAAATAACAAAATGAGGTTACAGAAAAAAAAAACAACAAGAAGACATTTATGCTTTTAAAAGTAATGCTTAATAAGTATTTAGTATCAATTATTTTTTAGTTATGGTATGAGTGAAGGGGATACCACATTGAATTAGTCACATATAATATCTGTTCTGATAGAGTAAAAAGCACATAATTAAAAAGTATGAAGTGAGTTCCATACAGGCATTAGAGAGAATGAAACTGTACCAGGGACAAGACAGTAAAGTCAGAGTAACTTTTCTTGTTTTCAATAGCATTTTGTTTTATAAATCAATAGCAAAAGTTACAACTGTAAATTGTAAAAATCATTATTGAAGAATTGAGATTGTGTTAATAGGTTGGTGTAAAAGAAAATGGGTAAAATGACTACATAGGAATTTTATCAAAATAGAAGTAGGATTTTCCTTGCTGATCCTCTGCCATAATCCTTCAATCTCTCATCCCCATTGTTGCTGAAACAGAAAACAAAGGACAGTGAAAAGATGGAGGTATTGATGTATTTTGGTTGTTTAGTTGATCTTGCCAAGGCAGAGTAAACTATACTGATAGTATAGAAAACCTTCATAGTATTTATGAATCTACTTAACAAATATTCTCTTATCATAATTCTCTTTATCAGCAGCAGCTAATTTGGTTCTACATTGGATGGCAATTTAATGACTCTCTCAGTCTCATCATACAACTTTTTGCCAACAATGCTTAGAGATAATTAATCCCTAGATAATCAATATCTGTACAAAGGCTTTAGTAGACACATTTACCTCTTCTTTCTCTATTGCTCCTTTACTTATTTTCTCTTGACTAACATGTTGCTTTACCTTGACATATTAACTTGTGAATATATTTATTTGTACAAAAGTATTTTTCAGGAACCAAGGAGAAAGCATTCCAACAATGACAACAAAAATCCACACTAAAGTAATTTGAAAGGAAACCTGTACTTCCACATTTACTGCAGCATTACTCACAATAGCCAAACTATGGAAACAACCCAAATGCCCCAAAACAGACAACTGGACAAAGAAGATGTGGTATATTACACAGTGGAATACTACTCAGTGATCAAGAAAATAAACTTGTGTCATTTGCAGCAACATGCATGGGGCTGGAGGGGATTTTATGAAAAATAAGCCAGAAGGAAAAAGACAAATACCAAGTGGTATTGCTTATATGTAGAGAGAAACCAAACAAAGCATCAGATAAAGTCAAACTTAAAAACTAACCTTCAAAGTCTAACCATAGAACTGGGGCATCCAGAAGGGAAGGGGAAGAGGCAAGAACAAAATAGTAAACCAGTGCTATTCAATAAAAAGTTTAAATTTTATAAGTGAGACCATCTGGTATTTTTCTTATTCCTTCTGACTTATTTCACTGAGCATAATCCCTTCAAGCTCCATCCATGTTTCTGTGAATGGCTCTAGCTCTTCTTTGTTGACTGCTGAATAATATTCCACATAGGAGGCATATAGGGGATCAAGGAAAAATAATAGTAACATCAATAGCAACAAAAAACCACAACAAAACAAAAATAAACATACAACTACAAATCAGAGACATTCTGCAGGGAGCGGGAGGGATTGGAATCAAGGTAGAGACGGGAAGAGCACAAGGGACTATGGTGATGGTATATGATGGTGGAAAATCTATGGGGACTATGACTAGAAAAGAAAACAAACATTGTAAGAAAAAATAAATTATTTTTGTTAAAGTTTAAATTTTAAAAACAAAACAAAGAAACAAAATTCCACACTGAAAAAAATTTCTAACCTGTACAAAATAACTTTTATTCAACAAATTCTAATTTCTGTTAAATCTGCAATTCAGCTATCATTCGGAATCCAAGATGTCACCTAATTCCGTTTAAAAAGCCAGCCTTCTAGTCCTCTACTGGGGGACCCCCTACTCTTCCTTTGGTCCATTCAGGCAATCCAGGCAAGGGTAGGTTTGGTCCACCATCTTGAGTGCATGCAGAAGGTGAGCAGGTGTGAAGTATTTACAAATAAGGAGGATTTGCATTAGTGCACACTAAGAGACTTCCTACACTCAGACTTAAGGAGAGAAGTGTCTTTCTCAGGAAAACCTCCCATATTCTGTGAAAACTGTCCTTTCTGACTTATGACAAAGCCCATCACTTGATCATGACATATAAAAGGCTGAGCAGGTAGAGCCTAGTTGTGTTGCTCGATATGATGGATAATAACCACCTGTGACTATTAAAACTCAAGTTAATTAAAATTAAATAAAGTTTATATATAATTTAGTTACTCAGTCACACTAGGCACATTTTAAGTGTTTGGCAGTGGCCACAGTAGTAGGCAGCACAGAGGTCATTTTCCATAATCACAGCATGTTATGGGCATATTATTGGACAGCACTGCACAGCCTTCTTAGAAGATTCTGCTCATACCTGGAGGAAAGAAAATGAAACTCCAACAAGACCAACTGCACTAAACAGCAACAGTATTTGCATCTCTGTTTTTCATGCTAACTTTCAGTATCCATGCCCAAACTGGAAACAATTAGGTTAATGTTCCTCCATTTCAAATTTGCCTGCTTGTACTGCTCAATTTCACTTCTTCAAACTTTGCCTTTCAAACATGTTATCACTTTCCCTGGGTCAGTCTGGTTGAGAGTACCCCCCAGGGTTACCTATGCTTGCTATCAGATCAATATGGCTCTTGCTATATTTTCTCATTATAACAATGCATTTTTTCACTTGGAAAGATTCTTTTCATAGTATCCATACACTTTTCATTCAGAGGCAGAGGAAATGAGCACTTACTAGAATTCATTAAACCATTCCATATCAAACATTTTGCAGAATCCTCTCTTCTCCAACCAGAATTACCCCAATAATAAGAAAATACTTAGTCACAATATTTCAATGTACTAAGAAATAAATTCATGATTACGTAACAGTCAAACATTTCCCTTAAGTTCCTTGACCTTGACATGAAGAAAACATTAAATTTCAGATTGTGTTCTTTTAGGCAAGGGCTTCTCTTATCCAAATATACCTTTTGAAGCTGGTAGAAAGGACTTGCTGATAAATGTTTCAACACTATGCTTTATTAAAACAAGTTATTTCTGTTGTTTACTATGTGGTTAGATCTTGATGAAAAGCAGATCTTCACCAGTGCATTTTTGTACAAATTCCTTACCTTTCTGTTTACAAAAAGAAAGTGAAGACCTTTCAGGGCTATTTGTCACAGTGCCCTAGTAGCCAACAATGCACATTGCCAGCTGCTGAAGGTTTCCTTCCTAATTAACTTTCCTAGAAGCATAAGAACTGTCTAGAAACACAAAGGTCTCCATTTAGCCTTTCCTAATTCTACTCGGCTCAGCCCCAGTCAGATGATGAGTGTGTTGAACAATAACGTCCTCAAGTGGACTTGGAATCATGCTGCACTCACAGAGAGTAACCTAAGAAGACTCTACAGGACAAGTGAGTTATCTTCTTCACTTAAAACCTTCATCAAAGCTTACAACATTAAGATAGTTCTACCCCAAACCTTTGCATGAATGTGGAATTGTTCTCAGGCATACTTATTTCCTTCTTTTCCAAGGTGAGATTCATTTTCACTTAATCACTAGCAATATTTCCCAGGCCTTGGCTGAGGGATTCCAGATCACACATGCACATAAAAGCTCAAGCTCTTAGTAATGGTGAACTTTAAAATCATTATTATTAGAAGTAGAATTTTCTTTTAAATGCCTGTTTAAGTGCTTGTAACAAAATCATCCACTAAAGAATGAAATAACCTCTCTACTATCCTGTGATTATTATGCTACTGTCCATTTTAATTGAGGGAAATTCTTTTGGCAAATTTTTTTGATATATTTGTTTAAAATGCACTACTGTAGGCATTTTACATATTTCCTTCTATATGCAAGGATTATTTTGTCCATTTTACAGGAAACAGAAATAAGTGGCAGGAAGTTAATTCACCAACCTCAAGTTACACTCTGTCAACTGTGGAAATAAGAGTGCTCCTGACTTAATGAGGCACATGCTTTATAAGAAATCTCTTATCCCAACCACTTTAGATATTCTACCCACCTTAGAGAAGCACTAGGATAGCTCCTCAGGAAGAAAGTCCTTACTTGTTTCAGAATAAGCCAAAATTGTGTTAGACACTTATAATAACCAGAAACAGTGAGGGACGAGGAACTAGAATAGATCTGGCACTCCATAATGCTTCTTTCCTGCTGATAAGTCCACTAATTTTCACAAGTCTCATTTTTCTAGTGAACATCTGTGGTCATGAGAGCTCTGCCTTTTTTCTTCTCCATATTCAAGAACAGATTATTGAACAGATTATCTCAGGAAACATTTTCAATTCCATTATATCCCCAACTCAACCAGGCCATCCAAATCACCAGTTATTATACAGACACGTTTCCCATCTGATTGAAAATCACTCACACAGAAGACATTCAGTTCTTTTAAAATACCTGTCAGAGAGAAGTGAAGTGGTAGAGGACACTGAGTCTGGTAGAAGGAAGCAGATGGAAAGTGAAGTCAGTGCAGAAAAGATCAAAATAGAGAGTTGTTGTCACTGATCTTAATGGCACTTAGTCAAAGGGAGAAAGCTAACTGAAGCCTAGTAGAACTTATATCCCTCCTGTGACTTAAGTATAGGAAAAGACTGTCCATTTGCAGGAAGCTCCTGGGGACCAGTGGCTGGATTTGCACACAGAGTCTTTTCAGGTCTTTTCTGGCAGTTACTTTCTATTGTCTTAGAAAGTGAAGGGCAAAAGTCAAGTTAGTTTGCTCAAAAAACCCAGGGAGGAAATTTAGATCTTAAATCCAAAAGTACATGGTCCTCTTCCTTGAAGGTTATTTATAAAGACTGGTTGGGTCTAAGTGCTGCTTTGTTGCTGTTCAAAACATAGCAACCATCTGCACATTGGAAGAGGTAATGACACTAATAACTCGTAATCCTCACAGAGGTGATCTGGTCACTTGCCAGGTCAGCTCAAATTGACTGTGACCAGGGTGAAAAAAAGGATTTTTGAGGATGTCGAGAACAAAAAGACTTTGCTGCAAGTGAGAATCTGAACAATTATTGATCTAAACATTCTTATGCAGAATAGCTGCACTGCTTTTTTACTTGAAACCTTGCCTAGATAAATAGATCAGAAAACATCAAATCCCACCTTAGCCATATTTAATTTAGCCTACACGCATAGCCAAAATTTTAGGGGATAACTATGCATACAATTATTGTGCAGCGCCTTTAACTAAGAAACAAAGGAAAAGAAAGATGAAAGAATTTAGAATCGTGTGGCTGATGAAGTAACAGCCAACATAAAGTTTGCTTTCCAATGTCAACTAAGTGCAAACCATCTTCCTGGATGAAAGTGCAGCTTGGACTATAAGCTTCACACTTAGATGCTTTTGTCAACAGATCTTAAACAAGTGAGGCAAGTAGTTAAGAGGGAATGAAATTCACCTATCAAAATCTTGAATGCAGTGAAAATAGGGAGGCAGCAAAAAGCAGTTACTTCCTTTTGGTTTTCGTGACATGCTATGGAACTAGATATAACAAGCATCAGAATCAAAGAGGTGAATAAGTAGAAGCGGCTGCCCAAGTGAGGTGGGGCACACCGAACTGACCCTCAGTCCACAACAGCATGAACTTGAGGGGTTCTTCAAAACATTCAGAAGAAGACATGTTCCAGTGCAAAGATAAAGCTGACATAGAAAACGGAAGGAAACAGGTACCAGATCACCGCACCTGCATGCTTGCAGTGTGTCTTCAGTGGATTCCGTGAATCTAACCTGAATTTAATCCACAGCTCACACTATGGGGAACCAACTAGTAACTGATAGTTGATTTACCTTATTAGACACAATGCTTTCACTTGCCAGCTGGGAGTCAGAAAATAGAACCAAAAGAGTGGTTTCTGCAATCAAGCAAATATCCCATGTGCTCGTACACACTGTTAGAGTTCACAATAGCTTTTTTCCCCAAGAACAACCAAGATATATATCTGAGCTCGTACAAGTTAGCATAGTATCTCCATTAATTAAAAAACAAGTTATATTTTAAAAAATGCCTTACACTATAATTTATAAACTATCTTTATAAAGAGCATTCCAGGTGATGAAATGTCAGTAATGATTTGAGATATTCAAGAGAAACAATAACAAGTCTATGCAGACAAACAACAGCACAGAAAAGTATTAATGGAGAGACAGATGAGAATTGAACATAAAACAGACAGAATATAACAATAATCCCCTAAAGTCAAAAACAGGAGAAAACGTAAACATATTAGTCACTGCTATTTCAGGTGTTCTGCTAAAAAGTCGCTGTGAAACAATTGTATTTTTTTAATTATAAACTCTAAAAAATATTAAAAATAAAAGTATAAACTCTAATATTCCTCACTGAAAAGTTTAGTTTTAATACTCCTGCCTGTAACATTGATCACACTTTGTTAGACTTACATGCTTCATGTAGGCATGTGCTATGCTGGTGCTATCCGCTACTTGGTCAGGGTCCTTGTTGATTTTGTCCACCACCTTATTTCTAGTCTCCAGAAGTTTGTCTGACAGTGTCAATGCTAAAGAAATATTTTCTGGAGTGAGAAAAAAAGGAAAGAAAAAAGACAGAGGGGAGCAGAGGCAAGAAAAGAGGAGGTGAGGGGATAGGGAGGAAGGGGAGCAAAAAGGGAGGTGAGGGAAAGGATAAGGAGAAGATGAGTATGATATGTCATTTTTAGTAATAATCTTAATATTTAATGTCTAAATAGTATAATGTTATCTAAATAGAGTAATTTTTAAATAATTTGAGAGACCATCCACTGCTAGCTAGTATAATGTAAAAAATGTTAAAACTTTTAAAAATAGAAAGCTCATAAAGGATTTTAACTTATCAAGGATAAGACTGAATTCTAAGCACTAGATGAGTGATTTAACTGAATGAATTAACTGAATGACATGATGTGAGATTTAATAAAGGTAAATATAAGCTAGCTTGGTATTAACTCATAATGCAGTACCTCTTTATATTTCTGGAGAGTTCTTGTAAAAGAGTAAATTCCTATTAAGAATACAGTCCTTCAACCCACCAACTGGGAGAAAATCTTTGCACACAACATTACTGACAAGGAACTTATCACACAGATCCACTAAGAACTAACCAGACTAAACAGAAAAAAAGAAAACAACCCAGTCCAAAAATGGGCAAAAGAGCTAAAAAGGCAATTCTC
>JAGFMF010011568.1:18170969-18199245 GCA_019455555.1 Galemys pyrenaicus | reverse complement strand
GCAGACCTCTCCTGCTGTGCCCGCTGCTCCCCTCAGCAGTGTACTTCTGTTGATCTGCCTGTTCTGCTCCCTGCTCTCTGTGGTGAATCTTCTCACCACCCCACACCTCTGGCCTGTACCCCAGTGCTTGTATGCATAAATAAATAAATTTAAAAAAAAAACAAAGATAAGAAAACTGAGATTTAAAGTGCTTCAGTAACTTGATGATATCTTTACAGTCAATAAGTGGTAGAATTGGGTTTTGAATCCAAGTGTAACCTGTGCTTTTTATTAGTGCTGTATGATGCCTTCACACTCTTTCACATGCTCCAACTTAATGAAAAGAGAAATGTCAAAGTAATGAAATCCAAATTCTTCTATAAATCTGTTGGGAACTGAATATTTCCTGGACCCAGATGCTTCAGGGTAAGGCAGAACACCAGAGCCACAGTTATACAACTATAAATTAGCTAAGGACATTTTATTTCATGCAGTAACAAACTTAATGCTTTCAAATTGCTTATGCAATACAGCTATTGTTGTTGTAGAATCATATTCTCAACTGAAGAAGATTATTAGTTTCCTATGGGAAACCTACCCATGCACATAAACACATACTCCAATGCACTCTGAGCGGATGTCACTAAGATCAAGATGTAGGTTTGCACAATCCTGCATCTCACGAGGGGGCAAGAATTATTGATACTGATAATAAACCAATGAATACAGGGTAATCAGGATATCATTTAATAAGTAATGTACATAAGCAATAGAAATGCTCATTGTATTTTAACTTTTCTTCCCAATTGAGTAAACACCTTTCATCTCAAAATGGTCATATAATCTTAGAAATTTAAAATTTGCTGATTGGGTGGAGGTAATTTTATAAAGATAATCTAATCCAAAACCTCATTTTCCAAGTTGAAGAAACTGAGTCCCACAGGAGTTGAGCGACTGGTCTCATGGTTTGCAAATCTTGGGAAAGGATTTTACTGGTTGCTCCAAGGACCCGCCCCATTCTAACCCCCAGCTGGCTGCTTGCATTCTCCTCCCTCTGTGGACACCCTGGGAGCCCAGCATTACTGTGTGTTTGTGTGAGTCCACCTCTCCAAGTCCAGGTCCAGGGTTACGTCTTCTTTCTCAAGTTCCAGGTATACCACTTCCTGATGTTGATCACCATAACCCAGCGGGAAAGTACAAATCTTGGGGTCAAATATACATCTAAGGGGTGTAAACCTAAATCCCTAAATTTATACAGTATGGCAAACCAATGTTATTTCAATAAAACAATTTTCTTTTAACCTCTGGGTTATGCTAGCAATGAAAAGTTCTATAGCATCTTCCAACATGGCCAGGCTACTCTTGGACTCCCTTGTCAGATACCCTCATAGGATTCTTATACATGGTATTGCCACACCTTAACAGGATTGTCCTAATACCCCTTAGCTACTCTTCACTTTCCCTTGTGCGCTACAGCCTCATGGGATAAGAAAGTCTATAAACTATATTACATTTAACTTATTATTTAGGGCCTTACAAAAAGTTAAAAGAAATTTTTCTATAGTATATCTCTCCATACATAATTCCAATAGGGAAATTTCAGCACTAAAGTCTCTTTTCAAAATATAAACCATTCTCTTTTCAAATTCATAAGTATATTTAGAACCAAATCCCAAAGTGACTTTCTAACTGTAAAGATTCTAAAATTCTTAGTAAATTAAGCAAGTGAAAATAGTAAAATTTGGGGCATTGGAAGGTAAAAACTGCTATAGCAAGTAAAGAATTATTGTGCTAACATAAGACTCAGTAGATGAGACATAAATTTCTTTTTAATGCAAAAAGATATAAGAATTTAAAGTTTTAAGGGTGAAAATCCAAATTGGAATACTTGTCAATTCAGAAAAAAATAATTTTACATCTCACAGCATAGATTATTAGTTATAACATGGATTATAGAGTTAATTTTTTTAAAGAGAAAGATAATGACTGAAGAATTATAAATATCTTCCATCTAAAAGTCTCTAAAGAAGTAGGTGGCAATGCCTTAACTGTATGATGTTACAGACCAAAGCTTCTTCCATCCTTGTCAAGGGGAGTGCTAACCTTCTCTCCTTTCTTGCCAATAGAATCCAACAATGCATCAAAAGGATAATACACCACGATCAAGTGGGATTTATCCCACGGGCACAAGGATAGTTCAACATCTGAAAATCAATCAATGCAATCCAACACATCAACAAAAAGAAAAATAAAAATCAATAGATCACATCATAAGGTGCAGAGAAGGTATTTGACAAAGTGCAACATCCATTCATGATGAAGGCTCTCAAAATCCTTGGAATAGAGGGATCATACCTCAACATGATAAAAGCTATATATGACAAACCACAGCCAATATTATACTCAATGGTGAAAAACTGAAAGCATCTCCTTTAAGATTAGGAACACAAGGATGTCCACTCTCACCACTGCTATTCAATATAATACTGGAAGTCCTAGCCTGAGCAATAAGACAGGAAAAGACATACAAGGAATACAAATAGGGAAAGAAGAGTAAAACTATCATTATTTGCAGATAATATGATAATATACATGGAAAATCCTAAAAGCTCTACAGAAAATCTAATTAAAACAATCAGCCAATTTAGCAAAGTAGCAGGATACAAAACACACTAAGTCAGTAGCCTTCCTATATATAAACAACCAATATGAAGAAGAAATCAAGAAAACTATTCCTTTTACAACTGAAACCAAAAAAAAATCAAATACTTGGGAATAAACCTAACAAAAGAAGTAAAAGACCTATTTAGAAAAAATTATAAAACATTGTTAAAAGAAAAAGAAGAAGACACAAAGAAATGGAAAGATATCCCCTGTTCATGGATTGGAAGAATCAACATATCAAAACGGTCACCCCACCAAAAGCAATTTACAGATTCAACGCTATTCTAATAAAAATCTAAATGACATTCTTCAAGGAAATAGAACAAATACTGATGAAATTCATATGGAGACAAACACACACACACACACACACACACACAAAACTCAATTAGACAAAGCTCTCCTGACTAAAAAGAAGGAAAATGGAGATATCACACTCTCAGACTTCAAATTTTACTACAAAGCCAGTATGATTAAAACAGTATGGCACTGGAACAAAGACACACAGACCAATAGGATCAAAAGAAAGCCCGGAAGTAAAACCAAACATTTATGGGCACCTAATATTGACAAAGGAGCAAAGAATATGCAATGGAACAAGGACAGCTTATTCAATAAATAGTACTGGGAAAACTGGACCGCCACATGCAAAAAAATGAAACTACCTCACACCATGTACAAAAATCAACTCAAAATGGATAAAAGAACTAAAAGTAAGATCAGGAACCATAAAATATATAGAAGAAAACATAAGTAAAACTTTACAAGACATATATCTCAGTAACGTCTTTAAAGATGCATCCCCCAAAGCAAAGAAAAAAAAAAATAAAAGAGAAGATAAACAGCCGGGACTACATCAAATTAAAAAATCTTCTGTACAGCAAAAGAAACATTAACCAAAACAAAAAGATACCCCACTGAGTGGGAAAAAATTTTTGCACTCCATACAACTGATAAGGGACTGTTTACAAAGATATACAAATAATTCACATAACTCAAGAAAAACAAAGTAAACAATACAGTCAAAAAATGGGCAAAAGAACTTAAAAGATACTTCTCCAAAGAGGAGATGCAAATGGCCAACAGGCACATGAGAAAATGTTCAACATCCCTCATAATCAGGAAAATGAAAATTAAAATCACAATGAGATACCACCCTACACCAGTAAGAATGGCACATATTAAAAAAAAAAAAACAGCAACAACAAATGTTAGCGAGAATGTGAAGAAAAAGGAACTCTACTACATTGCTGGTGGGAATGAAAATTAATACAACTACTATGGAAATAGTATGGAGGTTCCTCAGTCTACTAAAAATGGAGCTACCATACGACCCAGCAATTCCACTCCTAGGAATCTACCCAAAGGACACAAAAACACCGATCCAAAAGAATACCTGTACCCCTATGTTTACTGCAGCAACTATGTATAATTGGTAAGACCTGGAAACAACCCAAATGTCTAAAAATAGATGGCTGGATCAAGAAGATGTGGTACATATATACAATGGAAAACTATTTGGCAATCAAAAAGATAAACTAGTGACATTCACAGCAACATGGATGGTAGAGCTAGAAGGGATTATGCTCAGTGAAATAAGTCAGAAGGCAAAAGAAAAATATCAGATGGTTTCACTTTTAGAAGAAAAATAAGAGAACCAAATAAGGGATCAAGGAAAAGAACAATAACAATAAAAAAAATCTGAACACAACAAAAGTAAAAAAACAAGACAAAGACAAATCAGGCACTTGGGGAGGAGGGGAAGAAAAGGAACTGGGATGAGGGCAGAAAGAACATAAGGGACTGAGGTGATGGTGCACTGGTGAAATGGTGATGGGAATTCCATAGGGACTATAATTGATGTCAAATATATATAATAAAGAAAAAAATAAATTATAAAAATATTTAAAAATAAAAGTCTCCAAAGAAGTTATACAAATGGCAAATAGGCACATGAAGTTCTTCATCCTCTCTTATTGCTAGGGAAAAGCAAATCAAAACAATAAAGAGATATCTCTTCACATCTGTGAGAATGGTTATTTTCCAAGATCAGAAAACAAATGTTGAAGAGTGCTATATCTTCAGACCTTTTAGTTGGAAACGTCAGGGAGAGATTCTGGCTGAGTTAAGCAGAAAAGGTAATTAATTAGGATCTAAGGTAACTCACAGTATCATTGTAGCAGTTTGAAGCTAGGCAGTCATATAAAATCACCCAAAATCTAAACTTTGGCCAGTGAGGAAACAACATTACCTGATTGGCTCTGAAGTCATAAAAAAAAAAAAGGCTCTTATTTACTTCTTTAGCTATGAACTCCTGAATCAAATCCCAATATCTGTATCCCCGACTGGTACATTGAGTTCTTGTCTTCTACTGTAAATAGAGTTGGATAAGCAAAAATCTATCATTTTCAGCAAATATAAATATAGTAATGATGGAGGCTAGGAGTAGAAAAGTTGACACAAGACCAGAAACTGGCTCACACAAGGTGAAAAGCTGGAGGTGGGTGTAGAAATAATTAACATAGTCATTAAACAAGTTATATAGAAAAGTAAGTAACTAGAGGTGCAGACCAGGTGAGGATATGGAGACTGAGGCCATTGTAAAAGAATCACCAGTCCTTCCAAATTGACCTAGTCAAACCAAATAGACAAAAAACCCTTAGGCGCCAACCCTAGAAATAATTTAATGGCAGATTAACAATCCCACAGAGGAATGAACCCCTCCCAAAGAGAAGACATCAGTGCGATTTCAGTACTGGCAAGAAGCGGCGGCCTCCTGCCCACCTGTGACTGCAGGTGTTTGTCTTCACCAACCTTTTGCAAAGCAGCAGAGGCAACTCTCCTCCCCAGACTATCTGCCTGTGACTCTGCAGACCTCTCTTTTAACAAACCTGTCCCTTTCATGGGCAACTCTTTCTGCCCATGTGTGTCTGTGCAAGCATCCTTTACTTCCCTTCCCTTTTATAATAAACCTGCCCTTTTGAATGTAACTAAACATCTCTGCCTCCTGGGGAAGCTTTCCATGGCCATTGAAAGGGGAGCACTGATAAAACTTTTCTCAGAGGTAACCCAAGGACCCCACCCTCCAAACCCAAAACCCCTCTCCAAATCAACATCAGTAAGATAACCTTTATTCCACACCAAGATACATATGATAGGGAATTTAACAAATATTCCTTTGACCTTTTACTAAGAGTTTAAATGCTGAGCCAGAATGAATGAAGAGCCAAAATAAATGACAAATGTCTATTTTGGGGAATTAAATTTAATACAGAAATGCAAGTGATCACTATGTGTACACACATGTGGCTTTGATCTACTGTTTGGCCAAATATTCACATCCAATTCATTCCCAGGCACCAAGACCACAACCACGATTCAAAAAGCCAGATACATTAATTCACTTTATACCAGTTTACAAGTTCTTCCTCACTAATAACTACATAGAAAATGACTAAAAGGAAGACAAATATCCTCCTCTCTTACCACCAAAAAAAAAGGTTGAAATAACATCTTCATTCACATATTTAGGTGTATTAACAATTATTTTTAAGAACTAGCCTCCAAATTAGTAACATGTCCACTTGTCTACTTTCCTGGGTCATTTCCACTATGACTCAATTTACCCAAGCGACTAACTAGATAAACTATCAACATGTTAAATAAAATGCTACTCCTCAAACGGAAGTCAGAAACCAGCTCTGCTACTCAGTCATAATTCACTTTTTACTTTTAGATATCCACTGGCATCCTTTTAAGCACCCATGAAAAGAGACACTGGAAAACAATAAGGTCCCTAAAGTGCTCCCAGATCTCAAAACCTATGATCGAGTAAATGTAACACGATAGGGAAGATATGTACTCAGGTACAATTCTAGACCTAAGCATTACTACATTGCAGATAATGAATTATGGTTGAACGAATAATGAATGCATTAAGTTAATGAATTAATTATTAACGAATGATTTTTTTTTATTCTTTGTCAAATGAAGTATAACTAAGTCAAGGACTAGCAATCATTGAAAGCAGTCTAATTATACTTTACCTTTCCAAATGATTCATAGATCTTTTCCCTTCCCCAAACCAACACTATCATTAAGAACTGCTCAGTTAAAATGCTCTAACCATTCCTCCATTTTTACTTAGTTTTAGAAAAGTTTTATTGAAATATTTTACATATCATTCTATTCAACCATTTAAACTATATGTTTCACATAAATTATGAATTTGTTATCATATCTAATTTTAGAATACTTTCTTTATTTTTCCCCAAAAACCCTCATACCTATCAATGTTCTCCAAACATTTCCTACACCCAGCCCTTGGCAAACACTAATCTACTTTAAGTCTCAATAAGTTTTCCTATTCCGGATATTTAATATAAGGGGATCACAAAATACATGCTGTTGGCTCACTTGGCATAACCCCTATAAAATTTGTCCATGTTGTAACACACATTAATGTATCATTCCATTTCATGGGCAAATAATACTCTTGTGCATGAATATACTACTTTTTATTTTTCATTCATCAATCAATGAATATTTGAGTTGTTTCCACTGTTTTTACTATTGCCAGTGAGGCTGCTATGAACATTCAAGTACTAGTTTTTATGACTGTATGGTTTCATTGCTCTTGTGTAAATATCTAGGAATTGAGTTGTTAGACCTATGGTAACTCTATATTTAATCTTTTTTTTAAAGATTTATTTATTCATGCATACAAGAGTTGGGGGTACAGGCCAGAGTCACGGGAGGTGAAAGGATTCACCAGAGACATACTGGTTTCTCTAATTATTCTAATTTAAAACCAGCTGCAGAGAGCAGAAAAGGCAGATCGACTGAAATCCACTGCTGAGGAGGAGCAGCGGGCAAGGCAGGAGAGGTCAGGTGCGCCATGTGGGTCCCCTCCCTGGCCAGGGATCGAACTCACACTTCTGTGCCATGGATGCTTCACAGTGTGGTGCTCACAGTGCAGTGCTCAACCCGCTGTGCCACCAGGGAGGCCCTATTTAATCTTTTGAAGTACTTCCAAACTATCTTCAAAGGTGGCGGTACCATTTTAAATTCCCATCAGCAATGTATGAAGGTTCCAATTCCTCCATGTCCTCACATAGAGGGAAAAAAACCTTTTTATTATCCACACTTTGATCATAGCCATTACCAGTGAAGCTCTAGTTGTGATTTACATCTTTTTGATGGTTAATAATGCTGAGCAGCTTTCCATGTGATTATTGCTTTAAAAATGCTATTTGTTAGATATGTTCTTGGTTATCAGTTTTTCTGTCTTTCAGCACCTTGAATGCTTTACCCAGTTGCTATCTGGTCTTCCCTGTAACTGATGAGAAATTATTGATAAATGGTTATCTTTTTGATATTTCTTTGCACATGTCAAGTCATTTATTTATGGTTATCTTTAATGTATTCTCTGATTTGACTTTCAACCTAGTCACTATGATGAAAAATCATTGGTGTTTTAGTGGTAGGCATGGCATGGTAACATATATTTGAAGAGGTGTGAACCTGTACCCCTAAATTCTTTAGAGTGTGTAAACTAATTTACATCACCATATAGTTAGGATTCAAAATTTTAAAAAGAATGTAAGAAGCACTTCCCCTTAAATCATTAATAAACTGAGGGATATAGTTGTCTGTTCAGCATAAATTTGAAAAGAAAAAAAATCAGTGAGTAATGATGATGAACAGAATTTCTGAGGCATAATGTGCTTTTTTACATATGAATTCCATGCCTTTGTGGTTTTCCATTCAATTATCTAAATTCAGTAATATTAGGCATGGAGGTTGCATAGAGACTTACTCTATATTATCATGAAATGGTCAATTTGGGGAATAAGTTTCATTTATTTGAAAGGATCTGTTAGTTAATGTTATTTTCTAAAGTCTCAGGTCATACACATGCACAAACAATATTTTTAACCCTTTTCTGTCAAGCTCATATAAACTACTTTTTCACTTTCTTTATAATTTAGTGCTTTGATAATAAAAGAGTTTTCAAGCCAAAATACTGGTTTCTCTAATTATTCTGATTTAAAAGCAGCTGAGAATACACAAATAGCTAAATTTTACACTCCAGTCTGAAGACAGACCAATATTTTTAGTCTCAGAAGCCTTCAAATTTGATGTAGTCCAAACCAGTGGTGCTGCTCAAAATGTGGCCCACAGACCAGACCTGGTACATGGACTGTTTGTTACTGCTCTGTGAAAAGTATAAAAATTGAGATCAAGTGCTTATAAATATTTATAGCATTTTGAGAAAGCAGCTTTATTTGGATCTAATAATAATAACAAATTTGGGGTTGACTTTTGGATATCTTTGTGCTTCATTTTTATACTGATTTTTATTGTACTTTGTAAAAGTATCACCCCAACATGGATTGAAAGTAAATAAAACCAGTGCATAACCCCAGATAACTGAGCACTAGATTGTGCCTCGTCTTACCTTCTCATCTCGTCTCCCATGAAGAATGGCAGATGAGTAACAAACATGTTTTCTCATTTATATTTTACATAAAATATGCTTTTATGCTCTGGGTTAGTTTTGTATTCCTGTATAACAAAAACCATATATTCAGAAGTTTAAAACAATGCTCACTTAGTGGCTCATAGTTCTTGAGGTCAAAAGTCTGTCGTGACATGGCTGGGCTCTCCCCTTGGGATTCACATGGCCAAAATCAAAAATCAAAATCACATGGCAAAAAGGTGTTGCCTGGACTGGGTTCTTACTTGGAGGCTCTAGGGAAAAGTCCACTTCCAAGGCCATCTTTTAAATTTTTTTATTTGAAGTAACATTGCTTTATAATAATGTACAAGTTTCAGGTGTGCACCATTGTAAATCAATGTCTACATAATACACTAAGTTCCTGGGTTCATTCTTATTATCCATACAATTTAGCTTCTTGCAGTGGTAGGACTGTGAGGTTTCCATTTTCCTGCTGGCTTTAAGCCAGAACTCTTAGATATTGCCCATTATTTTTGCCACTTGCCATTCTTAATCATTAAGCTAGCAACGGTGCATCAAAAACCTTCTCCTGCTTCATTTTGACTTTCTCTTCTGTGACCTCTGCTGTGTGTTAGGTCAGGCTCAAATAGAGAATCTCCCTACCTTGAGGTCAAGTGTACCAGGCAATATAACCAAATCATGGAGTAAAATCCATCATATCCCCATTCCCAGAGATTACATAACCCCACTCACTCTCCATGGGGAAATGGAGAGCAAGGAATCTTTAAGACCATCTTAGAATTCTGCCTACCACACTCTGTTGAACTTCATATCTGAATTTGGCAATTGTTTCCTTTGAATTCTGTCCAATAAAGACTCTTGACTATTAAATAACATTCTTTACATAAATCTACCTCTTGTTAGGAAGAGGTCTTTTTCTGTGTAAAATGGTTTAAAATTGTTTAATTTCAATGACCCAAATAATATGCACTAAAAACCTCCTGCTTGCAAAAAAAAAAAAAGGCAACTGCACCTGTGTACTATATATTATAATGTTTAATTTCAATGTCTCAGATTTCACAGGGAGTGAATACAATAAAATTGCTTCTTTAAAAATTCATTTTTGTAAAGCTCAAATTTTCTTTTTAAAAAACATTTCCCATTAAGTGTTATTTCAAAGGAATGCCTGTGGTTTCTGCTAACTTATTATAGATTTATCCCTTTATAACATAAACTAAGAAATGTATGATAAAGCATACCAGCCAGAAATATAAACAGATACATTATAGATAATTTAAGTAATGTTTTTCCTCCTGTGAATAATGTTTTTTTCTCCTGTGAATACAATTTATATCACTTAAAAGTTGGAATCAAAAGCAGCTTATTTTTAGAGATGTTTAGAGTGGGGAGATATTGCAGGCAATAGCAATACTAGCAAGTTAAATCGAATACCATTCATGGTCTCTGTTAGCATTTTAGGGTTCAAGATGAAACAAGATGGAAAAAGTGTACGATCCCTTGATAAGTGTAACTTGCAACAAGCTGGCAAACTGGTAGGAATTAAAAGCCAAAAATAGCAGTTTTGCTGTGTAATTTTTTTTGCAGTGACTTTATAGCTTCACATCACAGCTTGCATTACTCATTTGTGGAGTAAAGAGAAAACTATATTTTTTTAAAAATTGATTTTAAATAAATCACTCCACCAAATTGACCAGTTTAAAGAAAATATTCCACAGGTTGATGGCGTTTGAGGTTATATTATGAAGAAAAAAGAGAACCAAATATTCTTTGACACTGAGAATAGCACCACCAAATATAAAGTAATCACAGCAGCCTGTGCAACTTAACCTCTGTTTAGCATTGTGGCTGTTTTTATTAAGATGACAATATTCAAATTAGTACCTTGCTTCTGAATTCTAGTTTAATTCAACCAATATTTTCACTGTTTTTCCATGTTGACATTTCTCTGAATTCATCTTAAACAGTAAGATCAAGAGGTTTTGAGTACTATATTCTGCAGACATGAAAAAGGGCTGATTTCACAACACCATAAGTTTTGAAGACTGTGCTCTACCCTGGTGCAAGACACGTGTCCAGAGGTAGAGTAAGACAATCAGTTTTTCATTGGATAAGTTCAGATTCCTGATTTTTGCCTTGTTTCTGGATCAGGGTGCCTGCTCCAAGAATTAAAGTATCAGGTCATAAACTGTACTTATTGATTCCTTATTCTGGATATGTTTGGCTTTCCATGCATCTGCAGGTGAGTGGTCCCAGAAATTTAACTAGGTCTTTAACCACTGGGTAAGCCAAGCACTGGTTAATATCCAGAAGTTAAGTTGCTGTATGTTTTGATAACTTCCCATTCACTCTTTAAAAGGGCAAAGCACCCAATTCCAAGTGGAAGTTTCCCCAAGACCAATAAACAATGCTTTAATACAAGCTTAGTGTTCTACAATGCAACTCAATTCTGAACCTACCTATCAGATATACATAGTATATACACTAGCACATCATATCCATGGGCTAAGGGCTCAGTACCACCAAACTGTCCTCCACTTCAATGCCAATTTCAAGTCTAGGTATTACCTGTGCTTCTGATAGTCTGGTTCCCACTGTCCCTTCCTTGCATTTAATTTTCTACAACGGCTCACTGAACTCTCAGGAAGTCTATTTACTCATTTATTAATTTATTACAACAGATATTAGAAGATAGAAATCAACAACCGAATGAAGAGATACATAGGGCAATACCCTTAACAATGTGACACATAGCATGGTGGCACATGGAAACATACTGTTTCTCAGACCTGGAAGCTCTTTGAATTCCCTCCTTTTGGGTTTTATGGGGGTTTCATTATACAGGCATGAATGACTAATTCTTTGGTCACTGGTGATTGAGTCACCCTCCAGCTCCTTACCCCAGAAGTCATAGACTAAGATTGTAAGGTCCAACCCTCTATTCAAGGTTGACTCACCTGGAAATCAGGTCCAGCCCACCCCACCCCCACCCTTAGTTGCTTTAGTTACACCATTAACATAAACCCAGTTGTGGTAGAAAAGGGCTTATTAAGAATAACAAGATACTCCTTTCATCCCCTGAAGCAATTTTAGGAACTGAAGACAATAGACCAATTTTATGAAAGATGTTCCCTTTGCTCTTATCAGGAAATGCCAAGGGTTTTGGTAGCTGTGAACTAGAAACTGTGGATAGGACCAAATCTACATGAGAAATAAATTTTGGTCAACTGAATGATCAAATATATTTTTTATAAATCACAATGTTGCCTCCCTGTTGGTGAAGGAGGTCTCCCCTGCCCTGAAAAACAGGAGATGGCTGAACACACAACCCTTGATATTGAATAGATAAGACAGACAGAAGTTGACTAGTCACATGCCCTCACAGCTTGGGGAGGAAGACATTGCATGCTAGCCTGGCCACACAGGCACTGCACTTGGGACTAGACTAAACAACCAGGGCTGTGAGAGGCAGGATTTGTAGTATCAAGAGGGCGAGTGCCCTCCCTTCCCATGGCCCATCTGAATAATTTTACAAACTGGCAGGCAAGCGAAGCCTGCTAGGTTGAGGTCTGGATGGAGACACTAGCAGGCTGGGGTGCCTTTTCCACTGAGTGTATATATGCTGAGAGCAAGGGTTACTCAAATGAAGCCTTCGGAACTTGTCAGTTTCAAAGACACCAAGGCAGCACTTGAAATGTTAAACCTGGCAATACAGCTTGAGTGAGAGGACTTCATCAAATTGAGACCCAAGTAGCCCTGTCTGGACAAGGAACATACCTTAACCACTAGCCACTATACATTTTTCTTTATATTATCATAATAACAATTCCAGAAACTTATTTCAAAGTTCTTAGAAGAAGGAAATACATTACCATCTCCCTACCCAGCTACTTTATCAGGCCCTCTGACAAGTACTGACCATGATTCTCAACATATTTATTCACATATTTATCTTTCTCACTTTTCCTGCCTGAATAACCCTGTTTTTTGGCCTGTGGATAACACCAGACTACTCCAGTTGGTGACCGGGTGCATATTCACACTGCTCCCTGCTCACTTCCCTCTTGGCACAGAGACTGTCGTTTCTATGATGGGCTGTTTCTGGTTTTTTCCAGAAAAGTGCTATTGAAGTTCTATTTACATGAAGTGATTCATTTCCACCTTTTTGTCCCCCCCTCCCCTCAGTAACTTAGAAATGCCAAAAAACTCAAAGTACCTCATTCTGAGGTAGAATCCTCTTTAAAAGTTCTTCTCTTTAGAAGAACTTGAACTCCAAGTTCATGAATATGCCTATCACAGAAGGAACTGGCCCTGGACCTCAGCAGACCCTCAGAAAAGCTACCTGCTCTACACCTGTCGACCTTCACCATGGAAAGATGGGGAGTGTATGTGAGAGCATGAAAGAGGAGGAAGGGGCGCAGAGGAGAGAGACTCGCAAGAATGAAGCAGATTCCAGGAAGCAGTGCCACTAATAACATGTGTCACCCCTGATGACATTAGGAGCCAAATTCTAGACTTCACAGCCAGCCACCAGGGGAAGTTTTTGTCGGTACAGTCACTACATAAACTCTCATTTGGTCTTTTTGGTACCCCCTGCCCTGCAGGCATCCTGTAAATTTTCTTGACTTTATTTCACAAGATTTCTGAACCTGCACGTCCTCTCTGTGCAGTAAGTGCCAGGAAGACTGAGGTCACGGCAACACCTACTGCTGGAGGTGGGGGAAGGTGAGGGGAAGCAGCTGTTCTGTTCTTGGTTCCTACAAATCACCTGCCACCGTACAGTGGACAAAAGTCATTCCAGAAGAATTTGGTCTCCTTGCTTTTGAACTACCCTCACTCATGCATCCATTCACTCCTTTACTTCAAGTCTATAGCAAGTACCAAGTGTAGAACAGGCATTCCTATCACCAGTGCTTTTACCTTGCCTGGATCTGCTAAGGAGAACAGGAAGAGAGGCAGGACAGAAAACAAACACATGCTAAAATCATCCCAGCCTATTTGGTTAATTCAAGTACTTGATAAAATAGAGCATAACATTTAAAATAGCAGAAAACCTCAGGTAGAAATAATTTTTGGAGTAGGTAGCTTTCTTTCTTGATGGCATTATCTTTTAAAAGTCAGCATTAAGTCAAACGGATTGTGAGTTGAGAAATTAATCTGAAAATATAGGAATCAATTTTGTCATCTCAGTTTTCCCAGATAGTATTTAGCACTGTGGATGTTATCTTTAAATATCTGCAAGTATTTACCTGGTTTTCCAAGAACTCTTTATTTAATACTATCATTAGTTTTCAAGATACTTGGATCAGATTTTAATTTCTAGTAAATGTATCATTTTAAATCCAGGCAAACTTACTGGATCCCAAAAGAAGCTGCAGGGAATTTTTCCTAAAACCTTCAAAATAAAAATAGGCACTAATCACAAACCCATGTTAAGTAAACAGGGTCCCCATTGGTGTGAAAGAAAATTGAGGGTTGTTTTCTTCTTCTAAGCAATACACTTATGAATGTTCCTTCACATATGTGGTATAATCATTTAGCCTGTTCAAAAGCCTCAGTCATTTTCACATAGTAAACTCAGGACTTAAAATTATAATTAGCAAGCACCTAAAGCGCTGGAGAAAGGGTGGTCAGAAAGAGCCCCTGGGGAAATCTAATAGTAAAAGACTTATTTTTAATAATTTTTGTAAACTAAGAAAAAGAAAAACCAACTAGAAAGTTTACTGTTGATGTGATCATGTGTTAAATACACTAAATATTCCAGATGGCCCTGAGATCAATGAGAAAAAGCAATAGGGTTTCAGCATCTCAGTTTTCAATGGGATGAGGTCATAAAGTTACAAGAATTTAATTTAAATAAAAACACGCACATATAGCCAAAGCATTAATCTTTTCACACCTATAAAATAATTCTACATGCTTTTTTTAATAAACAAAGAATCTGGTCTCTTATGTTAAGTAAGGAGATATAAGGTGAGGGAACAAGTAGAAAGATGATGTTCATCATAAGTGTCAGCATCACAGTGGAGAAAACTGGAGAGAATGTAGAAACCACCCCCAACACTTACAGATTATCTTTTTCTCTATTGAATAGCCTGAGGGGGTTAGAGAAATTATTGCTGATTTCCCCAGCCTCCAAGTAAGATCTCTGACTGACTAACACCTGGACATTAGCCTGGGGAGTGTGAGCAAAGAAGCCAGCCAAGCTGCTTGGAGTTTCAACCTACAGAACTATGAGATAATAAATGAGCTTGGATTGAAGTTGCTGTGCTTGTAGTAATTTAATACAGAGCAATAGAAAACTATTAGGTAAAGGGGTGATCAAATTCTGAGTCTCTGCTTCCAAAAAAATTACAAATGGATCAACCAGTGGTCAATGGTCTCACCTCAACCTACCTTGTCTCACACTCAACATGCCTGTTATGGTTTGACTTCATTTTTGCATGCCCCACTTTTTTCCACAGTTTACACAGATTTCGGGGTGCTGTTACTTAAGTTCCATGCACCACTCTCACCACCACCACCCAGGTTCTGGTATCTCCATCCTGACATAATTCCCGTAGATCCCCCTAATAGGAAGACCCCTCTACTGGACTTCAGACACTTGTTGCTGCTGCTGACCCCCTCCCTCAGGTTCCCCCACAAAGAAAACAGGACCTTTGTAAATTGTACACTACATGGTCTATTTGGCTTTATCCATCACAGAAGGAGGTCTTCTGGGAGGGTGAGGGGAGGAGGAAGAATGGAAATGGAAAACATTCTAAGAGAAAAAGAAGCAGCTTGGGGGCTGATAAGATATGGAGGATAGAGAGCCTGGGAAGTATAATGAATGGTGAGGTCACCTTCAGACTTTGGGATCAGGAGAGATTGCTTTTAGGGGAAAGATGATAAGACTGATTTTATGATGTGTTTGAGGGACAGCCAAACTGGATATATGCCCCTTGGAACTGTAAGCTCATTGAGGCCAAGGCCGCTGTTCATTTTATTCACCATGATAGTTCCAGAACCTTTCATAATGCTGGATACATTTCAAGTGCTCCTGAAATGTACCTCAAATGTATTATTGGAAATGTGAAAGATCCATTTAATTATAAGTACTCAACTGGGTTTGGAGGGAAGGCTGTTGCAGGTCAACCATCTAGCGTAGGAAAGCACACATCTTAAGCCACAAATTAATATTTAAACTGAAACCTTATAGAAAGTTCAGAAGAGATAAAAACCTAACAACAATTACATATTAGATGGTATATGGACTGATGATTAATTTGGAGGGGGTATGACAATGGCATTCTGTTGTATGTTTTCAAAAGACCTCTTCTGCCTGACACACATGCTAAAATTATTGTAGATGAAATCATACAATGTCTGGGTCTTGATTTAAAAATACCCCAAAAAGTATGAGGAAAAGGGACTTGAGAATGATGAAATAGAAAAATGGGTGGTTATTAAAATTGAATGATAGATGCATGTGGGTTCACTGGACGATTCTTTTATGCTTGTTTTAAAATTACCACAATAAAAATTACAAAAAGAAGGAAAAGGACAGAGAGAGGGAGGAAGGGAGGGCTAATTAAAAAACAAGTGAACAGCTGCAACTATTGTCAACTAATTTCCACTGAAATTCTTCATTGCACCTCAGAGTCTTGTAAATTTAACTGTAGGGATTTGCATCTGCTTCTAGGTCATTTTTGAGTCTTCATTTTTCTATTCATTTTTTTAAAAAAAGATTTATTTATTTATGTATACAACAGCTGGGTACAGGCCAGAGTCACAAGAGGTGAGAGGATTCACCAGAGACAGAGTAGGGAACAGAACTGGCAGATGGACTGAAACACACTGCTGAGGGGAGCAGCGGGCATGGCAGGAGAGGTCCTGCTGCAGTGGCTGCTGTTTGCTTCATAGTGCATTGCTTAACCCACTGCGCCACCAGGGGGGCCCCTCATTTTCCTATTCATTAAATGCTTACTATTTTTGTGACCCTGTGGCACTATGCTTGGTTCTGGGTTGACATAAATAAGAGATAAACACGCTGTATGGGAAACCAATGTAAGATATTATATTTTATCATAAAATATAATTACTCTTCAATTTCACAGGGGACTGACCTCATGGAACAGCTAGAATAAATATGGTCATAATGCCCCCTTGTCCACTTACTAATGTCCTAAAAGCAAAGATTCATGATTTTCACCCCATTGTGTCACTACTTAAAACAGAGCCTCAGATCAATCTGAACCCATTAGGGGAGGCAGGTTTGAAGAAGAGGTGACCTGATTCAGATGGGAGCTGGGGGAGGCAATGCCCACGCAGTCAGAAAAGGTACCAGTTGGCCCCAAGCAACCCCAACCTAGTCCTGTAACAACAACCCAAATAGAGAAGTTAATCTCTTTAATGGAAAACAGATATGTTTCTTACTCATACCTATTTTTTTAAATAAAATATTATTTTATTATTTCTTAATACAATTTTTTTAAATTTACATATATTTGACATCAATTGCAATCCCCACGTATTCCCCATCACCATATCACCAGAGCACCATCACCTCAGTCCCCCATACTCCCGTCTGCCCTCAACCTTTCCTCACTTCCCTCCCCACCAAGTGTCCCCAGTTTGTCCTTGTCTTTTCATTTTTGGTTTTTGTTTCTTTCTTGTTGTTGTTATTATTATTATTATTATTCCTTTCCTTGATCCTTATTTGGTTCCCTCATATTCCTCCTAGGGGAGGAACCATCTGGTATTTTTCTTTTGCCTTCTGACTTACTTCGCTGAGCATAATCCCTTCCAGTTCCATCCATGTTCCTATGAATGCGTCTAGTTTTTCATTTTTAATTGCTGTTACTCATACCTATTACTGTTCCAGTCTTAAACATTCCCTGCATCCTAAGTGCTCTCCTCAGCTAAGAGAAGGTAGAGGTATATGACCCATGACATCTTCACCTACAGTGGAGTGGTGCAGCAGACAAGATTACCTAGAAAACACCTTTCCGCTCTATTCATCCCTTCCCAACCAGGTAATGCAAGAAGGCTGGGCAAGTAGCTGAAAATATGTGGTAGGAAGGCTCTTTAATGGCAGAAATTTAATCTAGTCAGTTCCAGGTAAGTATTCTTTCAGTGGATGATAGAGGGTGAGTGATTTTGGATCCCCAAATCTGCCTGGGGTTTTTGTGCATTCCCTGAGCTTCAGTTCATGATGGGAGAGCAGGGTGGCTGCAGGGCCTGGTTCTTGAGGCCATTCACCAGATCTGCCTATGCTAGTGTTCTCTAGTTCTCCCCACCCCAGTATAGAAGATCACATACTTTTTGAGAGGAGGGGAAAGAGCAGCAAGGCTATATAAACCTACTCATCTACATTTGTTCCAAATTTATTGTTTAAACCAGGACTTCAGTAGGCATCTCAGTTTATTTTTAAAACATAAACACATAGCTACTTAATAAATCAAATTATATTAAAAAAGCATGTAATGCAAAAGTGTAGCTTCTATCTCACCTTTGCCTTCTCCCAAGATTACTTTTAAATATTCTGGCTATTTCTTCTGTAATAAGATTATATTGCTATTTACTTATTAGCTTTCGTTATGAAATATGTATATATAGCTCTATTATGTGTCCACTTCTCCTCTGCACCCTCACACTAATAATGTTATGAAAACACATTAAAATGCATAAAGATGCAGCAGTAAAACAAAGGACAGTGAGCTGATTGCCAAGCCAACCTATTGCCAGAATCTTAAAGAAAGATCCCTCTATTTGCAAAGCTGAACTGAGAATTATAGTTGATAAAATCTGTGTGTATGCTGGTGGGAATACAAGCTAATCCAACCATTATAGAAGACTGTATGGAGTTTCCTCAGCCTACTACACATCAAAAAAACCAACAACAACAACAAATGCTGGTGAGGATGTGGAGAAAAAGGAACCCTGGTACACTGTTGGTGGGAATGAAAGCTAATCCAACCATTATGGAAGACTGTATGGAGGTTCCTCGGTCTACTAGAAATGGAACTACCCACTCCTAGGAATCTACCCAAAGGACACAAAAACACCGATCCAAAAGAGCACCTGTACTCCTATGTTTATTGCAGCACTATTTGTAATTGGTAAGACCTGGAAACAACCCAGATGCCCAAAAGCAGATGACTGGATCAAGAAGATGTTGTACATTTGCACAATGGAATATTATTCAGCAATCAAAAATGAGAAACTAGGGACGTTTATAGAAAGATGGATGGAGCTAGAAGGAATTATACTCAGTGAAACAAGTCAGAGGGCAAGAGAAAAATATCGGATGGCTTCACTATTAGGAGGAATATGAAAGAGCAACAACTACAACAACAACAAAAAGAAGAAGCTCAAGGAAATGGGCAATTACAACCAAAAGCAAACAAAAAACTCAACAAGACCAAAAAGTCAAAAATAAACCAAAGGGACCATGGGGCGGGGAGGTAGGGGAGGGCAAAGACAGGGATGAGGACAGCAAGTGCACAAGGGACTGAGGTGATGGTGCATGGGTGGAATGGTGGTGGGTACTCCCTGGGGAATACAAATGATGTCAAATATAATTAATAAAAAATAAATAAAATCTTTTTTAAAAAATAAAAAAAAACTGTGTGTAAACATCAAAATGACTATTTAAAAAGAATAGAGATAGTCGAGTCGTTGCTTTGGCCCGACTGGTCGCGCGGCCCGCTGCGTCCGGTCTTCACGCCCCTGTCGCATCTTCCCCGCCGCCGCAGGATGGCCCACAAGCAGATCTATTACTCGGACAAGTACTTCGATGAGCACTATGAGTACCGGCATGTCATGTTACCCAGAGAACTTTCCAAACAAGTACCTAAAACCCATCTGATGTCGGAAGAGGAGTGGAGGAGACTTGGTGTCCAACAGAGTCTAGGCTGGGTTCATTACATGATTCACGAGCCAGAACCACATATTCTTCTCTTTAGACGGCCTCTTCCAAAAGATCAACAAAAATGAAGTATATCTGGGATCGTCAATTAAATCTTTTTCAAATTTAATGTATATGTGTATATAAGGTAGTATTCAGTGAATACTTGAAAAATGTACAAATTGTTCATCCATACCTGTGCATGAGCTGTATTCTTCACAGCAACAGAGCTCAGTTAAATGCAACTGCAAGTAGGTTACTGTAAGAATGTTTAAGACAAAATTTCTTGTAGTCAGTTGTTCTCTTAATATAAAGTGCCTGTTTGACTTTACCTGTTACTTTTGTTAAATAAAGTTTGTATGTTGCATTTAAAAAAATAAAAAAATTTAAAAAATTAAAAAAAAAAGAATAGAGATAAGACAAATGTGCTCATAATATTATACAAACTTAAGGGAAAAGGAAAATGTAGGATGGTTGATAGGAAAAACAAAATACTCATTTTACGGAGAAAAGAATCAAAATACATTTTTACTTTGGTTTAACATAAAAAATAAGCAATACTTTTAAATAATTAAAAATTAAAGCAGGAGCATTATTTCCAAAGTTATTAGAGAATAAATAAAAAGTAAATCCCAGAAAATAAAGAGTTGACATGAATAAATAGAATATAATGAGGTTTCTATTTTTTTTAATTTTTGTACATTCTATGATTTATTTCCCCTGCTTTACTGAGGTATGATTAATAAATAAAAGTATAAGTACTAGGTTTTACAACCTGATTTTTCTAGGACATACAATGTGATGATTTAATATATTTATATCTGTTATTACTACAATCAACTTAACACATCTTGTCATCTAATGTAGTATCATTTTTGTGTGTATGAGGGATTAATTAACATCTATTCTCTTAGCAAGTTGCAAGTATCTAATTCAGTATTATTAATTGTAGTCACCTTGCTGTACATTAGATCCTCAGATTTATTCACCTAAAATCTAAAAATTTGTACCTTTGACCAACATCTGTTCATTTACCCTACTCACTCCTGGTAACCAACATTTATTCTCTGCTTTTATTAATTCAACATTAATAGATTTCATAAAGCATTGAGATCATATAGCATTAGTCTGTGATTTGTTTATTTTATTTAACATAAAATTCTCTAGGTTCATCCATGTTCTACAAATGGTGAGATGTCCTTTCTTTTTCATGGCAAAATAATATTCCATTGCATGTATAGGTCACTTTTTTTAGCCATTCATCTATGCATGAGCACTAAGGTGGTTTACATATCTCAAGCCTTGTGAATAATGCTTCCATGAACATGGGGGTACAAATCCTGATTTCATTTCTTTGTGTGTGTGTGTGTGTGTGTGTGTGTGTGTGTGTATACCCAGATGTGGAGTGGCTAGAGCATGTGGATTTTATGGGAGTTCTTATTTTAATTTTTTGAGGAACCCATTTCCTGTTTTCCATAAACGTTACATGAATTTACATTCTCACAAAAAAATATACAATGGTTTCCTTTCTTCACATCCTTGCCAATCCTGGTTATCACTTGTGTTTTTGAGAATAAAAACAGGCCTGTTTTTAAATTGAGACTCTCCTATAATAGCTGTGTGATTTAGGCAGGTCTCTGAACAACTCTGTAACAGTCTTCTGAAAATGAAATGTCTAATTCACATGGTTAGTGCAAGATTCAATGAGATCAAACAACTATCAGAACCTCCTACTACACAATCTCAATGAATTTTCCCATTCAAAAGCCAGAATTCAAAAACAACTTAAAATTTTTCATCTTTCATTGAACCTCTTGAAGAACATAAAGAAAATTTAACTCACAACTTAAAGCCTGATTTCTTAAAATTCCAGTTTTCTCCATCCCCATATAGCTTCTTCTATAGAGCCTCCAAAGACCCTCACTGGTCTATAGTTTTGTCAAGTTCTCCCTAAGACCATAGTCTGCATCAATTTATTTTCTAGATCCTTCCTTCTTTCCTCCTAAACTATCCAGTCTTATCTGTCTTAAGCACTTTCCTTGTTCTGTATTCAAAAATCATTAAGAAAATGGTCACAAGCTCAGATATCTAATTGCAGGGGAGAAGAAAAGAGAAGTTGTATAACAGGGTTCAAGAAAAGGAAGGAAGGAAATAAAATTTGAAGTGTGCTCTAATAAATTTTATACCCATCAGATATACAAATTACCTTATTCATAATAAATGCTAAATGAAATTACTTTCATTTTCAATGATTCCTCACATTTCATAAACACTTAGTCTTTGTTTTTGATAAACAACCTTCCGTCAATAAAAATAATCATTTAATCTCTGAACACAAAATTTCTTAATAATATTTTCCCAATTTGACCAATTTAGCAATCTGTAAATGGGCACTGATTCATAAGAGGAAGATGTCTGTTTTCAAGCAAATGTATGATTCAGAAAAAAAACTATAATATGAATAATCACCTCTTAAAGTCTCTAGTCTGTGTTTGATTTTTTCATTGCATTTTCTTAAAGCAAGGCACACCTGCACTCCTTACCATCCCTGAGGGACCTGAAGTGAAATTAGACTCTACAAAGGACCCCCTTCGTTGCTCCAACATTTTTTAAAGTAAGATTTTTTTCCTGACATTTTAGAAGTGTTATTAAAACTCACTGGATTCTTGGGATTTGGAGAGGGAAGAAAAGAAACAACTGAAACCTTGATTTTCCTCCCCTGGATATCATGTTTGTTTTGACATGTGGGTGTGGTGTGCTTTTCTGGCAATGACTGTGCAAATTCAACCCTGGGTGTCTACAGGACACAGCGCAGCCATGTCTAGGTTACTTGGACAAGGAGTATTGCTTTTCTGTCTGCAGGTCATTCACATACAGCTGCTGGAATCAGGTGTCACAGCACCAACTTTCTCAACTCTTTCATTAAGATCTTAACCCACATACTTATGTTTCTGATAACAAAATGCAGGGTGAGGGTTGGATAAAAATTTAATGCAGTGGTGGAGATGCATGAGTCAGTAAGGAAGGTACAGGTTGGAAGTTTGAATTAGACACCAGTGTCATGTTTATGCCATAATCGAGCTTCAGGAGGCCCTCATTTTTGCCACCTTTTTCATTCTGCCTCATACTTCAGTGGTAGAGCTTCTTAGATATCTTTGGAAGTTTGAGCTTGCAGTCTCTCTCATATGAGTAATGAATGTTTTGCTGTTGCAGAATTTCTTTGTTAACAAGTTTTAACATTTTCTTTCCATTGATCCTCATCATCTTCCAATCAAGGACTATTCTGCATCCACCATAGACAATGAACTACCTGGGGTTTGTGCAGGCATCATGTTATTTCACACATGTATGTCATTGTACGTGCTGCCCCCTCTACTGAGAATTACTTTTCCTCTCTTCATTTAACTATTGCCTACCTGTTGCTCAAATCTAAATTCAAGTGTCACCCCAACCCAGAAGTTCTCCTGTTGTTCCAAGTTTCCATAACAGCCTATACACACCTCTGCTGTTGTTTTTCAAACTAGAATTTGCTGACAATAGTCAGTCCCTTAATAAAGAGTTAAGCATTGAGTTAAGCATGTAACTTCTACAAACCCATTTAATTTTCTTATGTTACAAAACTGTCACTTAGAATCACTCCATCAACAAGAAGGGAAAGTATAGAAATATTAAGTAACTTTCTCCATATTATAATGCTCTTGGGCAATAATGTCCAAATTCAAGTGCAGGTCTCTCTAACTACAAAGCCTGTTCTCTTCAGCATTGGATTATTCTTTTTTAAAAATGATTATTTGCTGATACATTTTAATTATGGCTATACTTCCTGTCTCTTCCATTAATTTGAAAGTTCCTTAGGGTCAGAGCCAAAACTCTATTTATACTTGTAACTTCAATATATACTAGGGAAGTGCCTGGATTAGATCAAGAGCTCAACAAAAAGCTGTTGAATAAAAGAGAATAGATGTCTCTATTTTCTCACGTGCTGCATTCAACTTATTGGGGCACCTCTTAAGAAAACTGGAACCCAGTTTCACCAGTTTAGACCATACCATATACTAGTGAGGAAAAGTAAAAGGAATCTGAGGCAACTGGTATATTGGCAGTTCCTAGTAGAGTGAGCAGGAAAAACAATGTGTAAGTGCCCAGGGATGCCAAGCTCCAGGGATAAATTAGTTTGTGCAGCTGGGAGTCAGTGGCAGCCAGCCCACCAATTTCACACAGGAAGCAATCATCAATAGAGCAGCACAGACTAAGGGCAGGGAAAAGATACACTGTGAAACCAAGAACTAACTAGGGGAACTGCAAGTTAAGTCCAAAGAAAGGACAGTAAGGTGCAAAGAGAAAAAAATCATGAAACATAGTGTCTATTTAATTACTGACACTGCAGACTACAAACTGCCAAGGCACCTACTTGCAGTAATGCACATCACCGACAGTCCTGACTTGGTAGCAACTCCCAGAGCAACAGAGAAATAGGATTCATTTAGAGAAATTGTAGAAGAAAAGGATATGTACTCATGAAAATGATGCTATGGATGGAGATGTCTCTAGGCAGTTTGGGCTCCAAAGTTCACTTACTCAATGAATAAAAGAAGATGGTCATGTGACAATATTAAACAGTTACGTGTTTACAAAGAAGTCATTTGTGTGACAACATATGATTTTTAATGAGAACTATGGTGAGGGAAGGGGAGAGGTAAATATTTTCCATGAACTTTCAATGTAGGAGTAAAATGGTGTTATGTGTCACATGTATAGCTGGAGAAGTCATGTGCATGGAATTCACTGGGAAGAGGTTAGCAGTGATGCAGAATGGAAAAATGACAGCAGAAAGGCTGTGGATGAGATCAGAGAGAATAGATGAATATGCATTTTTAATTTCCATACTGAAATATATATGTATGTATGTTGGGAATAAAATGTAGCAAGAAAACAGTGAGAAAACATTAGAAAGTTATTTCATATTTGAATACCAAAACCCTGGCTTCAGAAGACTCCAGTTTAATTGGAGAACAGGTAAGGTGGCATGAGAGAAAGGGAGAAAATGGAAATAATAAGCATAGTAGCCCACAGTAAGAAATTGAAATTCCAAGTCTCTAGAAAAAGCACAATGACTTTTTCTACAGCAAAGGGCAAAAAACGAGGTACTCAAAGGGGGGGCTGAAAAGATTTAAAAAAACATGAATGTCACATCCATGGGAAAAATGTACCTTCCAGGAAAAACATGGGATTAAATCGTATGTGCATAAAGAACCCAAGATACAGAGCATGCGGAGAAAAGAAGAGTCAGTTTTGGGCCTCCCTGGTGGTGCAGCAGGTTGAGTGCTGCACTGTGAAGCAAGTGCTGCACTGCAGTGCAAATTAGATCCCCAGCCAGGGAGGGGACCCACATGGCGCAGCAGACCTCTCCTGCCTTGCCCGCTGCTCCCCTCAGCAGTGTACTTTAGTCAGTCTGCCTGTTCTGTTCCCGGCTCTGTCTCTGGTGAATCCTCTCACCTCCTGCACATCCGGCCTGTACCGCAGCTCTTGTATGCATAAATAAATCAATATTTAAAGAAAAAAAGAAGAAGAGGAGTCAGTTTTTCTGAATGGCTATAAATAAAGGTATTGTTTTTAGGGGCTGCTTCATAAAATCAGTACAGAAACACAGATATATAAATACGGTTTAGTACATTTAACGAAAGTTTGTAGTTATGTCACCTTTGGCATAAGACATACAGTTGTGGCTTTAAATTTAAAAAGGACAAAAGAAGATCCTATTATATAAACTATTGTTTCAGAGGAATTGGGAAAGGGCAATTAAAGGAAGAAAATTAAAGGAATTTAAAGCAAGTAAGGAAGAAAAGGCACATACTTTGATTAGTGATTCTCTACCTAATGTTAAAATTCTATGGGAGCCTTTTCAACTACACAAGTACTCAGGCTCCATATACTCTGAATCTGTTTGTTGGAGATAGGTATTTTTTAAAGCTTTGCCAGGTGAATCAGCGTGTAGTCAAGGTCCAAACCACTGCTGCATCCCTAAGAGTCCCCTGATAGTAAGAAGGGATTGCATCTAGCTAGGAAACATGAAAAATGATTATCTGAAATTTAAATTTTGGTATCACTCTGTAAAAAAAATCTAACTGAAGAGTGCTAATTTATAAAAACCTACTTACCATATAAAATAGTACATCTAGAAGAGAACTAAACCAATATACAACACATTTATGTATACATAAGAACAAAGGTTAAACTGAAAGTTTTAAAATATCTAAAATTTAAAAAATTAAGAAATATGGCAGGGTATATAAGGACTCAGCAAATCCAATAATATGAAGATATTTAAAATAATGTGAGAAGCATAAGCAAGATGAAGGGAGACTATATCCTTACAAAAGGATTTGTCTTGTTACTCCCATTATCTAGAATAGGACCAAGCACAAAGTAAGAGGTCATAAATATTTGCAGAATAAAGGAAATCTGCACCAGGGTAAGCATGAGATGAGCAATCAGGGAAGCACTGTGATGGAAAAGCAATGACCTTAGAGTGAGGGTTGCGCTCCACCCACCAGTGTCACCACGTGACTAAACACATCTTCACGCTCATTGCTGGACTAGATTAACTCAACGTTCATTTAGTTCTAAAAACTTAAAACCATATCACACTTCAAGAAAAACAAACTCTCAAGTGGAAAGAAGTCAAAGCCTTAAGAAACAAAATTAATTGTGCCAAATGCACTGAATGAAATTCAAAGACAGATAAAATAAAGGCAAGTAAAAGAAAGCCAACACACCTTCAATAGGAGGTAATAAAAGGAGTTTATAGTTACATTAAGATGTAAGTTCCCTGAGGGCAAGAACTTTGTCATGCTTCCCATAATCCCTCCAATGCCCAGAACAATGCCTGTCTCATGGTGGGTGCTAACATGACTTGAAAATGGATTATACCAGATTTTTTTAAATAGGCCCAAACTGGACTGTGGTCTAGAAAGCATAGTGGAAGAGATGGTTAAACAAAAAAGATGTGCAAAAAGTAAGAAGTATCCACATTATCAATATCTCATACCTATGTGATGATATGCTACAAGAGATTTCCATCAACTTATCTTGGTCACGCCACAGGCAGCAAGTGCACCATGCCTCACATGAATCACTGGCTTGAAGCTAAGTGTGGTGTCATGAAATTAACTCAGATATTGAAAGGCTTTTCAAACAGCATAATATCTGCCAACTTACTATTTTCTCTTGAGCCAAAAGCAGCGCTTTTCCATGGGAAAAGGCCAAGAAGCCTTGATCATGAATCCATAGTTGTAATGTAGAGCCATTCCTGAAGGTACACCTCAATAAGTAGCCGAAAACTTCTCTAAATAGCTCAAATGTAAGACCCGAAACTATAAAATATATAGAGGAAAACATAGGTAAAACACTGCAAGACTTACACCTCAATAGCGCTTTCAAGGTGGCAGTCCCTGAAGCAATAAAAATGAGAGAGAAGATAAACAGGTGGGACTACATCAAGATTAAAAGCTTCTGTACAGCAAAGGAAACAAACAAAACAAAAAGAAACCCCACTGAATGGGAAAAAAATCTTTGTGCTCCACACAACGGACAAGGGTCTGATCACAAAGATATACAAAGGACTCATAAGGCTCAAGAAAAATAAAGTAAAAAACCCAATCAAAAAATGGGCAGAAGAACTTAAAAGACACTTCTCCAAAAAGGACATACACATGGCCAACAGGCACATGAGAAAATGCTCAACATCCCTCATAATCAGGGAAATGCAAATTAAAACCACAATGAGGTACCCCTTACACCGGTAAGAATGGCACACATCAAAAAAACCAACAACAACAACAAAATGCTGGTGAGGATGTGGAGAAAAAGGAACCCTAGTACACTGTTGGTGGGAATGAAAGCAAATCCAACCATTATGGAAGACCGTATGGAGGTTCCTCGGTCTACTAGAAATGGAACTACCATATGATCTGGCAATCCCACTCCTAGGAATCTACCCAAAGGACACAAAAACACCGATCCAAAAGAGCACCTGTACTCCTATGTTTATTGCAGCACTATTTGTAATTGGTAAGACCTGGAAACAACCCAGATGCCCAAAAGCAGATGACTGGATCAAGAAGATGTGGTACATTTGCACAATGGAATATTATTCAGCAATCAAAAATGAGAAACTAGGGACGTTTATAGAAACATGGATGGAGCTAGAAGGAATTATACTCAGTGAAACAAGTCAGAAGGCAAGAGAAAAATATCGGATGGCTTCA
>JAGFMF010011568.1:18061218-18170919 GCA_019455555.1 Galemys pyrenaicus | reverse complement strand
ATGAGGACAGCAAGTGCACAAGGGACTGAGGTGATGGTGCATGGGTGGAATGGTGGTGGGTACTCCCTGGGGAATACAAATGATGTCAAATATAATTAAATAAATTTTAAAAAATAGCTCAAATGGCTCCAAAGTTTAGCTTGAATTTTCTTCACCAAGAAAACCTGGACTTTCCATTTATAACTATGGCTTTCAAACAAGAAGTCTGCACTTTACTTTCTTAAGTTCAAAGACTGTGAGCATAATTAAGTTGCCTGTTTCCCTTCATCACCCAAAAATCAAGGTCTTGAATAAAAGAATGAGACAAATCCAAACAGAAGTCCACATGCATCATAGGACGAGGTTGTCCAGTAAACTGGGCTACGTTTCTAGAAATCATTATGGGAGTCCTTCCATCCAGTAGCCAACTCACTTGTATTGACACCTGTAGTGGGCACTGTTCTAGTCTGAAGGCTAAACATATTAATAACTCAAGGATTCTCCCTGGAGGGCTCACGGTCCAGGGGAAGAAACAGGTCCATATCTGAGCAGGAAGGGGAAAATAAGAAACTGGGATATTTGCTAAATATTTTCTGGAAGTCAGGTTCTGTGCTATATGCACTATCTATTCTCTTTCATTTAACTTCACAATTTCTTTTATAGATAAGCAAATTGAGGTTCAAAGAGAGCATTTACTTAACCAAAGCTGGATGTACCATAGTAGGATAGGCACTCGAGATTTCTCCCCCTTAAAATCCATTATCTTGCTCCTTGACCATACTCAAACACAGTCTTAAAAAAATTATAGTAACAGTGCATGATAAATGTATACTGGCAGTAGATTGAACAAAGGATTATGGGAGCACATGGGCACAGTGAAACTTTGACTAGGAGAGGAAAGGGGTCAGGGAAGGCATCACCGAGGATGTGACATTTGAGCTGGGCCATGTTAAACAGCTGGAGTCAGCCTGCTGGATTACTAATGTGTTGATTTTTTGACTACACCTCTTGGGCACTTACCAGAGCCACAAAGTGAAGGAAGCAATAATTCTTCTCTGGCCACCAAAACTGCTGAAATGGAGTCACCTGCTATTTCTACACCCACTGGTTTCACAGAGTTTCTCAAAAAGGTTGCAGTCAGAGGATGTTAGCTTAGGGAGTAGCAGGTGTGTGGATGGAGAGGGGTCTATGGTACTTTGGGGGCGCTCTTGTTTGCTTGGACTAGAAGTACCAAGATTATTAGGTAAATAGAAGGAAACAACTCCAAAGAGGATCTGCAAAAGCCATAGGCGCAACTTTTGTCTGAGTTGTTTTAAAAGAGAGATCTCAAGCATGCATTTTAAAAAAGAAAAGCAGAGTTTCTGTTTACCTATTGATGATAAATCAACAGGTTTGCATGGCAGCCAAATGGATCTTTGAATGTGCTGTTTCATTTTTCCCATTAAGTCCAAGGAGAATCCCAGAAATGGAAAAAAAGAAGGCATTGAACTTAAGTGAAGCAAAATTTGGAAAAAATGTGTGTGATCCACTGAACAAAAGACACTGGGTTGGATACTAATGGAAAGTACCTTAGAGTAAATTATGGAAAGTTTAGTGACTATGTATTCTGAAAATGAAGGAAAATAATGGAATGCCCACATAAAGCACAGAGTTGCCACATGGGGAAGTGGGAAAGGGAAAAAAGCGAAAAGATTTTTTTAAAAGCACCATAATTCTCTGTAAGAGACAACTCAGGCACACAAAGGCAGCAGCTGAATAACTGAAAGCCAAAATGCATGAAGCTGAGCTCAGCATTATGTGTCCAAGTTTGTTCCCTGTAAGTGACTGCCTCACTGTGACCAGCTAGCTTCCTAAAATGCAGACTCGTTAATATCTCTCCTCTATGTAAGTGCATTCAATGACCTAGGCTCAGGAAAAAGAACAAATTCCTTGGTGTACCAGAAAGTAGCCCCTCTTACTACTCAGCTTCTTTCCACTGTCCCAGCCCACACTTCATTCTCTAATCATACTGACCAGTGTGAAGAACCCCCAACAGAACCTCTGAAACACTGAGCATGCTCCTTTTCCTGCCTCCATGCCATACTCCACCACCCCCTTCCCTGTTCTCATGACTAATTCCTACTCTTCCATCTTCTCAGCTAGCATTTACTAGGCTAGGTCTAAGAGAAAGAAGTGATGGAAATGAATATCGTCCTCGCTTTCAGAGGCGTCAGTGTTGGTATTATCACTGGTTATTATCACCACCCCCTTCATGAAATGAAAGTTCAAAGCAGAATTAAATGACCCTTCTGTTCCAAAGCACCATGAATGAGTAACTGAAGTATTAATTGTTAGTCAGTTAACAGTTAAGTAGCTTAATGAACTAATTACTACTGAATCAATAGGCCATACGTGACAACAGAAAATACCAATTCCAGTGGCACAGTTTTCCTAGCAGCATTTGCCTGTGTTAGGTTCAACAAACATTTACTTGGTATCTACTACCAGTATCATCTGAAAATAGTTAAGATGGTCTCTAGCCTTAAGGAGTTTGCAGCCCAGGAAGAGAAACAAAAACATATTTTAATAGAATCTAAAAACATACAAATGCCTAACTGATTAGTGTCAAGGGTATTTCAAATGTTTTGCACGAACAAATCTTTTAATACAAAAATGCTAGGATAAAGAATACTTCTTTTTGTCATCCTATTTTATTGAAAACAGGCTGAGATCAAAGTAATTTGGGCAGGATCATGTTTTAAGCCAGTTAATCTTGTCCCCCGGTCCATGATCTAACACCTTAAAAGACTAAGGCAGCTACAATAGTGAAGGTGTGTATAAGGTGCCCTCTCTAACAGAGCTAAGATTGACCTCAGAACTGAAATTTAGAAAAGTTTCTTAAAAGAACTGCATTATTTCCTGTACTAAACACAGAATCGATTTAATGAATCATCACCTCAGTGGGTTAAAAGAACAGACCAAAGTACTCCAAATCATTCAAGTGACAAGAAAGAAATTGGGGTGGTAATCAAATGAGTCACACAAGCATGCCAGATTTTTTGTTAAATATTAAAATTCATTCATAACATTTGAGAAGTAACCATTGCCCTCCAGCACCCCCCAGGGCACACCAACCAACTTGGCTGCAATGCCGTAAGAGTCAAGCTCCCAAATGTGTGTAGTAAGTCAGCTTCTATTCTCTCTCTTCTGTCCCTCTGACCTAATTTTCTATGCACTTGACTCTTGTATTTGACCTAGCACTCTAATGTTTCTTACCAATTCCAAACAAATTTTGGTCTATCTTCTATATAGGTAATTCTATCATCTGCAATGATGCCAGCTTAGTTTTTTTCTTTCCAAATTTTATATCACTTATTTTTCATGATGTTGGTTAGGACTAGCAGTAAACTATTAAATAATTTTGTATATGTACATTTGGCTTATGGTTTTATAAAGAATGCTTTTGCATTCTACAATTTAAATAAATATCTTCTGCAGTTCTTTAGTAGGTGCCACTTATCAGAGAGGTTTTTTTTATCCTTAGTTTATAAGACCCCTTCTAATAGAAATGGATTTAGAATCTTATATTTATTTTTCATCTAATAAGAAAACTATATCATTTTCCTCTTTAATCTGTTAATGTGGTGGTTTTCTAATATTAAATTCCATAACTAAGAAACCAACTTAGTAATATTCTATATTTCAATGGATTTCATTTACCTGTATTTTCATTTGAATTTTATTATATTATGATATAATCTATATATATATAATCTATATTATTGTGTGACATTGACCCATAGTTGTTCTTTTCACACTATTATTGTCTAATTCTAAGAATAGCATTTAATAGCATCTTTAAAAATGTTGCAGTGTTCTTGCTTCTCATTTACAAAAAAAAAAGTGCAATTATCTGTCACTTAAATACTTGGAAGAATTTGCTTATAAAATCATTTGACCTTAGTGATCTTTTAGAGAGAGGATTTTAAACCACAAATTCAAGTTATTTCATGATGCTGAAACTATTCAGATTTTCTCTTTCCTCTTTTATTGTTATAAAGTTATATATTTAAAGGAATATATATTTCATCTAATCACTTAATTTATTGAAAGAAGTTATATATAATATTCTGTTATCTTTTTAACTTCTTCTACATGTGACGTTATATCCCCTTTTTTCAATACCTGACATAAGATTTTTTGGCTCCTTCTCCCTCACATTTTAAATAAATTTTATCAGACATTGAACAATTTGTCACTTCATAAGAACCCAACTTTATTGACCTCCCTTTGTTTTCTGTTTCATTAATTTCATTAACTTCTGCCTTATCTTTACAACTTTAGCTTTATTCTGTCCCTATTTTTAATTTATTCTTTTGAATTATAGTGTTAGTTTATTAGTGTGAGGTCATTCTCCAGTATAAATACTTAAGTGCTGTTTTATATGCGTGCCAAGAATTTGATATGCAATATTTTAATTTTCATTTTCATTCAATTGCATTTTTGAATTTCACTATGATTATGGTGTTGGCGTCACATGCAGGTATTTGCTCTGATTCCCCACATTATGTTTCCTGCCCCCTCTGAGGACCATTAAAACCTAATCTCTGGATCACCAGAAATCCACAGGTGCCCTGAGAGCAGTCATAGACATTTCTCCCAGGATTTATGCTTTTTCTTCATGCTTGAGTGTTGGGGATTTCCTCAGCTCTGCTGCCAGCTCAACCATGCATTAAAAAGTTTTCCAAACATTTCATACAGTATCTTGGATTATTGTGTAGTGTAAGGATTTTCAGAGTATCAAGTTGGTATTACTGCTAGAAATGGAAATTTTAATTTTTTAATCTTGACTAAATTAGTCACTAGCTGGTTACTTTTCGTAAGTCCAAGTTATTTTCTATTAATTTTTTTATAATTATAAAACCTAAATGTTTCTGTAAATATAGGAAGTTATGAAATATTCATGTTAAGAGAATATTGCTGAAAATTTTATCATCTTCTAAAGATATTCATTTGTTAATTCTAGGTTAAATCATATAAAACAGTTTTTCTATAGTACAAAATCAAGAACTTTATATAGGTCAAAAAAATACTTCCTTCCAGTCTTTTTTTTTTCAACAGTTTCATATAGCTAAAATAAAATATATAATTTATACATATATTTTTAGTTTTGGAGAAACATTCTCACCAAAAAAGTGCTCATACATTCTTTATTTACAGGAAATTTAAAATATTTTTTTCACTATTTTTGGACATGTATTTTCATTTCTTAATAACTAATACTATAGTAAACATTTTTGTGAATAGAGAAGTTTTCTAATTTTTGTAGTTTCCCTTAGAATAGATTCATAGAAATGGAATTGTTCACTCAGAAGATTAAAGCATTTAAGTTTCTTGTTATCTATCTGTAAATTACATTTCCACTTGCAGACTTAAAGTATCACCAAAGATATTGGAATCTCTCTCAATTTACTAACGTAGTACATCATTACCTCATAAGAAAAATCTTGTAAAGCTTTAGCTCTACCCTACATCTCATCTATTGTGATGTGTTCTCATGTTCACATTATCTGCTATTGGTTTAAATGTGGTGAATACCATATTTTGTGCAATTACTAGAAGGATCTCATTTGACTACCCTGAGCACTGTATTCAAAAGTTCTACCACAGGGCCTCCCTAGCAGTGCCCAGGGTTAAATCTCAGAGCTACCAAGCAATCTCTAGCCACCAAGGCATGAGTTAGAAGCCCGGGCAGGAGCAACCACACATGGCACAGCAGCCCTCTCCTGTCTTGCCCACTGCTCCCCTCAGCAGTGTATCTAAGTCAATCTGCCTGTTATGCTTCCCACTCTGTCTCTAGTGAATCCTCTTACCCCCACACTTCTGACCTATACCTCAGTTCTTGTATGTATAAATAAATAATAAATCCTTAAAAAGTTCTATAATAAATTGCCTAATTATATCTAAATTAATACTTCAAAAAGATATGCCAATTCTTAACAAAGACCTAAATATTAGTTCCAAGTAAGGGTTCAGATTCTATTTAATTTTCATTTGTGGAAAAACCATTTTGTTCCTTCCTCCCAAATTCCTCTCTAACAAAAAAAAAAATGGCAATAACTCCTACATTTTTATTGTTTCAATAACTATAATAAAATCTAGCCTTTACTGAGTTCCCAAATGGTGACAGGAACTATGTTAGGCAATTTATGCCATCTCCCGTAATAAATTTATAAAGTATCATCATGTCCATTTTATAGCTGAGGAAAACTGAGTCTCAGAAAAATTAAAGTCTGCTGAGAAAATGGAAGGTGTGATCAGGATAAAAACAGAATGGGTCTAAATCTATTTTTATAGCAGTGTATATATATATATATACAAGCAGTCAAAGTTCCATAAATGAGAGTGAAGAGTCTTTTGTGTAACATACCCGGTGTCTTGGGGGAAACTAAAGAACACCGGAATACAACCAATGGCTTATACCCTTTATGTCATGGACAAAGTATAAAGTCTGCAGTAAAGAAACCCAGTTACCAATCATGTAAAATAATTACTTAGAAGCAAACCAAAAAGTTGAGAAAATGAATGCATAGCCCAAAAGTAATTTTCCCCGTGGCTGCAGTTTAATCAGCTAGTAACACCCAAGAACAGCACGGCTAAGCTAGTTCTTTCATTCAATGCCATATTCAAGTGATGTTGTTTCACAGCTTTAATAGTCCTGTCAACATTCATCAGGAAATCAGTGCAGTCCTCCAGAATCCTGCCATAAAACACAGTGGTTTTTTTTAATTAGAGCTGTGCAACCTTCAGCACACCCCAATTCTACACTGAATTGATGTGTCTCATTCTCTCCTTAAGCACAGCAAGATTCAGATGAATTCAAGGGAAGTAGAAAAGGGTCAATGGGAACCCAGCTGAACAAATGTATTTTAGTAGGATTTGCAGTAAACTTTTAACTCTTGATACCACAGTCTCCCCAGTATGAGCTATTAGGTAGACTATAAGCTAGACACAAGTTCTGTAAAGCCTAGAAATAAAGATACAATTTTAAGATTCTGGTTATAAGGTTATAACAAGGTTGCTATTTGTTTATTCTTGAACAGAGAAAGCTATACAGAAGGAAATTGGGAGCCTAATTAACATTTTTATTTTTTCACTGCTAATGCTATTATCTACCAAAAGTTTGTATCAGTACTGCTTTGGAAGATATAATGCATTTTATATGATTAACACCCCTAGTTTCTTAATGGATCTGTGTACTCACTGAAAGTCTGTAGCTGGGGATACTGAGGACAAGGAGGAGGTTCAACAGAGAATACAGCCACTTGCTGCTTTTTCTGAAAATCTGCGGAGTACAGACACCTAGATCTTTTGCTATTGAGATCACACTAATAGAGTGATTGCAACTTCTGGATTGCAACTTCCATTGTGAATTAAGTGGGAAAAGTGTGTTCTTTTCATTGGTGCAATTCTCTATTCAGAAGTTATAATATTGACCAAAAATCTAACTTTTTTCTCTAAAAATAAATAGCTTTTGCAATGGTAAGAAGAACAAAGTGCACACTTTGAAACTCTACCTACTATTGATCTTTTTCTCACTAGTTTCTCTAAGATCAAACAATACAAGTTAAGTGGGAGTTAGTGACTTTTTAAACTATATATTTACTAAAATCAATTATTTTGAGTTTGACCTCAGTGTAATTTTTTTTGGTTCAGTATTTATTTTTTTCTCTTTTTTTATTTGCTTTTTCCCTTTAATTTATATATATTTGACATCAATTGTAATCCCCATGTATTCCCCATCACCCTATCACCAGTGCACCATCACCTCAGTCCCCCGTGCTCCTGTCTGCCCTCAACCCTCACCCTCTTCCCTCCCCACCAAATGTCCCCAATTTGTCCTTGTCTTTTCATTTTTGGTTTTTGTGTCTTTATTGTTATTATTATTATTATTGTTATTGTTCTTATTCCTTTCCTTGATCCTTATTTGGTTCCCTTATATTCCTCCTAGGGAAGGAACCATCTGGTATTTTTCTTTTGCCTTCTGACTTCAGCATAATTTTCTTCAGATAAACATGTATAGTACTGAGTAGCATAGATATTTTAAAAAATTCCCTCAAGTATTCTACCAGAGTGTGTGTGTGTATGTATTCATGCCAATAGTGAAATCAAAATTGTATTTATCATTCAAAAATTTTTTCATAAAATGTTGCTTCCCCAAAATTCATATACAAATTATGACCTCACTTTTATAATCTTTCTTGGCAAAATTTCTGGAGCAAATTAATAAAATGAAAACTTTCATAGGAAATGCCCTTCCAAAAATAATTTCCTCCACTGAAATGGAGGAAGTTAGAATGGCAAAATACTTCTCCAACTTTTCAATGTAGAATTTAATGCTTATTTGCCAAAATATTTTTATTGATAATAGGAGGCTTTGATCAGGGATTCATTGGTGTTTGAAATAATTCATTTCCTGTTTATGTTCCAAATATTCAGGTACTAATAGATCTGAATATTTTGAATAAATGTGTTGAAAAGAGAAGTGCAAGTCCTGGGTCATATTTCTTTTCAGGGTAATAACCTAAGAATACTACATTTTGACAAATTAGATTTGAGTCCAAAGTGGAATAAAACAGGTAAGGAAATTAAACTTGTTAAATTTTTAGTAATTGTTGTAATGGGAAGTGACATCTCATAAACTTGTCTAGGAAGAAAATTCTTCCCTCTGTAGTAAAGTCAATATGTGCAGAGAAATGGCATGACGGCCAAATTAAGGGTTGATCTGCCTTCCCTGGAAGAAATACCAGGGCAGTTTGGTCAGAGCTAACCTCATAAATGAACCTGGGAGGTGATACCCAAGCTGTATGTTCTGAATCTTCTAGTAATGCTGTCCTGTTCAAGCTGTTTCCTCAAGATCTGTTACTGATATCTGAAACTACCACAAGAAGTTTATTCCCCTCTTTTCACATTTTGTCCCATGCCAAATATAAATTCCAAAGAGAGGATAACACATGAAGCTTGTCAGTAATTTGTCTTCATGGTGATGAGTTTTTAATGGAAAGATGAATAAAAATTTTAAAAGGTAGGAAGAAAAATGTTAGTGAAGGGAGAAGCCCCTGGAAGATGCAAGAAAGTACAGGGGAACGTGGGAGGGCACAGGAAGAGAAGGGAAGGCAGTAAAAGAAAGGGGTGGGGGGGCTATTGTTGTGAAGTAATGGAAAGTATCACAATATCTACCTAAGTGGAGTTTTAGTCATCATAAGGTATCACTGTCTGGGAAGAAATGCTGATGGCTAGACCTAGACTCTGCTTCTAAGAGCTAGGCACATACATGGAGAAAAGCACAAGTGAGGTCTTCTCAAATGGAAAATAAAAATATAAAGGGACTATGAAAACAAACCATTTTTTGATTTGAAAAAAACAATCCTCAAGGAGTCATTATGTAAGGATACCTCTAACATTTCTTTTTTTGTTTCTATAGCATGGTTAAAAAATAGAAAACCCAACAGCAACTCTGAAAGAGAAGGATACAAGGGAAAGGAAGAAACATAGATAAGTATAGTTAAAATGACTGTATGAATATGAAGTTCTTTGGCTAAGTAAGTTTGAGAAAAGCTTTAAACTGAAGGTCTCTCATGTAGACTTAAAACATTGTGTCAGAAATAACTATGTATTCACTAAGACCCATTTCCTTGCTCTTCAAATTACATTCCCAGCATTCATTGCAGTATGAAAGACCATAATACCGGGTCCTGATCAATGGGATGTAACTCTGGGAAGCAATGTGTGCCATTTTTTGGTTTGGCCCACCACAACCTTCCATTCGCCACTTCACTGCTCTTTGTCCCTTCTAACAGTGTGGAATGGTTAAGATAAACCTGGAGTGATGAGTTCTTCCCCATGCCATGTGATCCCCACACACCAGGGGAATAGGTAGAATCACTGATGGAACAACAACCTCATATCAACTTTTGAATAAACTATATAATACTGAGTTAACGTTATATACCAGACATTGATTATATATCACATATTATTCTAAGTACTTAAATACATTAATTCATCTTTCCTCACTACAACCCTATGAATTAGGCACTATTATCTCATTTTTAGAAATGAGGAAAATGAAACACTAATAGGTTATGTTACTTGCCCCAAATTATCAAGGCCAGCAGGTTACAGAAGTGGGCTTTGATTCCAGCCAGTCAAGATCCAGAGTCTATACTCTTTTGCCACGATATTAAACTTTTTGTAAAATTTTCCCAAATAACAAAGTAAAATCATGTACACACACGAACATACATATGCAAATATACACTCACTGACATGTATAAACCTTTTTATACATACACCTTCACAACATAACACACACTCATAAATCAGATGATAGGTCCAGATATTTATGTTATGATTATAACAAAGGTGCCATCTGGTGTTAGAACCCTCTAATTGCAGAAAAAGCACCCAAGTGGAAATGAAGACTTTCAAACAGTACAAACTTAACTTGCAAGTAGTCCAAAATCCTCAATCAGAAAGAAAGGGAACAAAGATGTGGTAAAAGGCAGATTTGTACTTTTAGCGGTAAACTTAATGTAGTATACACACAGACTGAACCTCAACAATGAGCACCTGAAACTGATATAATGTTATGTCATTTTGATAAAATATATATATAAAAAATAAAATCCTAAATTCATCGAACTGTTTGAGACATCCTTATCTGACTGAAAACATATTTAACTGATTTTACAATGCTGCTTCCAGTTGGTTCTGCACATTTATTCTCTCTCTGACCTGCAAAAACTACTCCTGAATGGGAAAACTTCATTCTCACGTTGAGAGAGGGTATGCATGGAGAATTTTCTTTGGAGCACAAGTGAGCTGTCCTACACTACTGTTAAACAGCAAGTCCCTCTGTCCCTATCCAGAGTAGTCCTGTGTACTCCTCTGCCTATGTCAAGTTGCTGACCATGGAGGCAACACAACACTTTTCTCTCTCTTCCACCCATGTCCCCTCGCTTCCAAGAATGGTGTTATAAATCATGCCCAAGACACAGGAGTATATTGTGACTGAATTAACTTCTCCAACTCTTTGTTAAGCTTGGGCATTGAAATCATTCTGCCATAATGGGGGGAGGTGGGAGCGGGTTCTTCAGGGCTAAAACTTTTGAGAGAAACCTGAGTTTCCTCTCCCTTTTCAGGAAAATTCATGCTAGATTTTTAAAATCATTTTAATCTTGAATTGAGACAAGGTCACCAGGAATAACATCCTCCAGCCCAGTCCTCTTTCTTCCCAGTCCCTTTAATCGACTATAATTTACTTGGTCAGAAATGCCCGCAATTAATGATTTAATAAACTTTAATAATGATTTAATAAATTAGAAATCAACTTAACTCATTCACCCTACTATCCTTAAAAGCTTTGTATAAATCTAGGGTAACTGTTTCAATCTCAAATGAGAACCTTCTTAAAATAAATGAGTTACCACACACACACACACACTCACTCACTCACTCACTCACTCACTCACTCAATCACTCTCACCAGATTCCAACATCACAGTCTTAACCTCTGGATTGCTAAACGTTCCGTTTTTCATATTACATAAGGTATTAATGGTGTGGTGTTATTTTACTGCATTTATGCTAGCTGAGAGTTTTTGGCAACATAGAACATTATCCTAGTTCATATTCAAGTAACAAAGGCTACACAAATGCAGATTACACAATTTCACAGCTGTGTAACATCAACATAGTTTTTAAGAGACATGAAAGGGAAGGTGCTGGCTGAGAAAACATTCACTGATACATGGCAAGCAGCGTGGTTTTCCTTTGAATCAGTATATCATTAATTAGTCTGGCAATACAGATTTATCCTAATTAGTGTGGATTATAAATCTTCGAAGACTGTCAGCTTTTCGATGGCTAGCAGTGTCAGTGCAGGAGCCTTAGTTCTGCTCAACAGCTGCCTCTGCTTCTTTGGTTCACTGGGAGATGGCAACAGTTTGCCTCCTCAAACTTAGGTCCAGAGGTTAATAGACAAGTTATGGAGAAAGAAGTAGTGATATTTACATACTCTTTCTTCACATGATCCGGAAAACTAAAAGTGCCTTTTCCGGCAAAAGATGACGAAAATTATTTCTTCAACACTAATGAAAATACTGTACTTCATTAACATCCTATATTTCTTAATCTTTTCACTTCAGCTGAGTTTTCTTTTTGGAGTAAACTTTCCCCCTTGATTTCAAAGGCCTCTTGTGAATCCACCTGTCAGGGACTGTCCAGCATTCTTTTTAGAACCAAGACACTACATCACCTCACCACTCCTGCCAACCTCCATTCTACCATATCTCTTCTGCCCTAGACATCTTGAACAATAGTCCTGGTCTCGAAAAACTGATCTAAGTTTTAAAATGAACTGCTACAGAAAAGAGCAGTGTCTAGGGTGGAAAGTACTAGTATATATTATCCACTATAACATGCTCTTCTTTTTCCTTTCCACCATTTCTTCATGAAAGTCCAAAGAAAGTATGTTCTCTGAAGGGCAGGCAGGAATGGAAATAGGAAAACAAAGGCATCCAGGCACATAGGTGACTTTCACAGTTAGAATTTGAAGGCACCCCAGTGGTGGCAGGGAACTACTTGATGGGCACGTTTTCTGTAGAGACTTTTAAAACAATAAGAAGACTGACTCAAAAAGTGATCTGCTTTTTATTATCACCGTATGCTGACAATTCTAAACATGTCAGTGAGAAGCTACTGCTTCCTCAAAAAGTCTTTAGTCCGTTTATGTTCTAAGTAACTATTACAGTTTGTTGGGTTATAACATTAATAGGCAGGCCCCAAGTTAGTACTTATTATTAGTAATTATTCTTTAATAAATATCAAATTATGCATGGTATTAAATTCATAAAGCTCCTACCCCAACCCTCAAAAACATGTTCATTTGGCTACGCACATTTGTTTCGAGAGCAAGTTGGTAATAGCTCAGGATCTTTCCAGCTTGCTTTGGGCACAATTAAATGCCTAATTCCATGGTTCAACATATTTCTAAATTTATCACATAGAGTCAAGTGATAGAGAAGGCAAAGAAATGAAATTTGAAATACTTCAATCTAGCATTCCATGTGACCCCTTAAAGTCTTTACTCTCTTTGGAACTGTCAGGAAAAAAACAACAGTTCATCAGCCTATTATCATTTCTTTGGAAAAGGCTGCCGAATGTAGGTATAACAGAGAAAAGGCTTTTCCAGAGGAGGTGAATCTATGCCCACAACAAACACACAAAGGAAAATATGGCAAAAGAGGATCAGCACAAATTTTACCTTGTCCCAACTGGGGATACTTGGTGGGGAGGGAAGAGGGGAAGGGCGGAGGGCAGACGGGAGCACGGGGGACTGAGGGGATGATGCACTGGTATTATGGTGATGGGGAATACATGGGGATTACAACTGATGTCAAATATATGTAAATTTTAAAAAATTATAAATAAAAGAAGAGAAGGCAAGGATAGTTTTAAACAGACTAAGTTATCAAAAGTCAAATATGGTTATTAGTTAAAATAAAATTCATGTGTTAAAAAAAAAACAAATTTACCTTGTCCTGATGCATTGTTTTCTTTTCTGTTATTTTTTTCCTGGTATAAAACTTTAGATGAGATTAACTAGACACAAGTATATTTGCAAACAACCAGATTCAGCCTTGCACTACATCTAGTGAGACATCAAGCTTTAAAACTGATCCTTTTAGATTAGCTCACACCAATTATGGAGGACATTAACAATGTATGATAAAATGTAAGGAAATAAACATTTCCTAGAGAAAATATCAAATTTTGGAGAATGTTGAGAAAAAACAAAAGATCTTAGTGTTAGATTGATAGAAACAGTTAAATTGTAAAATCTGAATCCTTCATTTTCACCAAGAACTGGATACTTGTTCTAAATGACCATGGATTAAAAATGTCAATGTTTTCTGGCATTTGGTCATTTTTTTAATGATTTTTGTGGAAGAGTTAAAGCTTTGGCAGTTCTTAGCAGAAATAATAGAAATTTCTGATTCATTTTCTGGAGAGATATTTCAATGTAAATCTTTCTATTGACAGACTTTGAAAGTCACTAAAAATGTGCCTGAAGAAAAAGAGACATGAAAAGTATTGTAATTTCTGGAATAGTATGATTGGTATATTTCTTTGCATTTCTACCAAACATCTTTATATGTGATTTTTTTTCTAATTCTTTGTGTATCTGCTGTTACATATGAAAAAAAAAAAAGAAATCAGAATTAGTATGAAGTTCTTCCACCATTTATGAGTGAAGATGGGTTGACAAATCTGGTTATACTGTTGATATTAAGCTTTGTGTACTGAAATATGCAGACAAATTTGTTGTTGACAAATACGCAGAAAGCTCAAAATAAAAAAAACTGGGTATTATTACTCATTACAGTTTCAGAATAACATATTTTTTTCCTTTTTCCTAAAAAAACTTAATTTAGGTAAGTATTAATCCATTACTTTTTCCTTTTTAGTACAGTAATATTTATTTAATTTTTTCATTAGCATGATTATATATACATACATCAAGAAAATATAACCATCACTACATTTTTCCTGAACATATTTTACAGTTCATTAATCAACTTATTATAGAAGTGGTAGAATTTCTTAAAATAATCCCCTAAGCAGTCAGGTATTAGAAGGGAGCTGAAGATAATGGACGTGAACTATGAATAGCACTGTGGTCTGATGTTCCTTTTCACTATCTAATGTCTATGTTTTATATATATATATTTCTTTTCTATACTAATTTACCCTTTCCATCACTGCCAGAACCATCCTGGCCAAAATCCTAGTGGCTCCCAAATTTCTACATAAGAGAAGCTTTTTTATAAATGACCACCTGCATGGAGGGGAAATCAGAGATTGAATTTGCTTAGCGAGAGCAGTGCTTTCACTTGTACTTGTATGTTTGCTTGAGGCACTGGAGGTAGGAAGGGGCAGGTGGAAACAGGAGTCCCGACCACCACTGAGTGACAGCAGGGTAGTGTACTAACTCCACCTCACTGGAGCCCTAAAGACCTAGGAGAAACCCAGTTATGTCAGCTAGCTATGTGATCATGGACAAGTCTTTACTCTCAGTTTCCTCATCTGAAAAATGAGGGGGTGGGCCTAGATAGTCTGTAAAGCCCCTTCCAACCATAACATTCAATGGTTATGACTCATTTGCCGTGGCACTTTTAAACTATGGATGGCCTTAAATTAGTGCCAAAATTACATTGCATCAAAGTGAAGAGACAAACAGCCAACGAGCCAGAGACTATGAGTTAATAGCCAAGTCACATTTGGACAAATGAGAAAATATCAGGTTCCTATTTAAGGGACCAGGTGTTTTACATAGTGTGTGTTGTTCTTCCATAAATGCTGGCTTCTTAGATCATGTCTATGTTCAGAGTCCTTCTGTAACCTATGTCACTATCAACTGAGACAAACATTTGTGTTTTCCCTTTTTGTGGTACCTGGAGTTACGTTAATCCTACTGGACAGAAATTGGGTATAAATAATTATTTTTTAAAGTGCCACAGAGCGATCTAATTTACACACAAACATTTTGATTTCCAAACTGGGCAGGAGCCAGTTTTCTAGAATGTGGAGGACAGGCCAGATCTATGAGTGGTCTTTTAAATCAAAAACCAAATGCAAAGTGAGCTCATTCACTGGAACTTTGTTGAGTAGAAGTAATTTGACTTCCCTGGCATAAATTGAGCTGTTGTGAACTAGTGAAAGATGCTACCCCCTTTCACTGGAATAATAACTGAACTTTGCCGTGGAGGTCTGGGGGAGACCTGGGTCCACTGGAGGATATGAAGGAAGTGGGACATGGTGGAACAAGTTGGTTTCTTGACTGAAATCAAGAAGTGAAAAATTTGCCATAATCTCCAAGCCTGCATCATTTAATGGGAGAAGAACCGGTAAGACTCTAGCCAACAAAAGAAAAATACTGCTATGTAAGGACAGCAGTACAAGAATGCTTATTACAACACTGTCACAGCAGAAAAACCAGAAACATCCTGAATGACCATCAATAGAAGAAAAACTAAAAAAAAAAAGAAAAACTAAACAAAGTACAGTGATATTATAGAACAATATCATGTAGCAATTTAAAACATTAATCAGACCTAAATGTATCATTGCTGAAAAGTATTCCATAATGCATCAAGTTGTTTTTTTTAAGTAATTCACAGAGTTGTTGGTAAAGCATAATCCCACAGTTGTAAATATTAGGGGTCACACATATTTGCATATATTTGTTTTAGAATAAAGATGTAAAAGGACACATATAAAGGGGCACTGCTCAAGGTGGGGACAGAAAAAATATTTTTTATACATCTCAAATTGTTTCATATTCATGTCCCCTTATCCCATGACCCTATTTTTTTTCCTCATGGCATGCTATCATCACAGTCCACATCAACGTTTTTATGCTTATTTCTAACATGGGTTTTATCGCTTGCCAACCAGAATATAAATTTCATGAAGACTGAAGATTCATAACACTCCTTCTTGTACTATCTACCAAAGTAATCAGTGGACAAAAGGCTCAGGATACAGGGCCTGACACTTGAAAATACTTGTCAAGTCAGTTTTTTCCATTAATAAATCAATGACTTCTATAATTCTATAGTGTTTTTGTTTTGTTTGTTTGTTTAAACATTTATTTATTTATGCATACAAGAGCTGGGGTACAGGTCAGAGTCCAGGGCGGTGAGAGGATTCACCAGAGACAGAGTGGGAACAAAACAGGCAGACCAACTGAAACATACTGCTGAGGGGAGCAGCAGGCGAGGCAGGAGAGGTCTGCTGCACCATGTGGGTCCCCTCCCTGGCTGGGTAGAACTTGTGCTCCTGTGCTGTAGATGCTTCACAGAGCAGTGCTAAAACCATGGTGCCTCCAGGGAGGCCCTCTATAGTGTTTTAAATTAAAAAGTCAAACTCCTATAACGGCTATTCAGTTTCTGGAATCAGAAAGCTGAGGGCACGTTTTTCATCTTGTTCCTGACTTTCTCTGCAGCCTCATTGTCTGGCTTCCCATACCATGGCCCCCTCCCACCCACTCCCAGGAAGTCTCCTCTTCAAAACTAAGATTTCTTGAGGGCAGGGGCTGTGTCTTATTGGATTGTAGATCCCGGCGCCTTATACAGTAACCAGTACACTGTAGCTCCTTAGGAAATACTTGTTAATGATTGCTTCGTTTACAGATGGGATGGATGGAGGTGGGACAAGGGATGAATGAAACAGCTTAGACCTAAAGTTGGGGATCCCCTCTTGAGAGTGGCAGCAACAGGAACTGCCTTGTCAGTTACAAGCTTTGGGACCTTCGGTAAATCACTTAGAAAATGAATACAAGCATAACATTAGCCCTTTTATAAAGTTATTAAGTCACAAGGAGGTAGCAGGTGTGAATGCTTCATAGAAACTTTAAAGCACTATACAGCTGTTATTGCTTTTGTTACTATGATAGACTTACAGTGACATTTCTTTTTTTTTTTTCTCTAAATCAATTTAACCTGTAACAAATGCCACTGAATAACGAGAAATTCAATTTCAGTTATTGTTGTTCCCTTCCACTCTCCTCAGGATCATTCAAGGGTGTTAAGGCACTTTCACGGGTCCTACATTTGAAGAGGACCCTCTCGCCTCCGGTTCATACTGCTCACTTCAAAATGCTTAAGGTCCAAACAGGAGTCTCCATAGAGCCCAGAGGCTCTGCACGTGCAGCCTGAACTGGGACATGCGGTTTTGCCCCAGTTGGGAGTTCTGATATCTGGAGAGCAAACTGCCCAGGAAGACCGGGAAGGTATTTCCTTGTGGAGTCCTGGCAGCACTATGAGGTTAGACCTACCCACTGTTCAAGAGCCCACAGGCTTGCACTGCTCCCAGTTTTGGAACTAGTTCTACCTTTCCCAAGCTGACAACCATCTGCAGGCTCCTTTCCTCCTCTGAAGGAGTGTAATACAACCCCTTCACGGAGGGGTCTTCAGGAACTGCTAAGGCCCCTGAGACAAGAGAACACTAAGTCCTGGTTACACTCAAGAGTCAAAATGTGGGGAAAAAAAAGAGTCAAAATGTGAATAAAGCCTGAATAACAGTCAAAGATAACCTGTATTACCATGAATAATCTAGTTATTTACTTATTATTAAAATAATAACTAGGGTAAGGGAATAATAGGAAACCTACTACGATCAGTTGACTATGAGTCTTATTAAAGTTTTCTGTTAAATGAGTCCCTAACCAATAGCTTAAGAATTTGAAAAGGACATTCAAGAGGCCTTACCTAATCCAAAGCATAAAATAACTCTTCTCTAGCTATAGTTATCAAGGGAGACAGAAAGTCCCACATGTACATATGGCTAGATGACTCTATTCTTAAGGTAGGATTTAATTCACTGAAGAAATGTATTGTCTCACATGGTCCATTTTCAAAGACAGAACTTCTGTTTAAGAAATATCCTGCATAATGCACATTCTCAGCCTCTCCCTCGTACTGATGCCTGTCGAGCCAGCTGTACTCTAGGAGAGTTTGTGGTCTCTGCCATTTGTGAGCTATAGTGCCTTTGTTAATCACTCCAAGAATTCTCAGGCAGGTGCTGGTATCATCAGTAGTGGAGTTCACTGTTTAAAGAAAGAGTTATGCAGAGGCTCACATGCCATGAGCTCTCCTGTGAAGTCTGGTCACCTGCTTTTGTGGCAGCATTTCTGTTTCCAGAACATTTCGCCACTTTTCTGACAACAAGGTTATTGTTTCTTGCCTTTATGCTCAAGATGCTTTCACATCTTAGCCCCCCCCCAATCTCTATATACCCCCACCCACCTCCGGCCCAGATTCAGGTAGGGAGCTGTGAGAGGACCCCAATAACACAAAAACAAGCCTGGGAGCAGTTCCCTCACCTGCTATCCAGTGTTTGCTGCCACCACCTCATCACAACCACGTGACCATGGCTAAGACACAAACTACCCAGACTTCAGATGCCTTATCTCCAAAACAGTAGAGTAATGCCACACTGCTTAAAGACAGCTTGACCACAGACTGAAGGGTCAGCCATATTATGTGACAGTGTTTTCACAGCTATAGTCTCATGAGATTCTTTCCAGCTCTAAAATTTAATATTTGTTTGGACATAATCTTTGCTTCATTTTAAGTCTTAGTCTTGTTCTTGAGTAAAACAGTCCCTACTTGAATGACAAGAGTATTATAAGGAGGATCAATAAAATAAACAATGCAAAATGCAAATGTATTTTGAAAAGTACAAGGTGTTGGAATGACCCAATATAGATGAGGGGCCAGACTCTGACCCCTGACATCTGGCACTGCCCAAGCTGGAGGGGATGCCACTTGTGCAGTGCCATGGCCTGAAATCTACCCCTGATGTCCTGAGCAAGGGGGCAGCTGGGAGGGATAGAGCAGAATACCCATTAAAGAAAAATACCGGATGGTGTCCCCCCTAGGAAGAATATAAGGGACCCAAATAAGGATCAAGGAAAATAATAATAACAACAATAATAATAGCACAACAAAAACAAAAAGACAAGGACAAATTGGGGACACTTGATGGGGAGGGGGAAAGGAGAGGGTTGAGGGCAGAAAGAGCACAAGGGACTGAGGTGATGGTGCACTGGTGAAATGGTGGTGGGCAATCCATGGGGATTACAATTGATGGCAAATATATATATAAATAAAAAAAAGGCAGAGCCTTTAAAAGGGAGCATGAACATGGGTTTGTTCTCTTTTTCATCAGAGCTGCTATGGAAGGTGGTGTGTTGGTCCTTTGCCTCCCTGTCTCCCCAGTTCTGGGCAGTGGGGAGCCCCTCATCTCAGCATTGACAGAACCTACCCCACCCTGTGTTTTCCTGTAACTGAAACTCTACCTCCTACCATTAGTCAATAACTAAACCTTCTTCCTCTCTTCTACACTGTGGGGTAAAATAAATTGTTTTTCTTTCTCTTTCCCTATACCAAATGCCCTTTTGTTGGCATTTATGGCAGTGGGTGGCTGAACTCAGAACCAATAAGAAAAGTTCTGATGCAGTGACAACTTTTAGACCCTTTGCCCAGTATCAAAGGTTCTGTACAAATGTAAGAGATCGTTTTTAATGACCAGAGATCCTTTTTAAGGGCTGATAAACAAATGAAAGAGAATAGGACTAACCATAATTATTTTCTTATAACTGTACTTCGGGGGGTTGTTTGTTTTGTTTTGTTTTGTTGGTCTTTCCTACATAATTATGTCTTGGTCAAAAGACTTTTATACAAAATTATCAAGCAAAAGCAGCTTAGTAACTTTAGACAGTTCCATTCCCCCCATACAATTTTATTAAGGCTAGAGATGGAAGAAATGTGTTCCATTATTCCATTCTTTCTTTGGACTATAGGATGGTCTAATTCTATGATTTTCATCTATGTTAAGGAAATACTTATAATCCATATCTTCTTACATCAAGGTATATACTCTATCATAATTACTTCCTCTAGTCTGAAGTTTGGGTGTAAAATCAGGTGACATGTAAATCTGGAGTGTATTAAATACCTTTGGGTTTGATTGAGTAGGATTTGTAAACAAATGACTTTCCTAAAAACATGAAGTCACATAAAATCTTTTACTATTAATGCCTTGTTCTCTTCTGACACCATAAATAAACCTCATTTCCCCTCAAGGATTAGTGAGAAAAGCACATTTTGAAAAATCTCTTTCTCCAAAGATATTAGGTAATTGCTACCCGCTGCCTTGTATTTGCTTCCCTTTAGTTCCTAATGAAGAAAGTAAACAATGTTTCAAGTCGAGCATGTCTTAGAGCTCTGCGTTTTAAGCAGACTTCTACTATCTTGGCATTTCTACAAGATCTGTTACATGATTTACAGTGAAACTGGCTGTGGTGAGCAGCCTAATCTCTACCAGTGCCATGTAAAATCAGCCTTGCAACATTTCAACATTGTCTGCTATTGCTTCTGACCTATTCTCAGATTTCCTTTCTAGCTTCCTATCATTTTTATTTGGCTACCCCTGAGAGTCTCCATTACTCTAGTCTGGGCATTCTAATTTATTCCTTTTCTTTTCTCTTTCAATGCCATGGGCCATTCTCTAATCCTAGTTCTCTGAGATCTAGGAGCTTGAGGACAGATTGGCACCCAATGACCAACAGTAGCACGGTGAGTCCAACACTTCCACATGGGACTATGTGACAAGAGCTACAAACAAACTCTGTGGTGTGGAAGACATTTTAGAAGTCTTCTTGAAAGATCAATAGGATTTAGATTCTATGAGTATGAAAGAGGGAATACCAGACAAAGGAAAGGGAAGTCTAGAGCAGTTTCCCACAAGATAGCATCTTGAAAACCCACAGCACAGCATCACAACAGGATAAATTAACATTATACAGTTAGCACACAGAACATTTCCATCACCACAGGACACCAGACAGCCCCATATTATAGTCATCCCCTCCAGCCTCTACCCTCTCTTCAATCCTGACAATCCCTTATCTAGTCTCCATTTCCATAATTTTGTCCTTCCAAAATGTTATAGAAATAGAATCACATAAGCTTTAAGAAATAGAGAATAATCACATAAGAAATAATAATCACATAAGAAAGAATAACCACATAAGAAATAGAATCATATAAGCTTTTATGATCGGATTTTTTTCACTCTGAATTATCTCTGGAGAGCCATCCAAGTTATTGCATTTATCAATATTTTGTTCCTTTTTTTGTGTGTGTAGTATTCCATGGTATGGATTTGCTAGTTTGTTTAACCACATTTCTATTTAAAAATAGCTGTATTATTTTTGGCTATTGTGAGTTCTCTATATTAAGTTCCTCTTGTTACAGATACATATTTGTTCTGGGAAGGAACACAAAATGGATGCCATTTCTCTGCATTATCACTTACATGCAGATACTATGGACTACAAGTGCCAGTATGCCATGAACTGGACTTCCTCACTGAGGTGCAGCTGGGAAGGAAGGTGGTGAATATAAAGAGGGGGAACAAATGTGAGGGAAACACAGGCAGAGATAATTGGAAGAAAAAAATGTTTTGAAAAAAAAAGAAGATAATTTGGGGGAGACAGCTGGGGGAATCTCTCCTTCCTTGACAGAGACCAGCAGTTATCTCGATTTCATGTTGGATCACGTGGTACATTTTTAATTTTGAGTCTTTCCTTCCATCCCAGTTTTCTGGGACCTGCCTAATCCCTTTCTTGTGGTTCTTTGCCAGAAGGTACTTTAGACTTGTGGTAAGCTTTTGGGCATTAGTGGCCCCACTTCAGGCCAAGTCTCTTGGCTGGCCATGAGAAGATGGCTAATTGGAGAATTTTACTGGGAAATTATTATTCATAATTCTTTTTTCTCTCCACACATCAATTCTGTTAAAAGTCTTTCACACTAAGAGTGTTTCCTTTGTCTTTGCGTGTACAGATAGCTGGACCCCTTATGAAGCATGAATACCTTAACAGTTTGGAGTCTCTGGGTACCCATCAGTCATAAGCTAACACTATGGACATTCATGTACAGGTTATTGTATGAACAGAAATTTTCCATTGCCCTGGGATAAATGTCATAAGTATGTTAGTGGCATGGTTATATTCTTATGAAACTGCCAAACTGTCTTCCAGAAAGGCGTACCATTTTAAATTCCCACCAGCAATGTATGAATGATCCATATTCTCTTGTCAACATTTTTTTATTTTAATAATTCTGACAGGTATCTAGAACTATCTCATTGTCATTTTAATTTTCATTTCCCTAATGACTAAAAATGTTTAGCATCTTTTAGTGTGCTGCTTTCCCATCTATAACCCTTTTGGGGAAGATGTTTCTTTATTTTCCTTCATTTTATAATTGGATTATTAAGATTTTTGTTTTAATATTGAGTTTTGATATTTCTTTTGAGATTCCAGATACTAGATCTTGGTCATAAATGTACTTTTAAAATATTTTCAGATAGCGTTTAGCTTGTCCCCCCCCCCTCCTTTCAATACTTTTAAGGCTCTACCTTAACAGATTCTTAACAGACCATACATTTTTAATTTTGATGAAGTCCAATTTAGCCAACATACCTTTTATGGGTCATGCTATTGATAGCAAGACTAAAAACTTTTACCTAGCTTTAGTTCCCAGAGATTTTCTCATATGTTGTTTCTAATATTTACCATAGGTTTATATTTCACAATTAAATCTTTTTGAGTTAATTTTTGTGTAAAGTTAAGACTTAAGTGTACTTACTCAGCAGCATTTGCTTTTGCACTTTTGTCAAAAATTACCTGGAAATATTTTTGAGGGTCTATTTCTGGTTCCTCTATTTTATTGCATTTAGCAATATATTTATCCCATAATACTGACTACTGTAACTATACAAGGAGTCTTGACATTTTGTAAGACTGATTCCTCCCCCTATATTTTTCTTTTTAAAGAATATAATCTATGACAGTATATTTGTTTCTAAAAATGTTTAGGATAATCTTTTCTATATCTTCAAAAAATCAGGCAGGGATTCTGAATTACTTAAAAATTATATTTCAATTTTGGCAGGAGTGAGATCTTTATTATGTTATATTAAGTCTTCTAATCCATTAATACACTTACTGATATCTTCTTTTAACTTCCTTCACCAATATTTTGTACTTTTCAGCTTTCTTCATTTTTATTAGACTTTTGTACAACTAGCTTTTTTAGCAATTATAAAAGATACTCTACTTTTAATTTTAGTGTCCACACAGTCACTGCTAGTGTACTGAAATGCAACTGATTTTTGAAGGGTTATCTTACATGCTATGACCTTGATAAACTTAATTCTAGGAGTTTTTTGTTCGATTCCATTGGCTTTTCTACACAGACAATTGCATCATCTGCAAATAGGAAGAGTATTACTTCTTCTTTTCCAATCCGTTTGCCTCTCTTTCTCTTAACTGTCTTCATAGCCAGAACTCCCAGCACTCTGTTCAATAACAGTAGTAAGACTGGGCATCTTTACTGTGGTCCTGATCTGAAGGAAAAAGAATTCAGTTTCATCATTAAGTGTAACATCACCTGTAATTTTGTACAGATGTTCTTTATCATGATAAGGAAGTTCCACCTCTATTCCTATTTTACTGAAAGATTTTTATCATGAGTTGTATTTTTTTTATCATTGCATGTGCCAAACAAAATGATCTGTAGAATATTTTCAGCCTTTTGGTCATCATGTTGCAGACCCTACAATGAGTTTGTCCAAATCTTGACTTTTCCCAGGCATGTGAAAGCAAAACACATGGGTGAAAGAGATTACAGAGTACACCAGTTATCCTTCCAAAATTACCAATGAAGGATTTTGTCCCTCATTTTATTGAAAATTCTACCCAGTTAACAGTAGCTTCTAAATTCAAATGGTACTTTCTCCCATCCTAAAAAAGTTATGTCTTGCCAATCCCTTCTGATAAAAGACATCGTGGGAAAGAATTTTGATTCTTCTCCCACTTAGTACCTTTCCCCCTTCATTGGGCTTCTGTTGTCAAAGGTCTTAGACTTTAGCCAAGACTGTATTGAGGCTCTTGGTTGCCACTTCTCATAAGAGCTCCAAGTTGAAATGCCTAAATTCAAACTAATAAGAAAATTAAATATAAGAAGTCTTAGCCAAGAATAGATGAAACTGAGAGACTAAAATATGATGTCAACTAGAAATGGGAAAGAAAAACAGAAAACTACGAAGAGATTTCTTGTGGCATAATTGCTCTCTCAGTATTTTCTGAATGAAACCACCTTAAAATATGTCCATCTGAAAACATCAAAGAACTATCTCAAAATTGAAAACATAAAGGTAAATTCTTCATTTATTCCTATCCTTTTGGTTAAATACTCAAGTTTTATTTTTGAGCATTAGTTCAAGCTCTATGGAATCCAGCTAAAAGTATTGCATAAGACAAGGATATACCTCTCAATACACATATACGGAGTTTGCCATCAATACTGGTAGTCATCCTTTTCAATATTTACTGCTGTATATAGGAATCAAGGACAAAGTGAATACCCTTAATTACCTCTCAACACTGGGCTTAGCCATCACTTAAGCAAGTTCCGCTATCCACCATCCGACATTTTATTTTTTCCTATTACAGCATGTGATTATAATGAGGTCTTTCTGAACTACATTTTAAACTCTATAGTCTGAGGTAAGCAATCTTTGTCAATTTATCTTAACTTCTTTTAAAAATGTCTATCCTAAATGGTGCAGACTGAGTAATTCTTCTGATCTCATAGGGCCATGGGCCTTGGTAATGCCATGTCCATTTCAGTTCGATTAACTCTGAATGAAGGAGAAAGTTCTGCTTTGGATACTTGGCAATGTAACCATAAACAGAAGACTAATCTTTCAATAATACAAGTTTAAGAAAACAAGAGGTGACTGGAACTCTGTTGTAATGAAATTGCCCGTGCATGGCAGTTTCAGGAAGATTTCTTTTTTTTTTTTTTCTCTTCCAGGAGAGTCAAGAGAGAACCATGCTGCCTCTACCCAATGAAAGTAATTGAGTGAATGATTTCACTTGTTTCTTCTTTGGACTGCATTAGGTCGTCACCATCTGTGGAGTGTGCTAAATACCTTAGGGGAAGAAGGCTGTTTTCTCATGTCATTTATGTAATGGCTGTGTTGTCACTTGCCACCTTTGAGCAAAATCAATATTCAGCAAAAGTTGGGCCAGATTTTCCACAGCTGAAGTAAAGTAGGGAATTGGGGCAATTGTTCAGTTAAATTGAGCACATTTCTTAAAAGCAACACTTTCTTCAAGTTACTCAAATTCTTTATGGAACTTTTTTCTAATTGTATGGGCCTAACATTTTGTTTCAACTATTGATATCTGGCCACCAAGCTTCTTGCTAGAGCTACAACTAAATATAAATAGGTGAGGGGTTCTCAGAAGGACACATTCTCATCAATATTAGAAAGACAGTCAGAAAAATAAAGGACTGGACTGTTACACACAAAACAGACTGAAGTCAGAGGATGCTGTGCCAGGTGGCAATTTTAAACTCAGAAGGAGCATCAAAATGCCCAATAATGAAACGGGCTTCCCAGGAAAGTATTACATTGTCTATAGTTGGAAATCTTCAAGGAAAGTATTGAATCAATGTTTCTCAAAGTGTGTATCACAACTCACTAAAGCATTATGAAATCTATTTAGTGAGTTGTGACCAGCAATTTTTAAAAACTGGAATCCTGAGCTTGGTTAAAAATTCTCCAATGAGTTTATTTTTAAAAAACTGTTTTTTAAATACCTTATTGTAATAAAACCAATGACAAGTTGCATAGGGTTTTTTTTTTTTTTTAATCTCTGAGAATATTAGCTTCTGGCATATCACCAATGCAAAGATCAGAAATCAGGTCTAAAGAAAGTCAATACAGGGGCCTCCCTGGTGGTGCTGTGGATTAAGCAACGCACTATGAAGCAAACCACAGCATGAGTTCCCGCTGGCCAGGGAGGGGACCCACATGGTATAGCAGACCTTTCCTGCCTCGCCCGCTGCTTCTGCTTCCCTCAGCACTGTGTTTCAGTCAGTCTGCCTGTTTTGTTCCCACTCTGTCTCTGGTGAATCTTCTCACCACCCTGGACTCTGACCTGTACCCCAGCTTTTGTATGTACAAATAAATAAATCTTTTAAAAAATTAAAAAGAAAAAGAAAGGCAATACAGATGTAGTCCACTACATGGATTTCAGATGGCCTGGTTTATTAAAAGGCAGATATGAGCATGGACATGTTCATCTACAACACAGTTCAGTTCATATTATAAGGGCAAATATGTTAAATTATCAGCAGATTACGTTAATAGGCAAATAATGGCTGCCTCGCTGCCTGTTCTACGAAAATCTAAATGTCTTACAGTTTAATGTCTTAGACACTAATAAAATTCTATTGTTACTTGTGTAGAGGTTTTATTATACTTTCCTTTACCACCATCACATACAAAGTGATCTCTTCAAGGATATAATAGGAATGTGACATTTTAATTTCTCAATCCAGTGTGAATTTAGTGGGTGCAAATTCTTAATGAATAAATAAAAGAGATTCAATACTAAATATTAAAGAAGAAAAAACCTCTTCAGTGGAGGATAAGGAGTGACAAAGGGAAAAGGGGAAAAAGGTTTGAGTTCAATAATTTTTGGAGTTTAGCAGGGCAAGAGAATTTCTCTGGCAATTCAAAAAGAACAAGTTTCTTAGTAGATTGATGGTGCACTGGTGAGATGGTGATGGGGAATACATGGGATTACAATTAATGGCAAGTATATGTAAATTTTAAAATATTTTAATAAAAAAAAAACAAAAAGAACAAGTTTCACTTAGACAAAGAATTAAAGTATTTGTTTCCAGGCCTTCTCTTCTGTGATCTTATTAGACATATAAAAAGACCTGAACTCCTAAGAATTACTTTCTAATCTAAATTCTATATTTTGGGGGCCTCCCCGGTGGCACAACAGGTTAAGCAACACACTATGCAGCATGATTTCGATCCCTGGTCAGGGAGGTGACCCACATGGTGCAGCAAACCTTTCCTGTCTCACCTGCTGCTCCCCTCAGCAGTGTATTTCAATCAATCTGCCTGTTCTATTCCTCATTCTGACCTGGTGAATCCTTTCACCGCCCACAACTCTGGCCTGTACCCCAGTTTTTGTAGGCATAAATAAATCTTTCATAAAAAATAAATTCTGTATTTTTATAATAATAATAAACATATTTATGTACCTTAGAAATCTCAGCTGCTCTTAAATAACTAGTAACAGAATACACTTCTACCTAGAGAATTCCAAAGGGATTTCAGAACCAAAAGGTATGGAAAGAACAGATGAGAGGAATTTTATCTATTATGGACATTCAAAAGCTCTAAGCCTTAGAGAAGATGGCAGAGAAGGCAATGCTGCTCTAGCAGGAAGAATACTTCTCTGTTTTATAAACCAGCTAGGTTGCCATGGCCCTTTTAAGACACTAAAATCTAAATATATTCCAATAGAAGGAGTAGTATCTCAACATCAGAAAGAAGAACTCAGAGCCAGACTTGACTCACACAATTCTCACTACGGCCTTGACATGCTTTTCCTCTTGACATCTGGAGTCCTCTCTTGACACATCTGTGAAATGCATGAGTGTCAGAGTGAAGGATAAGTGACATCAAACTGTAGGTGGGAACCAGATACGAATGAACGTCAGGTTCTGAGAGAGCCCAGGATCCATCTCAGCAAGGCGAGAAGGTTTGAAAATCACAGAAGAGGACATCAGAATCCAAGTAGTACATTCTATATTAAGAAGATATGATAGCACTATACACACCCATATCGTAGCGCTCTAGGCAAAGTACAAAACCAGATTAACATTAAAACACAAAACATATAGAGAGCATATAAATACAGCCGAATTTAAGACTTCTGAAGTCCCCCTGTAGCTGTCATGTTTCTGTCTTTTGAAGCCATTTAGAATGTTTTAAACTTAGAGTTGAAAACAACCTTAGTGTTCACGAGGCCCATTTTTCTGCCAAAAGAGAACTCTCCCCCTCAACTTCCTCGTAGGGAATCCTCTGATTTCTGTGTGAACCTACCCCAGGAACTTACTGTCTTTCAAGGAAACCAAATAATTTTTTAATACCCCAGTGCTTAGAAAAATGGTTCCCTATACTGACTTTCATACAGTTCTTTCTTCTCTGTAATAGGTCTTTCTACTTTATTTAAGTAGTAAAGAGAATAAGAAATTACCCAGAACAGGGTAGCCAATGCTGAGAGGTTCCTGGCCATGGGATCTTGCAGTGCTGAAGTGAGGAGAGCCGTCAACACACTGAGATGGCAGGTCACCTTAACTAAGAGCAAAACAGAGGGGACTCACTGGAAGATGCCTAAGATTTCAGATATTTACTGTCCCATCAGATAACTATCTAGCCGGGCATTAAGTGCTTTAAGTAAATACTGTTTCTCAGATCAAAGGACAGAAAATTGCAAAGCTGTCTATTAACATCATTGATTCTTTCAGGATGACATTTCTTAAGATAACCAATATTATTTGACTTACTTGTGTGAAACTGCTTTAGTGTTCTATAGGCAAAGAGAGAGAAGGATCTCCTGATTAAATCAATGTAGATCGCATGAGGATGCCATTTACTAGAGACATCACATCCATGAGCCCATCACACAAAACATCAATGACTCCCATTAACAGTAAAATAGTCAACCAGGAGAAATTAAACACGAAAAAAAAAACAGATGAGAGAGCTCTGGTCTGTGTTTGAAAGGGCATTCTCAAATCAGAAAATTCCAACTGAGCACCTTAATCTTCAAAAAGCTCTAAACCTTCCTATAACAAAGAACAGATCTAGCATTCGTTATAGCGCCCCATGCTACTGAGGGAATTCTAACCCTAATCAATTTGTTCAGTGAGATTTCTTCTGTAAGTGTCAGAGAACCCCATGATCCTGGAAATTACAAAGGCAAGTTAGTGGAGCCCAGCTTGGGGAATTGTCATTTAGGGAATGATTTTGAAAATAGAGAGATTCTGTAAGAATGTTTTGATGAGTGTCTTGCAACCATCCCAGATTGGGTAGGAGGTTCATCGTTGGTTCAAGCAGTTTCTTTGCTGCCGTCATGATATCGCTCACACTCCACCGCTCCACACCACCACACCACACCGGCGTCTCCGGGACGCTAGCTTTATACACCTGGTGCATCAGCCCAGGTGCATCTACTTGCGCATGTCCACTCAGGCATGTGCACAGGTTTCCATCATCAGTGGTAGGAGGACGGAAAGTCCTGATTAACCTTTACCCTACAATGAGAAATGAGAACAATAGCTAACAATGAAAAAGGTGAACTAAAGGAAAATAGAGAAGTTCATATATGAGGACCTTTACAAGTAGAAAATGTAAAATCAGATCTACATGCCTTTTAGCAATCCATTCAACAGAGTCAAGAGAACAATAATCAATTTTCCCTGGGGTGGGGGGAAAATCTGGATTCCTGGCTTCTTGCCTGAATAACCAATGAGGGAAGAAACCAGGAAGAAAAAATAGATGCACCTATAGATTCGCGTATAAGGAGACCCTGGTACTTGTTTTAACTTGTGGGCAGCTTTAGTTTGCAGAAAAAAAAAATCTGTAAAGGTGCAGCTTTTCCCTTAACCACTCATTTTTCTGCAGGGAAATAATAAGAAGACCACTCAGTGTAGATTTTTTTTCAAATACCAAATTTTATCTTCACATACAAATTAGCTGTCCCACAACAACTGGCTTGCATGGACTCCATTTGGAATAATGAAGAAGTTCGAAAGGTTAATCAAGTTATTAACATTTTAAAAAAAGGGAAATTTTCTTTCCCAGATGGCTTAACAGGTGACTCCTATAAATTACACAGTACATTACAGCGGGCATCCGCTAGCCCAGTTATAGTAGAGAGTCTGTCAACATTTCCATTATAAAGCCCTATTTTCAGAGTTTATAACTCAGCCATAAAACTCTGCTCCAAGCTGGGCCTTGGCTTTCTAGTGGAATTCTCAGTCTCCGAGGCAAACTCTTTTTCTATCTTTCTTCTCCTTTTCCTTCTCCATCTCCATCCTCTCCTCCCCCTCCTACTCATCCTCCATCTCCATCACCTCTTTCTTCACCTGGTAAAAATATTAGTTTTAATTGCTCAAAATTAAGCTAAAGGAGGACTTGCCCATCAGGAAATCTTACAGCTCTTTGATAGTTAAGCACATGTCTTTATTGAGGGTTGTTCGGGGCTTTTGGGGGTTTTTATGACAGGGAGGGTTTTCTTTGTTTGTTGTTGTTTTTTTCCCCAGAAACTATTAAGAATCAAGATGTTTCTAAACAAGGCCCGTATTATCATCCTTCAAGTAATAATGTAGTGGTGTAAACCACTAGTATTTGAAGGGGTGGGGAAGGGTGTCAAGAGAGGGGCCTCTATCATAGAAATGTTTTACCTTGTTTCTTGAGTTCTAAATCGCTATATTTAACCCCATACCCCTAAGGTAAAAGCAATAGCATAGATCCCATTATTTCATCAACGTGTGGATGGGATTTTGGAGAACACAGCACTAACACAGCCACTTCCAGATGGCGGGTGTACGTGTGTGTTTACAGGCCACCGGGGTGGAGAGAGACAACATGCTGAATACGAAGTGACAAAGAAGGTGCGTAAGTGACGAGCAGAGGTCTGCTGTTCCAAGTCTGGTCGGTCACAGCCTGTGGAGTTTTTATGGCCTATTCAAGGCTGTGGTTCAGACTAAACAAAGTTTCCTTTACTTTCACCATGACATCCTCAAAGACCAGGCCAGAGGGTGGGGAAGACTAAAGTGTGCAGCCAACTCTGCTTGAATGAGAGACAGCAGCTTTGCTGCAGAAACTCTGTTGCTGGCCTTGGAACTTCATCTCTAAGACCCCTCTCAAGCCCTATCTCAGACAGAAAGCTAGGCCTCACAGAATACCTCTGCAAAGCAGGAGAAAGGGAGTTCCAAAAACAGGGCTGAAATATTCTCACAGGGGTAAGCACGTCATGGTGGTACCTGGACAACTCCCCTGAAGACGCAGGTCAAGAAGGGTGAATCTGAAAACACTTTTCAGAGAGGGGGCCTTTCTCATCACATCAGTGTCTGTCTTGATAGCCAATCAGCAGGTTCTAAAGTCAGGCATCACCTCCCACCTAGAGGGGAGATGGTCCAGGGGCAAAGAGTAACTAATCTCCTTCTATCCAGGGAGCGAGTGGTTGGCCTCCTCCTACATCAAAACAGGAGACTGCAGCTGTGGGATTGTCCAGGGAGAATTTTGGCTTGAGAAATGTTCCAATGGAAGGTGCTAAGATTTATCTACTGAGCTCAGCCCCAGCACATCTGCTGAAGAACCTCGCTCACTTACCCCATTCTCCCAGCCGATTGCCTTCTCAGATGTTTTTCGTATTTTTTGGTTAACATACTTGCTCATTAGCAAAGGTATTTGGCTTGGAGGAAAACTCTACCCCTTTACAGCTCATCTTTTCCTCCTCTTGAGTCCTGTAGTCATGTCATAATATTTGAATTTGTGATATACATCACCATCATTTCCATAGCAATAGAAACACCAGTCGTTGTGAAAACAGGATTTGGGATTTAGCGAAAGAAAAGAACTGAGAAGAATTTCAGAGAACAGATGGTCCCGCTTCCTACCACAAGACAGGTACACAGCTGAGCAGACCAAGAACAGCTGGCAATCTGCACACTCCACTCACACAAATAGGCTGTCCTGTAACTGGATGTCAGACCACGTCTAATCAGAGGCAACTAGTCAAGAGCTTCAGATGGCAGGGACCGATCTTGTTCATCCTTTCCCCTCTGCAATATCTGAGAATCACGGGTACTTCAACAAGTTCAATGAATGATTGAGATGCCATATATTGAGCCTGCAATCAGCTTTTCAGTCAAGATTTGTTCTAGATGTGTCTCAATAAACTGCATTCTCATATAACTTCAATCTATTGAAACTTTAATTCTTTGAAATTATTCTGAAAGAGTAAATTGTTCAAGGATATCCATGAAATAGTTATTCATTCTAATATCTAAGACAGGTTTTGATTCACCACATCCTTCTTTTGTTGTCCAGCTTGATTATCAGTTAAGCTGTCATCTTCATAGCAAGTCACTTTCTGCTAGAACATGTACTCTATTTCTCTTTTCAATTGAAATTCTAACTGTAACTCAAAGCATTGAGTAAGGATTCTAAAGGCCCTGCTATCACTGGCTGAGTGACCCTGAGCTACCTGACATACATTGTTTATCTCTAAAGACAATGGGTTCTTTCCTGTGATAAATTTCTTTTTCCTTTTTACTATTTTAAAGTCTATTACCACTTCCCCAACCCTCTCAACTTCAGCAAAAATGACATGTGACCAGATACAAACTAAATTTATTTGCTGACCCTAGCATTCCATGTTAACCTAGAATGCTCATTTCATTTACTCCAAAGTTCCATGTTAACCTAGAATCTTCATCTGAATGGAGCCTCCAGTGTACATCCAAGGGCCCTGATCTGGCCATTCATTAGCCTGACAGACACAGGCATACACAAGCACCCTTAGCTCAGATGCCCACACACCTGTCAGCACCTGTCAAATTGTTTCACCTGAGAGGTCCATGAGGCTTCCTCCATTCTATTCCTGGATCCCCTCTGCACTTCCATCAAAGAAGCAGTTTGTCATCTCCTTCTATAATGTAAGGGTTACATTAAGAGGATCCCATTTTTCACAGGCCTCCTCTTTCACCTTATTATCCCAAATCATTTTCTGTATCCTGTAACTTGTGCTTCTTTTTCCTGCTTTAGCACTCCTGATATTTTCCTTCATAAGTGGACAATTCCTGGCCACCTCTTCACTCCATATTTGTCTCCCAGGTTTTTCTCAAGATCTAGAATTCTGCATATTGCTGCATCTCCCATACTTCCTTCACAGTGTTTGATTGGACTAGCAATGGTGTTAATAGCCACGAGGCCCTACTATGGCCTGGAGGTTGAAGGTAGTGTTTTTAATTGTGACAACTTGTTTTTCATCTCCATTTTAGAAAGGATCGAGGTCTCATCCTGGACAAACTATCACACAGCTAAGCAGATTGAAGAATATACTTCCAATTTCCAACTCTGTTCTTTCTACTAATCTAAGTGGACTTGCTACTCCTTCTTCTTTTTAGGTCCCCATTGCCACTGTTCTTCCCATGTTTTCCCTCTCCATTCACTACCAACTTTAAATCAGTCATGTAAGTGTTCAACCCATGAACTTCCCTCTCCCTCCATTTTTATTTTACCCTCAGCCTTTTACTGTACCATCCCCTATTGTCTTCTTTATTTTCCCATAAGGTAAATATAATCCTCAAGATTTAATATTCCCTGTGGAATAAATAGCTGAGCAACGAAAATGAGTCTGGGACAGAGAATAGATCCAGGTTTTGGGATACCTGAAGCTTATAAATTTTAAGAGATATTTTTAAGAGAAATAATGCAAAATTACTAATATAAGGCAAGAAAAAGTCTATAATATGTATGATCATATATTAACTATACTTAGTATGGTGATCATTTTTCAGTATACTAATATTAAATCATACCTAAAAATTAATACAGTGTTTTAATTATAAAAAAATTAATAAAATTTAAATAATTAAAATAAATTTTAAAAATAAAACTAAATTAGGCAGACATATAAGTATTTATTCAGAATGAGAAAAGAAATTAAACTATAAATTAAAAAAGCTAATAAAAATCAAGAAAAAAAACAGAAAGCCAACAGAATATTTTTACCAATTAGGTGACTGACACCCCTGTATAATACTTCCTGTTCTATATATTTTGGCTATTTTCCTGACTACCTCTTCATATGATAAGAATATAATAATATTTTCTATATAAAACATAAATTTGAATTCAATTTTTCCCTAGCATATCTGCTCAAACTTTATTATGACTTTAAAATTTATAATACTTTGACTTCATAACTATTAATGGTAATGTTATGCTAAGATGCTATTTAATACATTAAGATGAATAAAACATGTGATGTCATATAGGTGTACTATACATTGTATAGCTACAGTTTGTGCCCTACAAATATAGAAATTCTGATGAATTCTAATTTATTAATTTCCATAAATAAAAGACTGGACATTGCATTTGTATGCATTACACTAAGGAATATAATTCTATCGAGAGAGAACAACTGTTTAATCATTGTTTAAGGATTGATGGCAATTAAATCAACTGCTTACAACACAGACTAGCTTCTAATTCCCATATTTGAACTTCCCACTCCACACCACATACTTCCAATGCTGGGCACTGCTGGGGTACTATGACTTCTCTTCTGTATCCCCAATATGTCTATTTCTCCTCCATTCAATCCAGAGTGAGGAAAAGAATGGCAGTGAGAAATTCAGAATGAAAAGAAACAGTAGTCAACCAACTTCACTTAAAATACCTTGTATGCAAATTTCACAAAAACCATGACCAAATATAAGTGCACTTAGATGATCCTTACCAAAACCTTAGGTATGATCTAAGCAACCAGATTTAGGGACTCTGAAATATAAGTTTTATTGCTTGCCAGATAAATATGCCTGTCATAGTTACCAAACCAGTTTACCTAAATAATCTTCAAGGCACTGCAGAATGAAAGGCTTACAGGACAAATCAAAATAAATGCTTAATTAGATTAATTCAGGAAGCCATTAAATTCAACAGATTCTAGTGTCCTTGATTGCAGAACATTTTGTTCTGTCTTTTCATATACAGAGAAATAAATACCTCTAGAAGATAACTTAATTTTTGTAAATGAATGAATACATGATGAATGTTATAAAAAAGCAGCATTTGTAAATATGCCCTCACTCAGTAAGAGAGAGTGAGGTAGGAAGGGTAGAGGGCCGTAGTCATGATCCCTGAAATTGCTATGTCTGCCCCATACCTGTCAAAGAAGTTGTAATTCAAATGATGGTGTTTTCAGAGATTGTTGTCTGACAGTGAATAGCAGTCTCCATCCAAATAAAAGTGTTTTTAAACATGCCTGGATATGAGTCCAATATAGAAATAAATTTGAAATAAACATTAAACACTTGCCATCTGTTACCCTGTTGAGTCATTGAAGAATATTCGCCCCAAATGTTCATATTTTCAGATTAATTGGTCCATGGCTGCCAGGCACGAAGAAGAAAGAAAATCTGAAACTCAGTGATTCCACTAAGTTGTAAAAGATGCACTACAGAGACATTGCTATTTGGAGATGAAGCTGTGGATTAACATTGGAGTCAAACCAGAAGAAACATTCCTAGGTTGTCAGAACATTTCAGCCAACAATTAATCATAATCAGCACATTCCAATAACTTTGATTAATTTAATGTCTATTTTTTTAATCCCAAAATATATTTATACATTTCTAATCTTAAAAGATACTGTTTTTTAATGAGCATCAGAAATTTGAGGAAGATTTTGAGGTGAGAGAAGGAAAAGATAAAGGAGATAGAATGCGAGACAACTGGAATAAATGACAATGAGTGCAATTTCAAAATTAGCAGTAAACAAGGAGAGAAAACTTTTAAAGTAATCAAAGAAACCTAGCACTGTTTCTCACATTTCAGCCATGCTTTTCCTCTGAGGAGTATAGCATAAGCCAAGGAAGTTAGCTTGGCTAACATGACTCTACTCAAAGCTAAAAGAAACAACATGCAGTTGGTCTCCCTTCTGCCTATGTCCATTTGGGACTGCTTCCAGAGTTACTGTCCAGCATTAAGTTCTCATGTTTGAAAACAGTCATCAGAGGCTAGTCTTAACTGGAGGATCACTTTGATACTACTTCCATAGCCTACATTTCATTCTGGGTCAAATGTATAACAGTATCAGGTTAAAGGAGTGATGTAAATGGGAAATAGAGGCAGACACTAGGGAATAATTGTCTGAATGTCTCTTTTAAGAGGACCAAGGCAAATTCTCAACTTACAGAGATTTTAGCAATCCTAATCAAAATTCCAGCAGAATACATTCAAAAGAAGAAATAAATTTTGCAAAATGTATATAGAGAAGCAAAAGCTCTAATACAAAAACAATTTTTTGAAAGCGTATACAGTTAAGAGACTTGTAAAACCAAATTTCAAGACTCATCAAAATTAAAAATATTCTCTCTCTAAAATCACACATATAGGAAGTGACTAATAAAATAAGAAATAATAATAAAGTTACAGAATAAAAAGTCAACATACAAAAACTGCTGCATTTCTATACATCAACGAAGTACAACAATTATTTCACAAACAATCTGAAAAAGAAAAATACAGCATCAAAAACAATAAACTATTTAGGGATATACTTAACCAAGGTAGAGGGAAATCTCTATACTGAAAACTATAAGACATTCATGAAACTGCAGAAGAAACAAATAAATGGAAAGATAGTGTGTACTCATGGATTAGAAGATTTAATATTGCTAAAATGACCGTACTACACAAAGACAACTATAGTCAGTATAATCCCTAACAAGATTTCGATGACATTTTTCATAGAAACGGAAAAAACAATCCTAAAATTTATATAAAATGAGAAAGACCTTGAATAGCCAAAGTAATATTGAGACAAATTTGGAGGTATACACTCCCTGACTTCAAATTTTATTACAAAGCCATATTAATCAAAACAATATGACACTGGCATAAAAACAGACCAATGGAACAGAACTGAGAGCCCAGAAATAAACCCATATAAATATAGTCAACTAATATTTGACAAGGGAGCCAAGAATACATAATGGAGAAAAGACAGTCTCTTCAATAAATAGTGCTGGGGAAATTGAATATTCATAATTCATATGTAAAAGAATCAAAGTAGACTATTTTACACCAGTCACAAAAGTTAACTCAAAATGAATTAAAGATTTAAATATAAGACCTAAAACCATTAACAATAGAAAAGAAAATTTTGATTTTGATCTTGGCAATAATTTTTTGGACTTGACACCCAAAATACAAACAAAAAACTTTTTAAAAGTAGGACTTCATCAAACAAAACAAAACAAAAAACTGCATAGAAAAAGAAATGATAAAGTAAAGGCAACAACGAATGGGAGAAATACTTGTAAACCACACATCTACTACAGGGTTAACAGCCAAAAAATAAAATGAACTCATTCAACTCAGCAGCAAAAACAACAACAACAAAGAATACAATTTTTTAAATGGGCAGAAGAACAGACATTTTCCCAAAGAAGACCTACAACTAACTGGTCACTAGGAATGTGAAAAGGTCCTCAGCATCACTAATCATCTGGGAAATTTGTAAATCAAAACTACAATGAGATATCATCTCACATGTGTTAGAATGGCTATTATCCAAAAAGAAAAATTCACAAAAAAACAAGAGATAACAAGTGAAGGCAAGGATGCCAAGAAAGGGGACCTTTGTATATTGTTGGTGGAGCATAAACTGGTACAGCCATAAAAAGCTGTACGAAGTGTCCTCAAAAAATTAAAAATTACTGTATCACTAGTACTTCTATTCCAACAACATGCCTACAAAGTGGACACTTCTTCCCAGTTCAGGGTTGAAAGAATGATTCCACTTTCTCCGATAACCTTTCATAAGGTATGAACATAGATGAGAACAAATCTTAGAAAATAACATCAAGTTTACTTTCAGCTATGCCATAATGGTAGAGTTGTATAATATTAGAAAATACTGTAGTATGGCAACATTACAAAGACAACAATAAATGAACTTATTGAAGACATTTTCAGTGATCCAGATATTGTAATTCTCTGGCTACTCAAAAGCAAAATGCTAAAACATAATGTAAGAGGTAAGAACATTATAGAATCAAATTCTATATATAGAATTTTTACTCATAATCACTCTATTGGAGGATACTGTGATCAGGAATCTGAGTACCTGGGTTATAGTCCCACCTTTGCCAATAGTTTACAGTTTTCCCTACTGCTCTCCATGTTTGAAATAATGAAGTGACCCACCAATTTCAACAGGGTATTGCTATAAAAATGAACTCAGCAGTGCTTTAAGAGCCCCTAAGAAGACAAGTAATCTGTGCAGAGTTAGCTTCATGGGTAGACCATTTATGTAGTCACAAAGGTTCCTGCTTTTCATTTAATGTTCCACTGTCACAGTCTTGAAATTCTTTGTAAGTTCTGAAAAAAGGCTTTACGTTTTCATTTTGTGCTAGACCTGAAAACTAGGGAGCTGGTCCTAAAATTATTAACGCCAACATTGATGTGAGGATTCTGAGTCACTCTTGACCTGGAGTCACTTGGGGCACATGTTTGACCAGAAACAACCAAATTTATCTTGAAATACTTTAGCTAAGAAACTACAACTGAAAAACTGGCAAGTTCGGCTTATACAAAGTCTAAGAACTTCTGGTAAGACAGATATGTTGAAAGGTCAATTCATTTGAGGGTTTGGATATTCCACTTTCCATTCCAGGTAAAATAGAATACAGAGAAAATGAAATAGCATTTCCTCTCATGTAATCAACTACTTTGTGTTGAAGCACTTACAGAATTTCATCTTAATCTGTGATCAGTTCTTGCTCCGCAATGATTTTTACATTCATTCTTTTCATTCAATAGGTATCTGTTAAGTGCCAGGCATTGTGCTTCACATTATATATAAAATAACAAACAAAATTAAAGATAAAACAAGATCATAACTTTCTTCCCTTGTGAAACTTAAAGTCCCCAGATTAGCCATTCTTAACCTTCCCATTATAATCTTTATAATTGTTACATTTTCTCCCAGGGCATTGATATTTAATCTATGAATCTGCAAGAACAGTATGCTCTACATACAAATTTTTTTCAATAGAAAAACAATGTAAGTGATTATGCTTTTTAAAATGTCAGATTTTACTATTTAATAATGAGAGAAAACTGAAAACAACATATGCTTGGGCCATGTGAAAGGTCTCTAGTAAACAGTTACCATTGCTCCTAATCTAAACCATGTCACCATTTCTCCCTTCATATTCAATGGCAGACACTATCATGGTCAGTCTCAGAATTGGCTTCCAGCCCAGCAGCCTCTGCAGCCAGCAAGACCCAGGCAGCAGCATCATTTATAAGTGGACTAAAAAGCATTTGGCTTGAATCACAAATGCTGAGTCTTTCTGCAAGATGGCAAATACATAGCCCAAGTGCTTTGGAGCGGAGCTGATTTTAAAAGCATTAGAGCAAGTGAACCTTCTCTTAATCGTGGTCCAAACCAAAACCATTCGGTCCCCCGCTGTCTTTATTCATCCTCAGTAGTGTAACTAGGGCTCTTTGGTTCTGGAAAAGCATCTCTCTCATGCATTAGCCATAACACAAAGCAGCAGATGCTTAATACTTACTTCCATACCAGCTCCTGGGCATAGGAAGTGACAACTGGTTGGAATTAAGTTGAACCTGAAGACATGCTGGGGTTCATTTTCATTTGAGGATGCAAAATCAGTAAGTGCCATTTTTCTGGGTTTGGCAAAAGGAAGCAATGTAAAGGTATCAAATGATGCTCATACAGTTGGAAGGCAGCTAGGTTCAGCCCTATACCACTATCTCCACTCACATAGGACATGAATGGGGGATCATGTCCCTGGAGGCTTGCTCTGGGATGGGGAGGCGGAGTTTAATTACTGCAAATGACCTAAAGACTTTGATTCCTCCCTCAGTGAAAATGTGTCATGTTATGTGCTCAGAGGAGTGTCACCTTCTCCCTTGGTTTTTGATGGACATCTATTTCTGATGAAGAAGGCTAATTTACTACCCCACAATCTCACCCTACAGTTGGGCACATGGTCGTAAGAGGCAATCAGAATCATTCTCTGAGATATTGTGGGGTTTCTTTCCTCGCCTACAAGATCTGGAAAGAAAAACCTTTCCTCCCTGGTCACTACACCAACAGTGTAAGATCTTGGGTTCCTAGTCAATCAGCTAGAAAGTCAGTCAGCTAGAAAGAATAGGCCTAGAAGGAGAAAGAAGCATAAATGAGAGATAGCAAGGCACCATGACATGCCTATTTTGGGACTAGTCATACAGAGGTCAGCCCCTCCTCTGCTGGTTCCATCATCTCCGTGCATAGGCTAAAGCATCTCTCTTTTATGTTTTACTTTGTGCTAGTTCAAATTGGATTTGTTATACTTCAAAGAGAAAGACTTCTGACTAATTCATTCCCTACCATGAAGACTGTATGTTTCAAATCTGTTGGACATCAACAATTCAAATAGTATTCAAGAGGATGAGAGGGAATCAGATTCTTAGATTCAAGGAGGTCTATCCAGTCAATTAATTTCCTTGTGGCATCAGAGCTTCATCTTAACAGGAGAGGATGAGGGGTAGAGAGGAGGCAAGGCATATTACTAAGGGTCCTGCTCCCAGTCAAAACCCTGTCTATCATACAAACAACAAATGAAAGTGGATGTAAGTCCATGAACTTTCATTTATTTATATCACTAGTTAGTTACCTTCTCTAACAACCTCAACATGAACTAAGACCCATGTTTCCACAAATCATTAACATCTACCCAAAGGTAAAGACCAGATTAAATGAACGCCATTCCAGATCAAAAGAGTTCCAAAGTCAAGTTACAAATTCCCTCCCCACCTACCCATTATGTCTTCTCTGCCTATTCCACCCACACTTTCATTTATGTATCTCTACTATTCATTCATTCCTTCATACACTCCACGAACATTTCTGAGTACATTCATCTGTCTGCCATTGTAATTTAAAACATATGTCTCCCTCATTTAAGACCTTTCAATGGACTTCTGGTTAAACATGGGTAAGTAGTCACATGATTATCTCTTGTAATTTCCAACAAAATATAAGGAAATTGAGATGGGAGAGAAACATTAGGATCTGCCAAGTAAATAAAGGGAAAAATTGATATAACTATCAAAAACTGGGAATTGACAAAACAATTTTCAGGCACTAAATATGCCTATATATCACAGTAGTTGCATGATGATTTCAAAAAATCTTGAAAAATTCCTACTGATACTCTCAAAGTGGTGAGGAAAGACTGTGAGTGGAGTTCTCTCATCTTTTCCTTCTTTTGAGGGAAAAAATGAGTGTTGGAGAGATAAGGTGAGGAGAAATGAATAAACAGGAATGGCTCTCTTTTATGGGAGTGGAGACCTAAGACTCTACACTAGATTGGTAAGAAGATTCCAAGGCCCAATGGTACAACAAGGTGCAATGAAAGAGCACGTACCTCAATTTGGGCACAGCAAACAGGAAGATAAAAGAAGAAAGAGTCAAAAAATTATCTATAATAAATCACTGTAAAAAAATATTTGAACCAACTCCCTCTGTTGAACATAAGCAAGATGAAAATATATAGTACAGTAACCACACAAATATTAAAAAGGAGAAAGGAATAGAAAAGAAGCAAAACAGCATGATAGAATCCAGTTTTTCCAAAAACATAACCATGAAAAAGAAGAGAGTTCTCTATGGGCAGTTCCATTGATATGAGAATTTAAAATCAATGTTAATTAAAAAAAAAAGCCAAAGTGATTTAGATGAAGAGGGAGACTGCAAAACTAAGAAAAAAACATTGGAAAGTAACTAATCTGAAAAATCTAATTACTGACAGAAAGTTTGAGATAATCCATGGAAATGTAAAGGAAAAGGCAGGAAGTAAAAATGGTTAGAGAATTTATAGACCAAAATGAGAAAGATATCCAAAATAAGGATTTTGGTCTCCCTTAGGTAAAGAATCCAAAACACGGTAAAGAAAATCACTCAAAGGTTGCTGTAAGAATTCACATACCTCCTACCCCAAGTGCAAAACAGCTTTAGTCTATAGATTAAAAATGACATACCATTCTGTGATATACAGACTAAACATGGTTTATCTAACAGCCATTTCCCTTCCCCTTCTTAAGAGCAGTAAGTTTTTGTTTAGATATCCACCATTTTCCGCATGCCTCCTAAGTTCTGGGAATGCTGACCCCATGCTCAACATCAAGAGTAAGTTCTGATTAGTTTAGACCAATCTACAAATTCTACTGGCCCAGCCATGATTTTGATTCAGGTCAAGGCTTGTGAATTAAGAGTCAAATCAGTTAGACTTTAAACCAATATTACACCAATTAAATAAAAAGTTAAATAAATCCTACCTTATTGTTAAATCCCCTTCCAAAGTTATTATTATCATTATTATTTATTATGGATTTTTTACTTTATAGATAATAAAGAAAAATTTTTATTTATATTTACCCACGATTATCAATTTCTTTGTTCATCATTACTTTCACATCCAAACCTTTTCTTTAAGTTTGACTCTTTTCTTCCTGAATTATTTCCTTAAATAAGTTCTTTCAGCAAGCAGAGGTGCTTAGTAAATTCTCTTACCATTTGCTTGAAAAATATCTTCACATTAACCTTATTCCTTTAAAAATGATAGTGATGTATAAAATGTTAGTTTGACTTTTTTACTCATATATATATATTCTACTGTCCTGCAACTATTGTGCCAATAAATCTGCTATCAGATTCATTATTCCTCAAAAATAACTGCTTTTTTTTAAAGATTTATTTATTTATGCATATAAGAACTGGGGTACAGGCCAGAGGTGTGGGGGGTGAGAGGAGTCACCAGGGACAGAGTGGGGAACAGAACAGGCAGATCGACTGAAACACACTGCTGAGGAGAGCAGCAGGCACGGCAGGAGAGGTCTGCTGTGCCATGTGGGTCAGCTCCCTGGCCAGGGATTGAACTCCCTTTGCAGTGGCTGTGGATAGATTCATAGTGCTGTACCACCAGGGAGGCCCCAAACTGTTTTTTGTATTCATAAAGAATATTTTATCTTTTCATGGGTGTTCTGGAGTTTCAGTACAATGAGTTATTTATATTTCATAACAATTCAAGATAGAGAGTTGTGTGCTAAAGTCAGTTCAGACCAGCTCCCAGGAGCCAATTGTGTACATTTCTTCACAACTCCACATTCAGCAAAGTAACCTGAATTCAGTTTGAAATCTCAAAGATGTTACAATGACAATTTTTACGGTCCAGTAGGGCAAATACAAATCAGGGCTGATTTTTTATTCTGGCAAACTAGTTAAACTGTTACCAGTAAGGTCACCCATCACTCAGCGACATTTCACTCAATGGTGAACTGCATAACAATGGTGGTCCCATAGACCAGTGGTCTAGAAGTGTGAGTAGGTTACATCATCTAGATTTGTGTAAGTGCACTTTATGATGGTTGTACAACAAATATGCCTAACATTCCTTTTCTCAGATTGTATTTCCATCATTAAAGAACACATACCACTAAGCATATGACTCTTCAAACTCAGCTATTAGCAATCCAGTGCTACCCAAGATGCCACCCATACGAGGTCAAAAGGAGAAAAGAGGATCCCCTCCCATCAACCATGCAGTCCTCCAGACCCACCTGAGGTGAATTCTAAAGACTAACAACCGTGGAGACAAGAATATCTTAAAAATGACAGCATCACCTGAAACCCCGGAAAACCTGTTTTTAACAATGCTGTTCAATGTTAATCTCAAAAGGACTTAAGTTTTAAAAATCTCTGTGCCACTCTGTTTACCTTCCTAGAACTCTGGCAGCTGTTACCTGCCTCTCCACCAGATTCCTATCCAGAGCTCTAGCTTAAATAACAAGAAAGAGGGAGATGTGGATTCCCCAGTCTCAGGAATTTTCTTGGTGCCCAAAGTTGCTGCTAGTCAAGCTAAAATGTAGTCAGAGGCAGGGACCTCTCACCAGGACAAAAGTATTGGTATGAGGATATCTGCTGAATACAGCAGACATTATGGCAAGATTAGCACAACCAGCTAGATCACCTTAACAGGAAGTTAAGTATAAACAGGGGCTAGAGATAGGATGTTTTGATCAGCAACAATGGAGCCTCCCAGGCAATAGCCCCTATTCATTCCCTGCTAGCTTGTGCCAGACTATTATACATCCCCAATACATATCCCCACCTTGCACATTCCTCCACATACTTGCCCACCTTCCCCAAATCTGATACCAAATAAATGTGAGATTGGCCAGGGGGAAGGGACTACATCCCCATAGATGAGAGCCCCTCTAGGCCTCTCTCTCTCTCTCTCTCTCTCTCTCTCTCTCTCTCTCTCTCTCTCTCTCTCTCTCTCTCTCTCTCTCTCTNGCTCTCTCTCTCTCTCTCTCTCTCTCTCTCTCTCTCTCTCTCTCTCTCTCTCTCTCTCTCTCTCTCTCTCGCTCTTGCTCTCGCTCTCGCTCTCGCTCTCGCTCTCTCTCTCTCTCATACTACTTAAACTTTGAGTTGTTTTTCCTCCAACCCACACCACTCCCAACATCACCACCCTGTGAGGCAACAGTTTTTTATTTTGCCTGGTTTTATTTTTTTTTATCAGTTTTGGAAAACTTTAAGTAACAATCTCTTCCAATATTGGCCCCGCCTCCATTCTCTCTTTTTATTCTCTCTTCTGTCTCTTAAACTTCCTCATTCATTCCCATTGTCTCTCTCTCTTTCTCTGTCTCTCTGTCTCTCTCTCTCTCTCTTTCTCTCTCTGTGTCTCTCTGTCTCTCTCTCTTTCTCTCTGTCTCTCTGTCTCTCTGTCTCTGTCTCTCTCTCTCTCTCTCTCTCTCTCTCATTCCCTCTCTCTCTCATTCCCTCTCTGCTCCCCTTTCCCTTCCCCCCACATTCTAGGTGCTTTTTTCAGTTCTTACAACTCACTAACTCTTCAGCTATTATCTTGTATTTAACTCATCCATGGGCATATTAAGATATGCCTCTATTTCTAGATCTATTTGTTGTTCAAATCACTCTCTTCACAGTGTACTGTTCTCTCCTTGATTTCTACTTCTATCAATTTAACCATCTCAAACTTGGTAATTTTATAGTGTTCCTCAAATTGTTCCATTGCGTCAACTGCATGGGAATAGTTATATGCTGACTATCTCTCATGATAGATTATGTCCCAGGAGATTTATAAATTCTAATTATTTCCCCCCTTTCTTCCCTCTCCCAAAATACCTGAGAGTCCTGGTTATAAAAATCTTGCTACAGTATTATTTTAGTTTTGCTTTTGGCCTGCAATTAGTTTTGATGTTAGTTTCTCAGCTTGAACATTCCAGCATTAAACTGGTAAAATATGTTAATATAAATTCCAATCAGACATTATTTTTGGTGGTCAAGAGCTTTAATTTCTATGTTTTCCCATCCAGAGTTCTAAAAAGTAACAAAACTTCAAGGCACACTACCTGAACAAGTGAACAGATTTTTACTAGTCTCCTTTAATCAAAGAAACAGACTTTTCCTTGCAAGATGCCAGCTGTAAGCATCAGGATCTCTGTTCCAGCTCCCTGCTTCAATCTGGCCCAATCCCATAATTTTCACATTTACTTGGGCATTAAAAACTCAACCTCTAATATCTTATCCAGTCTAATTCCTTCCAAAACCATTGTAACATCTGTTCATATGTCCACTGCTCAAATCCAAAGTTGCTTTTATATCTGGCAAACCACCCTTCCATAGTGACATATTTAATTAATTTATATATTTAATATAAAATTATAATTATACATTATAAATTTATTAATTTATAATTTATATATTTTATTGATTTATATATTTGTTATTTATATATTAATATGTATAATTATATACATTTTATATAATATGTCTATGAAGTCATAATTGTGAGATTGGAAGCTTGGTGGAATGTATGTTAATTCAGCTTTCTTGTTAAAACCAGAAGATATCCTATTTTTATAAAAAGTCTTTCTTTTTACCTATCTGTATATGTACACAGAGAGAAGTCTAGAACAATGTTCACCTAATGGTAATAGTTGTACTTTCCAGAGGTTTGGATTCATTAGAGATTTTTTTTTAACTTTCACTATATATAGAAATTGTTTGAATATTTTAATAATTACCTTGTCTCACTTTAACTGAAAAAAAAAACATTATAAATGTTAGTGTCTCTCATGTTTTTGGACAAAGACCAATCTCCTTAACATGCTCACCAAGGACTTTCATCTGACCTCATCCTGCCTGTCTAGACCCATTTCTCAATAGTCTCCCCGTATTTCTTACCCTCTATAGAGTTCACAGGACAACCCAATGTTGCCCAAAAGTCTCTTCTGTCACATTCTCATGACTTCATTAAGGATCCTCCCTCCACAAGAATCTTTTCAGCATTTCTGACATCCTCTCAGCTGGGTTCAGGATTATTCAACCCTCAAGACCACTTATTTCTTAAAACCTCTTCATAACCCTCTCAATCTTCTTTATACACAAAATTTTCCATATTGAAATCACATTTATTTATCTGTATTTTCCCACTTTAGGGAAAGTTAAAGACTCAGTCTATTATTTTTATGCCTCATTTATTCAATGAATGAGTTCATGAATAAATAGATGAAATGAATGTTCACAATTTGCTGAGTTAAAAACAGGCTTTTCAAGGATTTCAATCTGGGTGAGACACAGGTTCATTTGAGATAATGACTCACATGACTTTTTGTATCTCAGTTATGTCCTCAGGGGATGTTTTGGTAGCCCTGGTTAGCTGTTGAAATGTCCCTAAAGGAAAAATGGTACCTGATAATAACTTACACATAAATTGTTTTTAGTTGTCATAGCATTTCACAAACATTCATTTGATCCATTGAGGTAAATGGGCAATTAGTCATCCAGTTTGTAAGAAAACAAAACAAAAAACACTGTTGTTTATAGCAGTCTTGTCCAAAGATTCAGGGAAACAACTTCGACCTAACTCTTCTGTTGCCCCATTCAGTTGATCTGCGGTCTGCTTTTTTTTTAACCTTCACTTTCTACAGTTCTACTGTTTTCCTGGTACTCACTGTAGTAAGAATTTTGATACTAGTTATGACCTTGTAATGGCAAGAAAGCCAAGATCACAACGACAATACAAACCCACTACCCTCTTCAATTGCTGAGCACCTCATGTCACCTTTCTGGCCTCCAGCTTTTTCAGATACAACCTGAGTTTCTTCATCTTCAACATAAACAGGTGTTAACTTCTAACGGTGCTTATTCTTAACTACTGCATAAGCCTTAGTCTGAGTATATATGCAGGAACCATGACTAATTGTAGTTCTAGACTTCTTTCTAGCCACATCTTCTAGACTCCTGACAGGTGCCTGGAAAGCTGCCATCACAGGACCAATCTTTTGACACTGTCACATTCATGCTTTTTTCTTTACAATGATCCTTTCTTGACCTTAGGCTGTCCTTTCTTTCTAGAGGCCAAAAAGAGCAGTTATATAACTGAGAACAGCTAGATGTAACCAAAAATTGCAAAGCAATTTGAGACAACCCACATAAAAGAAAACTAAATTCACCAAGCACAGTGCATAAACTTAACAAAGACATAACCCACCTGCTTTCCATTTCCCCTGCCTCCTCACACACCAGTTCTTTAGTTAAAGCTTTATTATTTCATTACTTGGCTTGTTTTCAACAAAGGCAAAAAGATCCACTCCAATTGTCCAACTTTCTTACTGAGATTTTTTCTTTCTTGTTTCATTTTCATCACACTTTAACACCTTGTAGGTTATTGTAAGAGTTAGAAAATGACTCTTTTCTTATAGAGTCATGAGACAGTTAATTTCACAAAATGGTAAGAAAGCTATACACTAAAGAGTTGGAGAAACTAATACCAATCAGTTAAAATTACTTACAAGGCTCCATGATTATAAAATAAATGTGTTAACTCAAAATGCTGCTGAAACTTAAAAGGCCAAACAGAAATATAATCCACATGCATTAAATTGCAGAATTCATCCAGGATGAGCTGGAGCTGACTGGATTCAATTCTGAATAATTGTTTTATAATTTTATCTTATATTTAAAAAAATAATGGAGCACTTTCTTCAAATAAAGAAAATAAATGTGTACCTGCTATCAGAACACAAAGTGAGAACAGAACTAAGCACTGCCATAGTGAAAGTTCATACAGATGACAAATAAAAAACTCACTAGGACTGACTAGTTGGAGTTGACCTATAAATATGGCATGAAGCCGAAGAAGGAAAGTTGAGTAAAACTGCTCAGTTTGTTTTACTTTTCTGGTGAAATGACCATTTGTTTCCAAATAGTCCCAAAGCTCATGTCTTTAACGGCCATTACTCCACTGTACTGGCATGCTGCTGAGGACTTTGCTTATTCCATCATTATCAAAAAGAGCTGCTGGAATTCATTATGCAATTATAAATAATATCCCAAGTACCTTCAAAACCAATTTTGGCAATATCCTTAAATCTCACATCAATGGTTTGTTCTGAAACAAATTAGAAACTGACAATACGGGAAGTACCTGAACTAAAAAGAAGGCAGCCAGTTATTTTCCAGAAATTGTCACCCCCATGCTTTATTTGAAAAGTCTTGCAAATGGGCACATAAGCACAAACCATGCCATTTTCAATAATAAATGACAATCTACAAATTATGCACAGCTACTTAATTAGCTAACATGGTGAAAGTGTTTAGATGTAGAAAAACTTCATCGTCTATTGTTGTGGAAAATGAAATGTGTAAAATATAAGTGAAGAAGTCACATTTAGGACTCAGGGATTTTAATTTTTTTTGACTATTTAACTATTTACTAATCTAAGTCAAACTGTGTGACAGCAAATATTGTTGCAACAAACATTTCATTCTGGTTAAAGTATTTCTTTGCACTGGCTGAATTCCAGAAAAATGCAATTATCAAATTCCAGTAGAATTTTAGTTCAAATGGCCTCAAATGTTGGTTATAGTGGACTATGACATCACTGTGTCCTATTTTCTGTCATTGAAAATTAACTTTTCAGGCACTATAGGAAACTGTCTTTATTATATAATTAACCATCTCTGAGTCTTTAATATGCCTCAGGCATCACTACTTTACATATATCATCTTAATTACTGTAATAACCCTTTGAACAGAAACTATTATGCATGAATATATACTAAAGGAACTGAGATATGGGAAAATTAAACATTTTTCCCTCTGCCATGTGACTGGTAAGTGACAGAATCCACATTTAATCTGAGAGAGTCTGATTCAAAGCCCATGTTTTTCACCATGTTGTTAACCAGCTCTCCTCTCCTCCCCATATACACAGTTTTCCTCCAGCATCTTGGAGCAGTTATGATTTTAATGTTATCTAAGCTTATAATCCACAATTTATATCCATGAAAAACTTTCTTCCTGAGACCACCAAAATCAATTTTGTTAATACACCACTGGGAAGCATCAAGAACACTTGAAATTGTGTGTGTGTGTGTGTGTGTGATATACATGCTATCTATCTACCTATTTGGTAGGGAAAGACAGAAAAAGATAGAAAGATTAGAGATTTAGACTTTATGTGCCAAGTTGATATTAAACAGAGACAAATGTAAGCTCCTTTGATTTTCTCAGGCAACCTGCCCAGCACCTGACACAGTGCCTGGCACATAGTGAGTGTTTAATAAACGTCTTTATAATGACTAAGGGAGAGAGTGACTGGGTGGTGAGTAAAGAATACTAATAGGTAGGGATGACATGTTAAGAAACATATTTCATCATCCTCAGTCTCAGTGACAGTAAGGTCAATGTGAATGAGTAGATGTGGTACAGCACAGTTTGTGTTTACAGAAGCCTCCATCTCAAGTATGGAGAAACTTGTCCTGACCACCTCTGTTGCTCAATGCTGTGGGCATCTGGGTGGAGAGTAATTCAGAAAAGAATATGGGTGATAATTAGAGAATCAGAGAAGTCCCATCATAAAATAAGATTTGGGGGAGGGGGGAACTAAGGTTTTCCAACATTGCAGAACTATCTGAAGAAAGGGATTAGACTGGTTATGAGTGATCTGAAGGTACTAGGTTAGTAACAATGAGTAGAACCCACAAAAAGATAAATTTAGACTCAAAGTTAGAGAACAGGCACTCTATATCTTTATCATCACCTCCTAATTCAAAGCATTTCTCAAAGTCTAGAACAAATTTCAACGCCTTGGACAAGCTTCCTCCTCCAGCAAGATGACCCTTTAGTAACTTTTTTTTTTAAAGATTTATTTATTTATGGATTCAAGCACAGGGTACAGGCCAGAGTCACAGGAGGTGAGAGGATCCACCAGAGACAGAGTGGGGAGCTGAACAGGCAGACTGACTGAAACACACTGCTGAGGGGAGCAGTAGGCGAAGCAGGAGAGGTCTGCCTCGCCATGTGGGTCCCCTCCCTGGCCCCGGATCGACTCACGCTGCTGTGCCCATGCTTCACAGTGTGGCACTCAACCTGCTACACCACCAGGGAGGCCTCCCCCCTTTAGTAATGTTAAGATGTCCTTTAGTTCACCATATCTTCCCAAGACAACTGTATCTTAGCTCCCTCCCTTGTTCACTCAGTGCTATAATAAGTGATAGGAATACAAAGATGAATCAGACTAGATTATTGTCCTTGGAATAATAACATTCTTGATATACATAGAAGTATACATAGAAGTACAGATACATAAAAGATAGATATACATAGTATACATAGTAGTATACATAGAAGTATACATTGTATACATAGTATATATAGTATATAAGTATAGCATATATAGTATATAAGTATATACAGTATATATAGTATATATAAGTATATATAGTATATACAGTATATAGTTTATATTATATATTATATATAGTATATATATCTTATATATACTATATACTGTATATATAGTATATATAGTATAGAAGTATACATAGTATACATAGAAGATAGATATACATAGAAGTATACAAAGATGATGACATGCTCTGGCCTAACTACTGGTTTGTGGAAGATGGACATCTAAATAAATCTGAGGAATCCAAAAACACTTACTTATTTTTCCATGCATTGTAATTAAAGGAAGTTTGGGCATAAACTAGCTTGAAGTATGACAAAGGACACCCCAAGTATAGGGCACAGCTAAGGATCTAAAGGAACATGTCCTAGGTGACAAGTACAATGCAATTAGGAATGTCCTAAAACAAGGATCATACTTCCTTAATATTATACTCCATTAGTACACACTTCTCAACACATAGAGGATAATCATAATTAACTGCTTATTTGACTAGAATAAATATCACAGTCAAGGAGGGACAGGGATGTTCTCTAACCCTCATACTCAGACTAACAGTGAATGAGTCCCACCATTTAAAAAAATGTGGATACTTTGTGTAGTATAAGGGAAAGAGTTCAGACCAACTTGGGTTTGAAGCTCAGTCTTGTGATCACAGAAATATCTCTTTGAGCCTGAATTTTAAGATATCTTAACAGAGCTAATAAAATTTACCTCATAGGACTGTTGCATAATTTAAATGAGAAATAAAAGTGAAGCCCAAAAAAGCTGTTAATATTAAGTGACCCATAAATCACAGATCTGATGAAGAATCAGATGAGAGTCTCAAAATTAAAATTTAAGGAGTTGAAGAAGGATATTGTTAGCATTGTTATGGGCCAAAGTGACATTCATTTTGTACCTAATAAAAAAAAGGGGGAAGGGGGATATTGGGGTTATTGAAACTTATTAGCACATGAGGCTCAGATAGAATTGTTCAGATCAGTTACCAGTACACATTTTTCATCCCCTACAACTAGTAACTGTTGCAGGCCCTGGCCCCCTTGCTTGGGTGTCTTTACCAGAAAGTTCTAAGAAGCCCAACTGTCCAAGGGAGTAGCCATCATCATTCATTCTATAATCAAACAAGTTAGAAAGTCTTCTTAACTAAAACTAGCTATTTTCTTGAAATTATGAAAGGGAGAATATCAGAAAAAAATAGGACCTAAATGGCCATGCTCATACGGTGACAGTATTAGGTGTGGGAAAGGACTAATGATAAAAGGGGAAGTCCATAGCAGTGTTCTCATGATGCTGAATAATGGTAGTCAGATAGAAGCAGTGGATTTGCTGGAGCAGGAGACATTTGTTCAGAAACCTGCAGGTGGCATGCATATACTTCAGTTTGTGATGGCCATCAAGTTTGAGTCTGGCTTAAATTAGCAAGGCATGGTAAGTGTCAGGAGGAACTCCACAAGCACAATCCCTAGACAAAAGCCTCTCTCCTGGAACTACTTTTCTTTTCATGAGAGGTCCCACATTTAACAAAGTTAATACGGAGTTTGTCATTGTGATATGAGACTCATTCCCTTCCAGCATCATCCTGGTTCAAACTTTGGTTTCGAATCACTCTGTTGCTATTTTACTTACATGCCTGTCCATTCTGCTATATCTCCAAATCAGTTAAGAAGACTTCCCTTCTCCACTTTAGTCTTTAACTGAGTTGCACTTCATTCACTAAGCCAAAGTGCTTTTCACATCTACCAAACCATGAACTTTCTTTTACCTAACCCAGACCAAGGCACCTACATCATGAAACTTTCCCACATGTAACCACCCCATCACCCACCAAAAAAATCCCAGTCTGGCTATTCCTCCTCTGAGCTCTGGGAGTTAAGTCATCTGGTTACATTTCAGTTGAAGATATGTATCTGTTTGTCTCCTCTAATGGCTGGTAAGGACTTGGGGGTCGAGCTCATGTCTGATCTTGCTTTATACATCTGTACACTACTGAATACATCATTACTGTACATTACTCTAATCCAGTGGGGACTCAATAAAAACTTGTTGACTGACTGATTTAGCACGGGGATGATTATTACGTAAGCCACTTTGGTAAATAAATTTCAAATAATGACCAGCTCACACAAATGTTTTACTAGCTCACCCTCCCCATGGAATTAATATAAAGAATGAAAATCAGCAGTCATTTCTACTTGCCCAACATTAAATGTTAACTCACCCCAAGAGAGTAGCTGTTTTCAAGCCTAATTTCAAGTCAAAATGTCTAAAATGGTTGTCATTCTTGGTTACATGCTGGGAAGATTCAAGAACTAAGGTATCAAATCCAGTCACTTCCACAGGTTATTAACTCCAGCCCTGCAGATCATTATTTCTAGCATATTGCTGATAATAATTTTATTCATTTCTTTGAGTTTAACTTCATTCAATAAAAGGGACTTACTTTCAAGGACATTACAACAAAAGCCATTTGATAGGAACTAGTTTTTTATCATCTTTATTGGAATAAAATTTACCTTATTCTTTGGAATAAATTCTATTGGAAGCCTTAATTTGATTTATATTATTCTTTAACTATTTGATTTATTCAATATATAGGAATGTAGCCATGAAAATAATAACTTGCCTACTTATATTATCTGAAGGCAAAAAGAAATTAGACATAAGTTTTAAAAATAAATTTAACACATAATGTTTCTCTTTTCCATCACTTTTAGTTATGCCTTCATAGAAGCCTGGGAGTGAGCAGGGGTTGTAGGGTGGGGTTCAGGGGGTCGGGGGCAGAATTTTACATGTTATCTCAGTCCAAGTTATTTAGATGATATTTTAGTCTTCTTATGTGAATGAGACAGAGAGACACTCATGTGACTCAGAGTTCAAGGGTCAGAGCTAGCAGATTAGTAGTAAATTGATTCCAGTTTTATGGTGATCAAATTTTCTTACTTAGACCAATAATTGACAGATAATTTCAAAATTAGTTTAACTCTTATTTGTGTATGGTATAAACATGTTTAAATAGCTAAACTATCCGTTTGGGTCATAAAATTTAAATATCCATTTAAAGAAAAGTGTTCGAAGGACAAACTTCAATACTTGAGGATTACTATAGAGCGCCATACAGCTAATTATACTTAGCTTATTTCAGAATGTTCATCTGAAAATGAATTAGCCTATCTTTTAGTCACACTGTGAAAAGATTAACCTGCTTTGGTGCTCTGATAGCCTCTCAGCAAATAAGAGTTTCAATGACATAAAACATAGGCAGATCAGATCCCAGAAGGTTTCTTCAAGTCAGGTGCAGCCTGACTCACAGTGACAGCTTCTCTGAAGTTGCATCCTCTAAAAGCAGTAACTGTCATTTGGGGGCCTCCCAGGTGAAAAAGCACAAAAGAACCGAAGGGACCAGTATATATCATCTGTACAGCAAAAAAAAAAAAATTACTCAAAGTCTCTAGGGTAATAAAGTGAGTACTTTAAAGTATATTTGATGTTAAAGCTGATCTTTTCATTTCCTCCCCTTTCTTGGAAAAATATCAGCAAATACAACAAAGTACCTTCCAAAGGTAAGCCACACAGAGACAAACTTCATATTTAACACACTGGACTTCCAAGTTCTCCATATATATAAATGGAAATAATGAGACTTTAGTTGAAAATACCCTGATGGAACAGAGACCATGATTTAATATCAGAATAAAGTTAACAAATGTCATTAAGTGAGATGATTGGTGATGAGTGAAGGTCATGCCCAGTTTACTTTCCACAGTTGACAGATCAAAGTTACTCCTCCATTTGGGATAGAGACTGAAAGCAGTTAGTTTTGCCTTGGAAATTCCTATCACATAATATGAAGTCTCTCTAGGTCTGCTATTTCTAAAGCACATGAATGGTCCAAATAGGTGTCAGGGAGTCAGGGTAGAGTGGTGGGAAAATTAAAGAATATATCTCAGTTTAAATGACCATTTTTAAATCCAGAATTAAATCATGTGGGAATTCAGTCATAACATATTATGGCACACAATAACTATGAACAACATATGATACAGGGATACATAGAAAGAAAAATAAGACTATGCCCTAGAAGGATGGATTCATGAGATCAGAAAGTGCTAATGGTCATTAGGCCTGACCCCCAGTTGATTTAGGAATCTTCTTCTCTTTCCCATTGAGTCCAGAGTTGGAAAGCTGCCATTCTCTAGTCCAGCTGAAGCCACGCACAGCTCTATCAGAAATCCCTTTCTCTCTGTGACCAGAAGTCTAGATTCATCCATCTTGTCCTTTGCTTCCCTTGAAGACTAAACAGCACAAACCAACTCCTTTCACCACCTAATATGCCTCAGCTCTTTGAGGAGGTTTATTTTATCCTCACCATCTCTCCCTCCAAGTTTTTCAGTCCTTTCATATATTCCTCATGGATATTTGTTCAATCTTCTTAACATTCTGATGAGTCCTTCTATTTGAAATTAATTTGTCTATAACCTCTAAAATATTAACATGAATACAGATTTACAAGTACAATCATCCCAGGGTAGAGACAAATTTGAGTCGCATCTCTCTTCTACACGTTATTCTTCCTTGTTTTCAGTCAAGACCTTACAATACTTGTGCCAGCTACTGACACTTGAGCAATATTTCTCCAACTGGAACAGCCAATATTTACTTTGTAAAATTTTTTTCTTTTCTATATCTCACTTGAACCTGATGGCAGTCTGTAAACGGTGGTACTTTCACCATTTTGCAAGGAAGAAACTAAGATTTAAAGAAGTCAAGTAAATTTTTCCCAGTCCACATAAATAAGCTGCAGAGCTAGGACCCAAACCCAGGTCCTCTGACTATAGTGCTTTGTAAATATATGATTCTACTTTATATTCTTTGATGCTTCGGTGATATAATGATAGATTATTGTCCAGGGCAGGACTCCAAATTTTAGTTTCCTGTTCTGCCACTGTAGGAGCTGTATTTTAGGACAGAACAAGTATAATATGCTGCCTCCTTTTCAAAGTTTTCACAAACAATCCTTTTAACTATTCACTCCAGATTTTTGACGTATTTAACTTCAAACCAAGTGGTCTGTTGGTGGTGGTTTGATTCTTTATTTTTTGAAAGTCAGACTGCATTTTCAATAGCCCAGCTATCTGACACCTTCTCTGCATCCCAAAACTATTAGAAGAGCACCAACATTCTTATGCATATCTTTTTCAATTCAGAACTCATCATGTTACGTATTAAAGTTTTAAAACAACCATAAATATAATGATTTTCTCTCTGCTTCCATCAAAGACATTAATTTTTTTTAAGAACTGAAAAGATTGGACTGACAAAGGACTGCGAGGGCACCTAGACACCCCCATGACTTTCTTCCAATTCAAGAGCAGGACATGACTTCCTAGGAGATATATCAGAAAACACATGGTGAAGTCTGGAAAAATGTACAGGGCTGAGAGAGTGCAAAACATATCATAATATTAGTTTATGTCAAAAAAAAATAATGGTTCCCAATTACAAACCATAGGAATTTTGGGAGTTTTCAATTCTAGTCATTAAAGCCAAGGATTCCAAAAGTTTAAAAACACTGCCTGAGTTAATATTCCATTAATCAGGATCCTGCAATGCAACTAGGTAGTTAGCTGTAAATCCAGTTTACGCTTTTTTTCCATGTTGATGGGATTTCATTAGTGACTTTGCCATGTGCTTTACTAAAGCCAAGATACTCTATGTCCATCATTCCTCCCTGATCTCCCCGTCCTTTAAAATAGCTTAAATTTCAACACTTCCTTCATTTGGCTTGCAGGAAGCCATCCCACTTGAGTTTTCTTCTTACATCTGGCTACTTCTCCATTTCCTCTTCATTTCCTTAACTTGAATTTTGAAGTATCCCAGAACTCAGTCTTTGGACCTCCTCTCTTTTCTATTCTAACCACGTATATGCTTAGATGACCTCATCCAGACTCATGGCATAGGTAGCAGTGGCTTGCTAATGTATGCAGCCCAGCTCTCCCTCGAACACCAGGTTAGATTATCTATTAGCATCTCCAACTGGCTGTTTAATAAGGTTTCAAAATTTAATGTGTGGAATACTGAAATTCTTTTAACTGCCTTTCACAGCCATCTCCATAAACTAGCCTTTCCTGAAACCTCCCCTTTTTAATAAATGGAAATTCCAATCTTCCATTTCCTCAAGGTAAAAACTTAGTATTATCATTGACTCCTCTCATTATTTCATATTCCACATCCAATCTGTCAGCAAATCCTGCCATTCCAATAAATATATTCCAATATATAGAATATATTTAGAATTTTATCAATTTTCAGTATCTCCATTGCCACAATTCAAGTATTAGCCAGCAGAATTTTTTACTTCCATCCCTTCTTAACTCATCAGACTATACCTGACTCTCAGTCAGAGTGACCTTGCAAATATAAATCAGTTCTCATTGCTCCTCATTACTCAAGACTCACCTCCGGCAGAGTTAAAACCAACGTTTTAAAACAAACACCCACAGGATCCAGCTCCAAAGCACATGTTTTACTTCATGTCCTACTTTTCAACTTTCCTCACTCCACTCCTATACTACCAGTAGCTTCACTGTTCCTGTGGTGCTCGTGCCTCAGGGCCTTTGCACAAGTTATTCACTGACTAGTTGCTCTTTGGCCTTAAACACTCTTTCCTTGTTTGTTCACACAGTGGTCATTTGCATGTCTTTTTGTTCTTTACTTCATAGTCACCTTATCAATGAGAATCTGCCTTGCCAGGCTATCAAATATGCAACTTCATCCAGAAACACAAATCTCTCTACCCTACTTAAGTTTTAGAACATACCAATATTGAACACACTACACATTTTACTTATTTAGCCTGTCTGTCATCTGTATCCATCACTAAAATATGAATTCCCTGAGGGCAGGAATTTTCATTGTTTTATTCACTCCTTTCTTTATTCATTGCTGAGTTCATATAATAGTGTTAAAAATATTTTCTTCATCTGGTCTTGTTAAATGAATGAATCACCTTCCATCTATCTCCTGTAAAAGAAAGGTTAGTGGTGGTAATTTGGGAGTTATGGGAAGTCTATCCCAATGACTATTTCATAATTTCCCAAATCAGTCTTATGAAAATCTGTTCTACAGTGTTAATCAGTCTTATGAAAATCTGTTCTACAGTGTTGCCTGGAACTTCAAATTATAAATCTCATGTCTGAAAGGAGTGCCTGACTTGTGCTCTCTCACACCCTGTACTTCCCTTCTCAAAGATTTGTCAAAATTCTGGTCATTGCTTCCTCATTGGTCTGTGCTTCCCCAACTATGTGCCGCAGGGAAGTCAGTTTTACTGATACAGCCCAGGGCTCAAAGCACAGTGCCTGGGACCCAGTAAATGCTCCATAAACATCTAGTAGCTTGTGACATCAATTAACCCACTCTCTGCCCTATTTTTAAAAACCAGAATTCTTGCTCATCTCCACTCCTTGAACAGCAATTTGTTCAGCAATTTATTTCTCTACTTTTTATAGGATTTGGAAAGATACTAGCCAAAATTCCTGAGCTAATTTATAGAACATATAGGTCCTCCCTCTAGTTAGGCTTAGTTTCCTTTTGATATTTTTTTCCACCCAAATAAAATTTCACTAAACACAAAAGACAAAAACAAAATGAGTTAAGTTGTCACAAGTTTCTCGTTTGTCCGTACCCCGCCAACTGCTAGCAGCAGACCTGTCCTGCCTTGTTCCTCTCTCCTCAAACTTCTTTTTCATGATTGCTAGAATGTTCTGAAAGCCCCAGCTCCCTGATGTGCTAGCCTTTCTGAAATTATTATAAGCACAGGTCACTTTCAAATTCATTTTTTTTATATCTTCTGTTATCCATCTTACATTCTTTGCAATTGCTACTGTATTGGCTATTTCTAGTCACTTTCTTCCTGAGGATAAATGCAACATCACGATATAAATTACATTTATGAGGGCACCATACTGAATGTTAGTGATTCCCCAATATTCACAGGTTGAAACCTAATCCCCAGCATGACAGTAGTGTTTAGAGGTGGGGTCTTAGGGAGGTGATTAGGTGAGGAGTGTAACCTACTGGATGCCTTCAAGGATGTGGTAAATACCCCATAATAGAGGACCGCAGAGGGCATGGCAAAAAGATGGCTATCTATGAAACAGGATGTAGGCCTCATCAGACACCGAATCTGCCAGTGCCTTGATCTTGGACTTCTCATCCTCTAGATCTGTGAGAAATAAATATTGCTTAAATCTCCAGCCTATGATATTATTATAGCAGCCTGAATGCACTAAGCCATGCATGTTCTACATTTTTTCAATTTACACATGCTATGTTTGAAAAACATAGCATGAAACAGAAGTTATATAAAATTTATCAGAATGAGTACTCTCAAATGAAATCAATAAAACCAAAATATACCATAAGCAAAAACTCCCAAAGAAGTTTGAAAAAATATGTCAGTTTGTCCTTTTATTGTCATATTGTATCAATAAAGAATAAAATTTGTTAAAAATGGACATGTAAGTTATTTGTGGAAATATATTACTTGTGATGAATAATTATCATATTCATATGTATTTCTGTTTAGGGGAGAGCTGGATCTGTGTTAGAGGTGTCCCAAATTTAAAACATCCAAAACAGAGCAGTTAGTAAAATTGACTCTTTTTAAGTGAAATGTTTCCTAGGACTACCAAATATTTCAAGGTACATTTGATAATAGCCACAGATTAAAACTACACATTATTTGTGTTGGATTTGGACCTGTCCATATACAGGTGTGTGACTCATGGACAGGTGAGTCTTCAGCCCATAAATAAATGCATAGCAAATCGTAAGGCATATCACCTGTCCATATACAGCACATGGCATTTCCACCAGAGACCTCTCCTGCAAGGCAGGCTGCTACTGGTCTCTCACATCTGCCATCTTCAGGCTTTCTTGTTCACATATCCCCTAACAATAAACTACATATTCAAAAACTATGTATTCCTTATATATCTTTTAAGCTGAAATCTAAAATTTTCATCGTGCTTTTGAAAATGTATTTGTAACAGTAAGGAGAAGACATTTAAAATTTTATAAGATGAAATATAATGAAAATTGAATGTTTTCAAAGTAAACTGTTTGTTACACTATGTGCATTAATATGCCAAATCTAAAAGAAGTCATGCATAACTTTTATCTATGTCTGTTAGCAAATTATCTTGAAACTTTTGGCAGTCCCAGAAATCATTCTATTGAAAAGACCAGAGGTGTATTTAGAATATTCTGAAATACTAATCTACAGCATTTTTTCAATGCTCTGAATTTGGAACATCCAAAATCAGATCTAGTCCTACCCTAAATAGAACATGTACAAAACAGAGAAAGACCAAAAGGCCCAGCAAAATTAATATACTTTGATTAATCTTAGAAGGAGCGTTCTCTGCAATCAATTTCTCTAGTTATTACTGTGGCCACACTCTGGGACAATCCGCCAGAATAAAATTCTACTGAGGAGAAATGCAATTGCAGATGAATTCTCAGGGTACTTAAAAAAAAAAAACTATAGGAGAAAGTTAAGAATTGGAGATTTACTTCCTTAGAACCATCTGCACATGCACACCCATTGGAAAGTCAAAGTACACCTCCAGGTATCCACACAAGTTTGAAGGCCGCTGTCTTGAGTTAGTCCTCACACTGAGGAGTGCCCAGGCTGAGCACTTAGGTACACAGTCACTGATGCCGACATGTTATGTTCTGACTTCCCCTGTAATAGCAAGCCAGCGATGAAAAGACTGATGGTAAGGGCTAGACTTCACAAAGCTAGACTGCCCCAAATCATTTGCTTAGAAGAGAGATTTGGTGACCTTATGACCTAAATTGGTTCAGATTTCAAATACTCTGGCACATTACTCCCATGAGAAATCCTATACTAAAGGTAATCCAACTTTGATGGAGAAGTCACCTATTCTCATAGAACAAACAACCCAAAATGTGTGTACTTTGAAATGAGACAGAAAAGTGAGACCCATAATTTCCTTTTGGAGGGCTAGTACCAGGACAACAGATTCTTCAGTGGGAAGTTTGCTGATCCTATGTGTACACACAGGTGTGCTGTGTACTACGTTTGTGTGGGAGAAAGAGAAAATGAGGATAAATAAGTCAACAGAAAATGTCTATGGTGGTTTTGGAGATAAGACTATGCTAAGAAAATGTTACTGCCTGCCTTTGCAATAAAACATATAGAAAGAGTAAGAATGATAAGAGATTCAGCTCTAAAGAGAAATGATACCAACGGAGGGATGGAGTGAGGTTTATATTATGCCATATTTGCAACTTCTTTTAAAGTTACTGTAAGTTTCAAACTTCTATAGATAATGCAAGGATTATGCTTTTCAAACCAAAAACAGTTCTTGTGGGGCATCAGGAGTCAACCATTAAATTAAAGCCATAAAGTCAATACAAAGAATGAAAACCAAGATGCTACTTTTTCAGGAAAACTTGATTTAATGGGTGCAAAAACATTGTTTTACCAAAGAGGGCTCCTTGTTACTATTACAAACCCACTTCTTAGGAAACAGTTAAGCAGAGCTGGAGGACTGAAATAAAAAAGAGAACTACAATCCTATTTTAATCTTTGCCAACAGATGCTACTGACACTGAAAAGGTCAATAGAAAGAGTCAAACTTTACAGAGCATCACCACTTACATACCAAAGATGTGGAATTCATCACATTTCCTCTTAAAAAGCAAGTCCTAAAAGGAACAAGAATAAAGCAGGGGAAATCAAGCTTGTTTGTGTGATATTGATTAAATTACTAACCATCTCTGAGTCTCATATTCCTCCTCTGTAAAATGATACTAATTATTTCATAGAGCCTTTGTAGTGGTTAGTTTAAATTACTCTACTTGAGAAACTTAGTATAGTGTGAATGGCATGGGCTAAAAAGGAGAAGCTATTACTCAAGAAGCCTAACTTCAATCCTATCTTTTCTGCTACGCAGCTATGTAACTTTGAGCAAGTTATTTTACCTCTCTGGACCCTTCCATTACACAGCCTTTAAAAATGCCAAAGGGTTACTCTGAAGATTAATGACCTATGAGAAGGTCTTTAGCATGGAGCCAGGAACACATGAGATGTTTGAAAATGCTAGTTGTCTTCAGATGCTAGCACCATTTTCATTTCTTCTACTTTATTGACTATTCCTTGTTTATAAACAGACAGCACTCAATAATAACAATAAAAATGACAAGTGGTTGGCAAAGATTCCTTCATTCTATGCAGGAAGCATGAGCTTTAAAAGACAAAATGTACTACATACGAATCTGAAACTTCCCTTCTTTGAAAGATACCCATTCCGAAAATGAAAAAGCAAGCTACAGGTTGAATGAAACATTTGCAGTACATGTACCTGATAGAGGACTTGTACCCAGATCACACTGTAAATAACAAAATTCCTAAAATTAAAGAAGAAAAGAACCCAATTTTAAAAATGTGCAAAAATAGATTTGAATGGACACTTTGAAAAATAGAATACAAGAGTGACAAACAACTACATAAAACCATATTCAGTGTCCACTAAAGATACAAAAAGACATAGTTTACCACTAAAATGGCTAAAAGACTGATAATACCAAGTGCTAACAAGATTGCTGGACAAGTGAAACTGCCATACACTGCTGCTAGGAATGCAAAATATTGAGTCAGTAAAAGCAATTTTGGAGATTCTCCTAAAGAACAGCATACATTTATTATTTAATCAAGCAGTTCTACTCAAGTATTCAAAGAATTTTTTCTACACAAATGTGTACAGAAACTTTATTCAGAACAACCAAAACCTTCTACAAAACAAATGTCTATCCATTGTTAAATTGATAAACAAGAAAACTGTGGAATACAATACAATGGAATAATATTCACCAACAAAAAGGAAAAAAATATAGACGCATACACCAAAATGAATAATACTTCATTAGGCTGCCCAAGCTGATTTTATCCTTCTTCTATACCAAAAGAAGTTAACTACATTAAATTCATAGCACGCATACACTGAAGTGTATTAAAATGTGTAAATGTGAGCAACTGCTTTGGAAAGCTGATTGATACTATTTGCTAAAATAGAATTGAGCATAACAGAGCACATTTGTCAAAACCATCAAACTATATTGTGCAATGGATATATTCTACATGTACGTACATTTACATTGCAACAAAATTGATTTTTAAAAGTCAATATGCCCTATTCAAGAAGCTAAAATCCAAATGCTCAGAAAATCAATAGGTTTGTGTAAGTGTAAAATCTGCCCTACCCTAATGTGAAGTGGTGCGTAGTCTACATTCACACTATTGAGTGATACATTCATGCATTATGCTGCCAATAATTACAGAGTATTTCTCAGACCTTGCTGGATCTGGGCATACAGTATATGCACTGAATTAGCTTTCTAAAATCTAAAATATTCTGAATTATGAAACAGGATTTCCCTTAGGTTTTTAACATAAATAATTGTGGAATACTTTCCTTATCCTAGGAAAAAAAAGAAGAAGAAAAGAAAGAAAAATGAGGGGAGGGAGAGGGGGAAGAAGGGAGGAGGGGGAGGAAGGAGGCAGGGAGGGGAAGGATGCAGAGGATGTCTCCCTAGTGCTGCTGCACGCCCATCAGAACCGAAGTGTCATGCCACAGTGTTTCCATCTTCACCCTTATGCAGGGTGACACCTGCTCTGGTCTCTGACAACAGACAGATGGAGATGGCTCCCCAGCCCTGTCCCCACTACCTGAAACACTGAAATGTAGCTAATTCATCCAGTTTCTTTCAAAGTTTCTGTCTTTTAGAATTTGGTTCCAAGAGCAAATGCTGCAGAGCACCTTTATCATTTCTGCCTCAGATTAAAAACCGGGGTAGGGGTGGGGGTGGGGGACGGGTGGGGAGAAAAAGAAAAGGAGGAAGATGAAAGAAAGGTTATTTTGATAATTTGCCAAACCCCTTTTTTTCACACCCCTTTCCCTCACCCTTTCCAGAGAGAGTTGGTTTGAAACTAAACACTTCAAAGCTCTTTTGATATCTGTTTCCCCCTTGTCCATACACCCCCTTACCCCCATCACAGGGAAATGGAGAAAAGATCCGTATTTCATTGTGGGGCCTTGGAATTAATTTAAAGCAAATATTTCCCCTAAAATGTTTCAATCCACAAAATGAGATTGTTTTTCAAACTCTTATTTTACTTATTCTTTTTCCAACTTGTTCTAGTTGCAACCTCATGTGTAAACTATTGTGAACATATTAAATTAGAAACACATTTCTTATTGTTATCTTTACCTCTCAAAATTCTAGTCTTCCCTAAAATATCTTGTGACCTCTGTAGTACCACAACCTTGTCACATGAATTTATGTCCCTTCCTCCCTAATTAGCCATGTTCACAGAGCAGCAGTTACGTACAGAATATGGGAGAAGCAGAACTTCTAAGAAAGGGTTAAACAGGCATTTTTTTGGATCAGATTCCCCTAACACCTTTGGATTAATTGGATTTGAGGTTTAAAATAAATTACCCAATAGGTTAAAATGAGGTAATGCTGAAAGAAAAGTTTGGAAAAGAACTACAAAAATGCAAGAGCTTCACCAAGAATAGTTAAGAGCACCTTGCAAAAAGGAGAGAAAACAGGTACGATTCTCATCTCTATGAAGACAGACATTCGATGAAGATGCTCGATGAGGACACTTCAAGAACAAGAATTGCCTTTCTTCCTGTGATAGGTCCTCAGCAAACTAAGGAAGAATGTGTTGGCAGGAGATGTTCACAGTGAACAAATCAGTTTGGGGGAAAATATGCAGTTCTATCTTCCTCTTGGACATTCACTATGATTATTAGCATGTAAAAGGCCCTGAGAAGTACTTCTAACAGTAAAGAAACCTATTTATATCTATTTAAATTGTAATTTCCCAAACGTTCTTGACCATGGAACTCTCTGTACATCCACTAATAGCTTCATAATTGGGGTTCCTTGGAATGTGTTTGGGAATAGATTTTTCTAGAACTAGAATTTCCTAGGATTTTTCCACTGAGTATTACTAGTCAACAGACAAAAATATTAATAAATCTTCCAGTTTTCATCCATTAGTTTAAAGTCCTAAGAGAGGGTACATAATTTTGCTCTTCCTGTTCCTATAGGTTTGTTGGAGGGGAACTTCCTAAAAGCAGAAGTTCAAGCATTCTGAAAGCATGTATGGTGGAGACTTTATTTGACTGCATCTGAACACAAGTATTAACACTGGTCTATATGCACTCTCTTCCCAGCCTGGGCCTTCCACTTCTGGACTTGCTATATAGTAGAAAAGAGGGTCATGTGTGTAATGTCTGGTGCTGAACTCCTTAGTTTTAAAGGTTCTATTCATGTTACACAGAATCTGTGTGCTTCGGTTTCCTCACCTGTAAAGGCAGGTGACAGCACAGTCTGTGCCCAGTGTTACAATCTTGTTCAAGTGCAATTCTGGTTGTTTCATCCCTATGCTTAAAATCCTTCAATAAGAGACACACACTGAGAGTTCTGCGAACATAGTGGCTGGGTGAAGTGCCTATCTCAGCACTCCCAGAATGAACTTCTTGCTTCTTCAGCAACAAGCAGGTGCTGAGACCTACAGTAAGAACTCAGGCTGCATAAAGTCCCTTCAGAAAGAGCTGGTGTACAAGGGGAGGAGTTTGTCAGTCACAGATTCATAGATCCCAACTGTGCCCTCTACCCCTCAAATTTGACATCAGCCTAGTTTGCATGAGACAGATCTACCAAATTCAAGAGATAAAGAACAGGTAAGTGAACCTTCCCTTCTAAGATGAGTAAATAAAGGCAAATCCTAAGACTTTCTTCCAGGTCTCTCAATATAGTGCCTTATACCATAGGCCTATAGAACCCATAGGTAGGCCTAGAGAGCCTATAGGCCTATAGAACCACTAATCCTTTTGCTTTATACCTCCTGCTGGAGCCCCATAATTAAGGCACTTCAACAATGAGGCCTAGTCCTAAAAAATAGACAGGGAAATTTAACAAGCCATCAAAGAAGTCCTAGCAACTTGTGAGAGAAAGACCATACAGAATAATCAAATGAGTTCTGGTTCACCAAGAACCAGAACTGCTGGAGAAAATAGGTGGACACCTGAGTAGAAAATAAGGTTACTAATGAGTTCCAAAAGGCAGTTGAAAGAAACTTCACTTATATTAAAATAAGGTTTCTCATTAGGAAAAAAAAAAAAAACAGTAGTTACATTAAAGAAGATCATTATCAAGGCTTTAATTAGTGCTCTGGAAGAACAAATGCAAGAAATATTTCAAAGTACTGCACAAAAGATAAAAGAAATTAGAGCATATAGGGAAAAAAGGCAGCAGGAGAGTTAATATGAAAATAATAGGTGTTTTTAAAAGGAAAAAGGACAGATGGAGTAGAGACAGTCACACAATAAAGACTAGAAGAACATTTCCCTGATGGAAGAAAGCTGAGTCCTCCATTCGAAAGGGTTGTAGAGTTTTAGGCTGGATTGACAAAAAGAATCACAAAAAAAAGCAAGTTGAAGTTCTCCGACTTTAAGAGAAAATCTCACAAGCATGCTGACAGTTAAAAACGAACTGACCTGCTATTGCGGGTAAAAAAATCCAGAACCTAGGGGGAACTAAGAGTTAGGGGAAGATTCTACAGATAACTGAATGGAAGGACTGAACCAAGGATTCTATTTCCACCAAGAAAGCTATTCCCTGTCAGATGAATGAAAAATACTAAAAACTGTCAAGAAAAAATATGTATATATTGCTTGTTTCCCTTGCAAGGAAACACTTGAAGGTGAACCCTTCAATAAAATATTCAGAATAGAAATTTCAAGATTTAAAGTATTTTACAGAAGGTAAATTGAGTAGTTGCTGTGGCAGCCCCAGAGATGCCACATCTTCCTTCAAGAGAAAACTGTCAAGGGGAATAACAGCGGCTAACACCATCCTGAGGCTGGGCAGGGAATAACTTAAAAATCTCCTATGGGTAATGATGTGAATAAATATTTCAAACAGGATTTATCAGACAATTTGGAAAGGAAATCAATACATGCTAAATATGATTTTAAAAACTCAATGGCTTTATTCTATAATAAACTCTTAGGAATGACATGGGGGAAACGTTTCATTTTAAAAAGAACAAAAATCCACAAAACAGGAATAAAATTAATAAGCAGTGCACAAGATCTAGAAATATTATTAAATACAAACAAGATAACCATTTGTTATCTTGGATGGAAAGAACTATTATTGTTAAATGTCAACTTTCCCAAAATGAATGTGCAGGTTATGGGGAACAGAGTGCTCTCATATATTGCTGGTGGAAAGAGGAGGTTTCCTAATATTTGTAGAAAGTAACATTACAACATCTGTTAAAGAAACAGTATCCTTTGTCTCAGTAATTCCAGTCCCAGGAAATAAAAGTACTACTAGGTAAGGACATATGCATAAGAACAGTTACTGCACATTGTTTGGAATTGCAAAAAAAAAAAGCAAGCTTTTAAAACAAAAAGAATAGTCATAGATGGAAAACTGGCTAAATACATCGTGATGCATCTACCCCATAAAACAGTATATACCACCCCAGAGAATGAAAAAGACCTATGCCAAGTGACTTGGAGGGATTTCTAGACAGTATTGTTGAACAAAAAAAAAGCAAATGCAGGAAAATGTGGATAACATGATGCCCTCTTGGTGAAAAGGGAAAAAAAAAGCTACATAACACTCAAAAAAAAAAAATGTCTCTACGTGCACGTGCATGTATAAAGTATATATGTGCTTTCCCTTAATTCTGAAATGTCCATTTTTTTTTTCAACTGTACCGTCTCTGAAATGAGGATGCTGTTTTCTGACAACATCTGCCACGTCGTGTCATGGTCTAAGGGCAAAACAATGCAACACTACTGCAGACGTCACTGCATTTCAAATGCTGGTGCCAGCTAGAGGACAGCTGTGCATGGCATAGCAGAGACCCCAACATCTGCAAATTCAAAAGGGATTCTGAAGAGTCAAAATCTGAATTTGAAGAAAATTTAGGAACTTCTTACTCAATTCACTTCACTTACATGTGTGCAAAACAGTGATGTCTAAGTAGTTCTAAAAGAACTAATTCAGTATGTTTAAAATTAAAGTTACAAGGGTTAAGTAACCATTATGTCATGCTTTAATTAGCAAACTTTTTCCTTCAACATAGAACATAAAATAACTGTGTCTTACACTAATGGCATCTTAAATTAAGTGAAATATGTATATTAATACCTGTAGAGGGTTATATGACTAAGGAGAAATTATGGATGAACATCATCTAGGATACTATTTTCATCTGCTAAGACTTTTACAACAAAATAAAACAGATGGGTGATTTAAACAACAGAAACTTATTTTCTCACAGTTCTGAGGACTAGAAATCCAAGATCAAGGTGTCAGCACGTCTGGTTTCTCCTGAGGCTTGTCTCCTTGGCTTGCCTGTTATGGCCATTCCCCTGTGTGAGAATCCCTTCTAAGAAGGACACCAGTCATATTAGAGTAGGGGCCACCATTATGACTGCACTTTAACCCTAATTATCTCTTTAAAGACTCTATCTCCAACAGTCACATCCTGAGGTACTAGGAATCAGGGTTTCAACATAAGAATTGGGGGGAGGAGAGTGGTGGGGAGTGCAGCCACACAATTGAGTCCATAGCAATAGGTTCATTGGGAACAGAAAAAAAAAAAAAGAGAGGAAGCAATAAAAGAAGAGTCATAGCCTCAAAAAAAAAAAAAGGACACATATATAGATACATTAAATCATGCATATGTGTAGGTGAAAATATAAAGATACAAATAAAAATTATTTTACAAACATATATTCAACAATTTCTCATTGCCCTTAGAATAAAGGCCAAGCTATAATAGAGCTTTTAGGACTTCTAGGAGCAAGACTCTGTCTCCCTCTCCAGTATCCTCTCTCTTACATTCTTATCTCTTTCTTCTCCAGAAACTTCTGCCTTCTGTCACTTTCTCAGAAACTCCTCCCTTAATTCACTGTTCTTTCTCCTCAGAGCACTCTTCTGAACTGAATTACCCATCTGTTTTGTTTTGTTTATTAACAATGTACCATTATTTTACATCCTTGGTTTTTTGTTTTGTTTTGTTTTGTTTTTTCACAATATAGATTTTTTCCCCCCTCAGGTATGGTCATCATAGTTTTCCCACCACAGCATCCATAGTCCACCACCATAGTCCACTGTGCTCTCCTCCCCCTATTTTCTCAAACTACCCATCTTCACTTTACCAATCTCCAAAGCTCAGCTGAGAGTCACTTCCTAAGAAAAACTTTGTCCCACTCCACACCAGCTTTCTCAGGGTGGCCCAAATTCCAACAGAATCATCTGGATTCTTGTTTAAAATACAGATAATCTTGTTTTCACTATAGAATTGTTGAATCAAACATTGTTAGGATTTGGAAGTGGCATGAAAATTCCTCTTCATCCCAACATATCCAAGTCTATGCCATGGCCTAGTTAAATTCCCTTGCTATTCTCTTCTATAACAATCTGAATTTTCTTCTTCATGATCATTCACAAGTGTCATTTAATATAGGGGCTAAAAATACTTTCTGTATGGTGCCAGGTTAAACTGGTATTGTATACCAAGAGAATTTTATGTAGGTACCCTATGTAACAAGATAGAAAATAAATTTTCACTTTTAAATGACATTTAAAAAATTTAAAAGACAATGGGATACATTTTTTTAAATACAAGTCTACTAATAAGAAAATTGGAATTTGGGTAAGGGAGTAATTTTTCATTTAAATGGGGTCAGCTGGTGATATCTATCATTACAGAGGAAAATGTGGCCTCATTTTTCTACAAAGCTTTCCCTTGCTTCTCTGCAACACAATATTTAAGTGGTCATAAGTCAACCCACTTTAAGGACAAAGGTGACACATGGAATGTCTCTATGGATCATCATGCACGTGCACTCAACTAACTCCGCCAAAGAGGAGCAAAAACATCAACAAATCTACTTAAGTCAGCCTCTAGAACTTCACTGTTCCTTTGCTTCTACAGTTTTCTCTGCGCTGGCAGTCAATTCCACTTCTCTGTCTTTTATTGCATAAAATAAAAGCAACTTTTCATGTAGAAACAGACACTTTTTAGAGCCAGAATTTGAAGCAAAATACAAAAGATGACTGCCAACATAGCCAAAGGAAAATGCACAAAGTCACTCTAGGTTCTGTCATTTCAAGACAAGGAATCTCATCTTAACCCTTCCAAATTGTACAGAATTTTTCTTTGATTATCTTCTCCTTTTCTGGACATAGTGACGAAACCAGATTAAAAGAAAATACAAGTTCACAGAGTGGGGGAAATTTTTCTGTGTGATCCAGAACCTTCATCCAAAAAAGTCAGTAACATAAAAGTAAAAAGATGTGCATAGCAAAGAGAAAATACACTACCAAAATATGCAACAAAATAAGTGATGATCTGGAGGGCTGTTTGGAAATATACATTAATTTTTTAAAAGATAAATGACAAGATAAGAAATATATTTTCAAATTCTATTTAAAGAACCTCTAAAAATAGAGATCAAAATCAAAAACTTTATAGAATATTTCACTAGAAATATTAACAGTTTATAGGAAAAAAATGTAAATTACTCTTACCAAGTGAAAAATGCTCAACTTTTCATAATAAAATGCAAATTAAAGCTACAGTTCAATAAAATTTCTCACCTATCATATTGGCAAAACCCTCAATCTTTTACATCACACTTTGTTGGCAAGACTTTGAGGAATAAACAACTCATAATCTGATGATGGGAATGCAAAATGGTATAACCCCTGTGAAGGGGGATTTGGCAGTATTTAGCAAAACATCATACTCACAGACCCTTTGACCCAGCCACCCCACTCCTAGGAATCTCTCCCATAGAAACACTGGCAAAGATACAAAAAAACACATGCACAAGACTATTCATTTTAGCACTATTTGAAATACCTAAAACCTGGACATAACCCAAAAACTCATCAATGTGGAGCTGGTGGAATTAGCGATTGTGTATCCACTCAAAGGGGTACTAGGCAATTGCAAAATGAAATGACGTTCCCTGGAGTTGGCAAAAATCTAATTCAGTCAGGGTGAATTTAGTGGAGACATGCAGGCAGAAGAAAAATATAGAGACATATAACTCCCAACAAGGAGAGGAATGATCAGAAGAAGAGCAGGTGAGGTCAGCCTGGACAGAGAAGGCTGGGGAATAAGCCAGACACTATGATCCCAAAGAGAGAAAGGGCATTACTGAAGGTAAAAGCAATGGTTTTGAAGCACAGGTCCATAATCCCCATCAGAATCTCCCAGAGTCAAATGTAGTCTGGATTCAAATGTTTCAAATTTTAAAAAATTAATAGTAGAATACACTTAAAATATACCTTGGAAATGCTTCATAACCAAGCACACTGATATTTCTGCAGACAAACAAGTGAATATTAACAGCAAGCAGAGATAAAAAGTATCACATCAATTCAAGTGTTTTGTCACCAAATAATATACAAAAAGCTTTCAGTTCTCAAAGCATTTATTTCAGAATCACAAGTAAGGAATTGTGGACTTGAGCAGAGAACTACGAAGAGTAAAACTATTACAGGCTTCTGCCAAGCAAAGTAAACAGTAAAAGGACATTCACTGAGAAGATAAGGATAGAGAACCAACTGTCCAAGCAGATACAATGGAACAGGCTGGGAAAGGGGACAGCAGAATAAGGAAGATGGGGGATGCATCGCTGGGCAGTGTGAAGACGCTGTACAGGGACTTAGCATCAGGGGCAAGGGCCAAAGCAGCCAAAGATATGGTTGAATGAACTGGACTTGAGTAGGTTGAGTCCAAGATTAAAAGACAATGCGGTTAATTAAAAGACTGCATTATTAAGAGGCTCTTCTGGAGTCTTTCGAAGGTAAGTTTTATCAAAATGGCCAAGGCTTTACAGTTTCCAGAGCTAGTCAGGGGTAGGCTCCAGGTTTATAGTGAGAGACCTCCCTCTACTTACCCAAGGAAGAGAAAGAGCATGTGTCTCAAACACATCATCCAGGGCTTGCAACTCCAAAATGTGGGTGTTTGGGGTCTGCAGCTCTGCTCTCCCTTTCCCAGGGACCTGCAGCATGAAGATTACCAGGTTTCTCCTTAATGAAGGAGCTAATGCTTACATTACAATTGGAATATCATAGCCAAAAGGGATAGCTAAAAGGCAAACATGCAACTTTGCATTTTTTTTCCTACCAAACATTGTAGGTTAAATAATAGATGCAGAGATTTCATTTGGCTTCATCTATAATAATAATGCATCCTATACGCCCATTATGCTGGAAAGATTCTTCAACCTCAGTCAAAGCTTTTCCTTAAAGACCCATGTGCCATGCACCTCAGCAAAGATGACATCCTAGCTGTGGAGGCCGGAGACCACGCACATCAGAGGATTCCTGCAAGTCTGGAGGCAGAACCAGACCCCACTGCAACAGAGTGGGAAGAAATTACCCGAACGTCACATTAAACCACTCAGCTCCCTTTCAAAAAAGTCACGGAGGCAGTGAGGGAAACACCAGGCCTCAGCATGGCCCTGTCAGGATGCGGCTGGCCCAGCTCCCCAGGGAAGGCAGCGGTTTTATGAACACCTGAGAGCAGGCGCTGGAGCTGGTTTTTGAGCAGTTCCAACATATCATCAAGGGCTTCGACCAAGTTAATGAGAAGCAGAGTTCCAGACCAAAACGCTTATTTTGAAAATACCTATTTTTCAAAGATTTTGCATTTTAAATTAAACCATATGAGTACTTGTATCCCAGTTTCATATTGTGTTCTGGAAAAGAAAATTCTAACTTGGGAAACAACATCAGGATGTCATATAAGGAGAGTAGCTAGTGGGAAGTGAGTAGAGAGTCAAGTACTGGGGTGCTCGAGCTCCAGTGGCCCTCAGCAGACCTTGACCAAGTAGAGAGGCAAAGGTCCCTGGAAAGAACTTCTAGATCACTACCTCCCCTTCCTCCAGAAATCCTAGCTCACCTGGCAGGCTGACCCTACCTCCACTTTGTTTCTATGGAAGGTGATAATCCCACAAAAATGAAGCATTTGAAATTCATGAAGTGAAAATAATGGTGTAAATTTCAGGCATTTTTTAATGGACCCTTAAACAGATGATTTTGTTTTGTTGAAGTGGGGGTGGGGGGGTACTTATTCTTTCTTTTTATTTTTTTCCCTTTATTTGATTTTGGGGGTTTTTTGTCCTAGGCATTTTCTGACCTCTGTTGTTGTCACTATTTTACTTCCAGGAAATATGTATTAATTTTGGCAGCCCTTTCCAGAAAAACTGGGTGAGGGTTTAAAGATGATAGGCCCTCAGACTATAAATTCCTAAGACCTAATGCTATTGTTTCTCCTTCTCTCACTCAGTGACATTTACCCCTAACCATTTAGTTCTAAAATAAATATTTCCTTGTCTTTGGAATCAATTAAGAAGTCGTCAATAAAATGTGTTATTATTTAAACCATTAAATAAGGTGATGATGGAGGACGCAGAGAGGGCACAAAGGATCACTGATAAGAAACAGAGGGGTCTAGAGAAAGCAAGTAGGGAGTTAGAAGCTCAAATCCTCCTCCTGCCACTGCAACTGGGTGGCCATCTGCCAGCCCAGTGAATAGGAGTTAAGATGTATGGAGTTTTAGCAAGTATACGGGGACCTCTCCTCATACATAATATCATTTAATTTTCACACATAAAGTCATTTTTATGATCCTGAAACTGAGATCCCAAGAGGTTAATTTTGTAACAAGGTGGTCTCCAGAAAAAGGGGAGGTTCTAGGTTCCCTGCCACACCCAAGGGAGGCCACACCCAAGGGAGAATAGAGCTGAGCAGGGAAGAAAGGAAGCTGGAGAGGAGACTAGGGAGAGAGGGAAATGGGATGGAGAACAAGGAGACCTAAAAGAGGCACAAGGAACAGAGAAACCTGTAAAGAAACTACACTGGCTGTTTGATCCTAGACTGAGTGAAAGAGATGTGGGTGAGAGACCATGGGGAGGTTAACAATGGCAACTTTTATCTTGATTTTGATTGGGCTCTTTTCCTCCCAGATTTGTCTGGCTGTTTCTGATACTTTCCTATGGGTTCCCCCACCCCCAAAAGGTGTTTTAGACTTAACGGCAGGCTTTTGGGCCTTGCTTTGGGCCAATTATGTTTAGGTGGACTTCACCCCTTGAGGGTATTAGGTAACTTTGGGTGCCTGATTTGGAAGATATATTTCTTGTCTTTTATTTGTGGCACATCACTTGTATTAAAGTTCCTTTCCATTAAAGGTCTTATATGTTTTGTCTTGACACAGTAAATGGCAGAACCTATGTAGAACAAGCAGGTTTGAGAGTTCTGGGGTGCCCCTCTCCCTGCCCTGTAACAATTTGACTTGACCCATATTGATGAACTAGGCAGTGGCAGAGCCAGGATTCAATCCAAGGTCTGTCAGATCCTTTTCTTATGATTCAGATTTGTGACTTAAGAATTAGGACAAGGCAGGCTCCAGAGTTAACTCAGTGGTAAAAGCAGGGCATTTGCTTCTAAATTTCATTCTTCGCCTTACTCGTGGCCTTACTCTGGACTAACCTGAGTTTTAGTTTCCTCATTTGAAAAATGTTGGTTTCACTGTCAAAGTTACATGAGAAAAAAAATGTGGACTATGATTTGCACAAAATCTCAGTAGATACTGCTTAGTTAAGTAAATCACTCAAAAGGAAGTATTACATAGTGTCTATTTGGCCTCTGGCATATTCTATGAGACTCAAATTCCTACCACTTAGCAGCATTATTCTGAGAAAACTACCTTAGTTATTGGCTAAATGGAGATAATAATAAGATTATTATGCTAAACCATGCAAGATCTTAGAACAGTACCTGGAATATAGTAAGAATTACGTGAATGTTTTTAGAATTATTATTAACATGAATAAAAGTAGTAGTTTTTTTTTTTTTAAGTAGGCTAAGTAGTTTTACCTCGTGTTTGAGGAAGGAGAGCACAGGACTGCTACAACAAAAATAACAAAATAAAAAATTTATTCTATAGTTTGTATTAAATGATACAAGCTAAAAACTTAATACTCAAAGAGAAGGTGTATGGTTATTACTGAGTGGGTGATAATAGTGCATCATTTATAAAATAGGTCAAAGACATTGATTTGATCTTTCTACACAACTTATTGGACACAGTATGGTGTTCCTGGCACCACACTTGGACTGAGAATGTAAAGATCAATGAGGAAAGATTCCTGAATTTTATGAAGTTAATAATTTATTGAAAATAGCAGCATGAAAAGAAGTAACTCTAATATATGTACTAAAAGCTTCATCAATGTTATGAGTAAAGTGTTAAGGAAATATGACATCAAATGGTTTTATATTGCTCAGTGATATCATCATGCATGCAAATTATCACCTTTCCCTGTAGGACACACAGCAAGACTAACTTACCAAGATACTACTGACAGAATACCAACTTCTGTGTAACTTATGTCCCAAATGTCAAATATTCAAACAAATCACAGGCTAGTTTGGAAGGAGTTCCTAGATCATTTTAAAACCTTTACTAAATAAATAAATATCCCCTAAGTATCCAAGTAAGGTATTGACCAATCAGGAGTCCAGGAATTTCAGGCTGTGACAACAAAGGCATAGACTTGGAGCAGGCAAGAAAAGAGCTAGGAAAGAACTCCAATGCGAGAGAGACTCTTTCATGGCTACGATGGTTGTCAGAAAGAAAGAGATAATCACAGCAGCCAAACTGCAGGCATTATAGCAAAATTATGGTGGTAGTAGACTGATAATGGTAACCAAATGCTCAAAAAATTAATGACATCTGTAATTGAAAATATTTTAATCCATTACCCCCAGAAGTTGGGGTTGGCAAAAGATAGCAGTGCCATCTGTATTATGATGTCCACGGGGAAATAGTAATCAAGGCTGAAGTTGACTACTGGCTGGGAGAAAGTAGCCATGGGTTCAACCTAACATTAAGAAAGGCAGATAGCAGCAGAGGCAGCAACAAAGCACCCTTCAAAATTGCTGAGAAATCAGCCAGGGAAAGTCGGGCCTCCATCTTGAGGCAGCAAAGCATTAGGTACAGGGTAGTTTAGTATTCTTTTGAGCAGTTTGCTTGACAGTAACCTCTTTGTGTATTGGTAAAACTGAATATGGAGGGGAATTCCCTATGAGAAATTTCCCAGATTCATGGCACCAGCCTCCACCTCTCCCCTCCTCCCAACATGAAATCAAAATGCCTAACACAGGACAACTACCAGGGAAAATCTGGAACTGGAAAGCCGGCATGGGCAAGATCAACAGGGAAGTGGCAGGAAATACTCCTGGCTCACTCCTTGGGGTCTCTTGAAGCTCTTTCTGACTCCTACTTTGTTGGTACTTATGGCTTTCTTCCCTGAAGGGTCACCTGGTGACTCTTCTCATCTTTCTCTCCTCCGTTATAAGCAGACGATTAATAGAAACAATGTCATTTTCCTTCCCAGAGTGTTTGATATAGAAAGGTACATGGTACATATGAAAAAACAATGAGTAATTTAACCCTGAAAATACCACTTTACATGGAGACAGAATTACAGAGTGATATAATGGTTGAAACTACAGTCTATGAAGCCAGACCGCCTGGATTCAAATCTTGCCTCTATTAGTAGCTGTAAGACTTTGGGCAAGTTTTTAATCACTTTGTTCAATTCATGTTTGTCAATTGAGAATACTAATGCATACCCTCAATGCTCTAAGAATGAAATGAATATAAGATCACATTATTGTTTTCCACAACCTAATGCAAGTTAATTTGCTTTCTTAAGCTACAATTTTCTCACCTGAAAATATGTCAGTATAATACCCAATCTTACTGGTTTGCAAATGAGGATAAAATTAGCTAATAAAGTGAAAAAATATATTAAATAAAAAATGCAATCCAAATGCCTTTGCTATTATCATAGCACACAGTAGGCACTAGGATCAATGACTGCTAAAATATGGAAAGAAAACAAGCCTTCAAGAGGTTGGGCCAGACCCCCTCAAGACTCACCATCCTGAGATCTTGGACAGGAAAGTTATTTGTAAACGTGAACGCCAGACAAGTGTTCTTTGTTAGCTATGCATGGGCCCTGGAGACCAACACTTCCATGTGGTAAGATCAAGTAAAGTGACAGCCTCTGCCAAGTGAGGCTCTGAGGCCACCCCTCACATGCGCCTGAGAAGCTATTACCCCAGAGGCCTCCTGCATGCGCCGCGCCACCCCCAATTTGGTCACCACCCCGAAGGCCTCCACACTCCCTCTGGCAATCCTCCAGACTTTGCCCATCCTAGTTGGCATGAAAGCGCAGAACTTGGCACATCCTGCACCTCAGCCCCCTGGACTCACCCCACTGGGGTGGATCTGCCTGACTGTCCCACACACAACATCTCCAGGAGAGTCAGATAGGAATGTGCTGAACTCACCAGCGCCAGAAGGAGAACCCCAGCCAGCAGGGCCTGTCATCCAAGGGAGTGTAGTGCTCCCATCATCACCGTGGAGCAGACACAGAGCAGGCCCCAGGAAGAGCCTGCACCCTCCCCAGAGCCAAAAAACCACATGGCGATGTGGGTTCTCCTGCTAAAAGCTGGGATGCCAGGACCCAGAAAACTCCTTCCAAGCAAACACTTGACGGATGACAGGGCTGAGGGGGAACTGGAAGAAAAACAGTATCTGTCCCGAAAGTTCTTGATTCCACCTAAAACTTAGTCTGACTTGTTTAAGGTCAAATCCTAGAGCTTCCTGATTATCTTAATGATAATAGCAACAGTGACATATTGGAAAATGTCACCATTGTTATTTGAAGTGTGTAGAAAATTGTTTTAAAGAGATTTTGAGCAAGGCACTCAGCCACTCTGAAGTTTCTCATCAACATAATGGGGGTTAACATACTGCCTCTGCGTGGGTTTGTATAGAGAGTGTAGAGAAGGAACCTGGCACATAGGAGGCCTGACTATTGCCAAGTAAGAAGGTCCAGCCACCTCATGATAGAGGTTAGTTCATTTCCTTAAATGTGAGGCCAGTTACCCACACCCCAAACTCTAGGCAGCCTGAGGCCATCTGCACCCTGAGGCACTCATGACAGACCCAAAACCTACATTCCCAAGCTCCTTTCTGCTAGTGCCTTGATCACTTTAATAAAACACCACAGGTACCCTTGAACATTGATAAATCAGTAAATGAACATGCTGTTCACAGCACTGCAACCTCACAGTTATTTAAAAATATTGATTCATCTACTCCCCACTTATTTTTCATAGGCAGACTAAGCCCTTAAGTTAAGTCATTCATGTTCACTCATCCATTATTCAGTCACTCAGTCAATAAGTACTTGCTGAGTGGCTACTATATGCCAGGCATATACTAGGAACAGGAGACAAAGTAGTAACCAAAGCCAGAAACTATTCTTATTCTTGTCATTCAGTAAACACATTTTAACAGAGGCAATATTACCACCAAGGGGAACAACTGGTTTTTGGGTAGTGAATATCTTCTATAAAAACATAGATATGCATATAGTATGTTGAGTAGATGCAACTGTGTGTATACACACACACACACATACACACACACACATACTACATAGATACAGTTAGTTTCCCAAAGCTATTGTAACAAACTACCATAAATGTGGTAGCTTAAGATAACGAAAATCTATTTTCTCCCACTTCTGGGAGTCAGAATTCTGAAATGGGTCTCACTGGGCTGAAATCAAGGTGTGAGAAAATTCTAGAGAAGAATATTCCCTGACTTTGCTTCTTTGCTTCTAGGTTCTGCCCACATCCATTCACTCACAGCCTTCCTCCATCTTTAAAGTCAGCAATGGTGTCCACACTTTGTTATGCTAATCTCACAGACAGACTGACATCTTTCATTTATAAAAGCCCTTGTGGTTACACTATCAGAGTGATTTGGTGAACTGACTGACCATTTTAATTCCATCTACAGCCTTAACTCCCCCTTACCATGTAATATGATATGGTTTCAGGATCCCCGGTTCCAAGACTTAGGATGTGCATTGGTGGGGCTAGAGGCACGAACATGATTCTGCTCACCACAACAGTGTATTTATAGTACTAATTTCATGGGAGGGGAGGATAGCCAGTAAAACATATTTAGGAAGTGTTTTTTAAAGAATCACTAATGAAACAAAGATCAAGAATTCCTAGTCTAATAGGAAAGAAATGCAATGTCTTGATTGAATCTTTACACCTTGAGGTCAGTCTGCCTGAGTTCAAATCCCAACTTTATGCTTATTAGCTATGTAGTATATACAAGCTATCTAAAACCTTAGGTAGGGTTGTTAATAGGACATACATCCTCAGTTTGTGAGAGGATTCAGTATGTTAATGCTTTGGTGGAACTTAGAAATTGCAAAATATGCAATATATGCTCAATAAATATTTCCACTCATGTTAGAAAGATGATATGATTATGGAAATAACCATATAAATAAATGTGTAAGTTCAAATAATGATAAAAACTGAATAGGAGAAGAATATTTTGGCAATATTACAAGAGTATAAGCAAGGTGGTCTCATTAGGGAGGGGAAAAAGGGAGGAGATAATTTCCTAAAGAAATGACCTCTGCTTGTATGGTGATAAATGGAAGCTAGACTTTTGGTGGCAAACATAATGTATCATAAACAGATGTTGATTTATTAGGCTATATGCCTGAAACCTCTGTGTTATAAACTAATGTTGCTTCGATAAAAAAAAAAATTAAGTGAGCTCTAAATTGATTTGCAAGACTGAGAGAGCCTTTAACTAGGTGAAGAATGGAGGTAGGGACTGACATCCTGGAGAGGTTTCCAAGCAGAAGGAACAGCATGAGAGTGCCCTTGAGGTAGAAGGGACATGGTACAAGCTCATAGGACTGTGGGATCCCATAATGAGGAGGCAGCTGGGATGGATGCTGGTACAGACTGGAGAGTCAGACAAGGGACAGAGATAAGGGTGTGGTCATATCAGAGACTTTAGCCTTTACCCTAAAAGCAAGAGGAAGCCAGAGAGGCTGGTGCAAGTGAAACAGTCAGAACTATTTGAAGAGGGGTGAGAAAGTAATCAGAGGGCAATAAGGATGAAAGGACAAGAGATACTTAAAAGGTAAAATCGATAGGACTTGGGGAGGGCAGCAGAAAGGAGTTGGTTTTAGATGTACATGCTTAGTCTCCAATGTCCTGTACATGTCCATGTCCATTTGCATCCACTGATTCCCATAGCTTATGGTTCTCTTGTCTAGAGAAGTCCTGCTGAAACATCTAACCAGTCCCACCCAGATGTGCAGTGACTTCCGTAGCACTTCGCACACCATTCTGTATCCTGGGTATAAAGTAAACTTTAAATTGGATACAGCTTTAACAAAAAGTGGTGCTGGCAACAGCTCCTCTTTTAAGACCTCTGTTTACTGTAGAGTGTTTTAAGCATGACGTTTTAATTTCAATTTTTTTAAATATGTATTTTGTGAGAAATAAACAGAGATGACTTAACTGGAAATTGAACCGGGTCTCCTGGCCCTTGGCCCACATTTCTATCCAGGGACCAACTGTCTGCTGAGGTATTAATCCATCTATCCAAGCTGCTGTATGACCAGTGTGCACCGTGTTTATGTTCCTCTTCAAAATGCATGTGCTTCTTGGCTAAGAATCCACAGGCCAAAGCATTGATCTGTTAGACTTTCTGTTACAGGGAAGCCTAACCCAATTCATGACACAATTATTTAAGGTCAAATCATGGCTGTGTATAGTTTCCCAAAAGTTCTCTGTATTCAGCTATTCAATACCAACGACAGAACCACAGTTTACAAATCAACATCTCTGGGTTCCTTACACAACTTGTCATGGCAATGGTTGGGGAAAGAATACACTGGGAATGGTCAAGAATGGCAGAATTCAAACATGGGCAGAAATTAATAAACATTCAGGTGGAAAAACAGGGAAAAGAGCGATGTCCCTGTTTCTGTTATTTTAGAATCACTAAAATCAAGAGGCTTAGGTTTTGCTGTCACCTCCATCACTAAATACCTGTGTCATTTTCAGTTCCACTTAGTTCAATAAACAGTGAGCAAGTGAATGAATAAATTCCAAAGTCAAATACTGTGGTGGGCACTGGATGGCCAAAGATACCTAACAGACAGTATATAAACTTTTTGATAAGTTTAAAAATGGGATACAAATACCTAAATATCCAAACAGAAACACAAGGAAATGCCACAAGTGATAACACGAGAGTATGATGAAGGGCTAGGGAGAAACAAATCCCAACCTGGGGGGCAAGGAAGATTTCCTCAAGGCCAAGACATCTGGTTTATATTAAAATGTGAGCAAGAGTTACCTAGGTACATCAAGTTAGGACAGTCCCTGAAAGGAATCCATTATCAGATAGTAGGCCACAAAGGCTAAAGAATCATCATGACCAGTTCTGTCACTCCTTTGACTACAGAGCATGTGCATTTCCTTTGGGGGGGGGCGGGGAGGATAGAGGTTTGCCCCCTTTTGAAGCTCTATGGGATTCCTGGCATAGAAAGTGGACTTTTCTAACACATTCTTTCTACCTTCTATGCAGCAAGGGTCAGGAATGTGACTTAGGCTTGGACAAGTAGAGTAGAGTCACAGGCAAAAAAAAAAAAAGTCATACTGGAGCTAATGAAACAAAGAAACACAAAGCCGCCCCCCCCCCCCAAAAAAAAAAAACCCTGGCACCGNAAAGAAACACAAAGCCGCCCCCCCCCCCAAAAAAAAAAAAGCTCTGGCACTGTGAGAGTCACATCAAGGTGTAGTTTCCATAGACAGTGATATCAAAATAGCCTAGGGAGCCTCTAGCACCCAGAGTCAGTACAGGCAGAAACAGCTGATGTTTGTTGTATGCACTGAAGGCGCAGTCTGAGTTAAGGTTTAGCTGGGTCACCTCCCACCTGATTCTTCAGCCTCTGAAAATTCTGCAAGTTTCCCAGTCCTTTTAAAATATTCCCTTTCTGCCTATGTCAACCAGGGTTAGTTTCACTCACTTGTGGTCAAAATGCCTGACTGATACAGATGCAATCTGCCAGTCTCACAGGGGAGTGACAGTTTGGTGGTTGTCAATATGTAGTGAGACACGGCAAGCAATATAAAGCGAGCATCAAGAGAGATATGAGAGGGGTGGAAATGAGGCAAGAAAGACAGATGGAGCCCAGTCACAGCAGCCGGTGCACTGGGCTAACAAACTTAGGGTTTGTGCTGTCAGGGATGGGCACCCACTGAAGATGTATTAAGCACAGAGTGGCATTACCATATTCCTAGATCACACTGATTAATAACTAACTCCAGTAGGAAAGACCAGTCAGTGTCAGTTGGGCAGGGGGAAGTCTGGGGCAAGAGGCTATGAGGATAGGATTCAAAGAATAGATGATGGAGGTTTAACCAGGGCAGTGGTCATGGGGAGAAAGTAGTGACAGTCTTGAAAAATATTTAGACAACAAAGCAGGCGATACTTATTTTCACACCGAGATGGGAGAACCCTTTAATCCTCCTGGGCGCAATTTCTTCAACTATATATTGAGAGTGAAGTCTAGGTGTTCTGCAAGGCATGCAACAGTCCATGATACTAACATCTGGAGACACAGCCTAAAGACAATGAAAACTGTAACTAGGAAAGGAAAGAAACTTCCTTATGGGACCAGGTCAAAAGAATTCTCACTTCTTTTTTTTTTCCCCTCAATTTATATATATTTGACATCAATTGTAATCCCCATGTATTCCCCATCACCATATCACCAGTGCACCATCACCTCAGCCCCCCCGCCCCGTGCTCGTGTCTGCCCTCACCCCTCCCCCTGCTCCCTCTCCCCACCAAGTATCCCCAATTTGTCCTTGTCTTTTTATTTTTGGTTTTTGTTGTGTCTTTATTGTTATTATTATTATTATTATATTATTCCTTAAAATTCTCACTTCTAGTGAGAACATGAATACAGGGCAGGGCAAAAACTGAAACCCACAGAGCCATGCAAGGCACCGCATATGGTATAGATGGACCTATTGACTGAAACTTGGGGGACATTATTACATAAAAGGAAGTATTGCTTTATACAACAGGTGCATTGCCAGGGTACACTAACACCTGATGTGCTGTAAAACACAAGCTCCTTTATAAGCTGACTCTTTTTTACCATTTACCCAGATGTTTTCCCATTACATAGACATGAATTCATGAGTAGATTTGAGTTCCTGAACACTTACCAGTGAAATATTTTTTTCATATGACTAAAATCCTCCTTGAGTAACAATATATTCTTCTAAAAAACAAATAATTTTCCAGGTTGGGCATCAAAACCTACCAGGTAGGATCCCCTTTTAAGGATGGTTATAGCCAAAACTGAGTAAGACAGGCAATCAACCCAAGAAATCTAAAACATGACAATTTTCAAGACTCTCACAGTTTCAGCATACCAAGGGTAAACACATGCTTACTTCTGACCCCGGTAGAATTTGCTTCAGTAATGAAGAGTTCTTTCTCAGCTACAAAAGAAAATTTTTGAGTTATTGTAATTACAATGGGTTGTCGGAAGAGTCATGCCATTTTTTTCTTGGAAAAACATACAAAAATGCATCATAACTTTTCTGACAGCCCAACTAGTTCTGTTTAAAAAATTTTAAGTGACAAGAAGGCCCTACCAAATCTCTATCTTTGAAGACACCAGGGTGAATATGTGTTTTGTATTATATTTCACAATTCATTAGCTTTTCTATATTCCCTCCCTAAGTAATAAGGGGAAATAAAGCACCACCTTTTGCCTCTTACAATAGCAAACATTGTTTCCTCGCAGTCAGGGCTACTGAATTTCTGAAGAAAGACTTGGAATTCAACTTCAGGTTCTCTGAACAAGCATCTCGACATTAAAATAAAGCTCAGCTATTGTGGGAAAAGAATGACAACCTCATTCCAGCCCTACCGACCTCACAAGCCCTCTCCAAACCACAGGTAGAAGATGATTTAGGGGACACTTACTCTTAAGAGTCCCTTCATTGTCATGATTTATTCGGCACACAGAAAATTATAAACTAAAATACTACTTGTGATCATTGTCCAGTTTACTTTTCCTGTCTTTCAAACTGAGGAGCACTTAGCAAGTAACATATGGATTCAAAGTCCTTGCGTGCTCTGTCCATACTCTGAACACACATACTCACCCCTTCATGTGAGAAATGAGAGCACATGAGAAAAATCAAGCAACATCTTGAAATGACAGGGAAAAATATTTGCCTCTTCAGTTGCCTTGAAGTACTCCTTGGAGGATTTTTTCATTTTGTACTTTGAGTCCTTTTTAAAAATCACCTTGATTTAGTGAAGAACAGATTTGTTTATAAAAATCTGTTTTAAAACAACTATGAACTCTTTCCCTGCATTACTATCCTTTTTCTCCCTGAAGTTCCCTGAAGCCACAGCAACTTCTGAGATACCATCCACCATGGTCAATACAGTTCTTTTTCTCTCATATTTCTAATGATTTCTCTAAAACCCTGAACTTCAGTAAAGTTAGATAAGTACACAAATGTTAGTACCTCAGACAGCTTTATTCAAGGAAAAGCAAGTTGGCCACTGTTGTAGGTGGAAGAACAGGTGACAGACATGCCATTCGCTGGAAGCCCCTTGGCTTGGGGGCACATCCTGAGGATAGAGCCCTACAGTTAACAACACTGCTGTTAAGAGATCACCTTTGCCATGAGTGATGTATTATTCAAAGGGAAAGAAAACTACTTTAAACCAGATTATTTTAACATCAGTTTACTTAGTATCATTTCCTTTCTCCATCTTTCTTTTCATGAAGAAAAATGTCTTCACTGGCTGATGGGGACAAATTCCTCCCAACTCCTCCATTACAAATCCACCTCACCGTCCGTGTCCCCATCCCCTGCAGCCCTCCAATTGGATTCATGAAAAGTATCATTGCTGCCATCATTGTCTTTATCTCCAACCAGCAAATGAACACAATTTCAAAAACCTGTTTTCTAAACTCCCAGTGACTGAGACAGGAAGGGGTGGGGGTGTGTGAGGGGAGAGGATGGGCGTCCTGTTTGTACACCCACTGGCACTGCCTCTTCCTCACCAGCAAAGCTTTCCATGGAAATTCTGGCTGCATTAGCCTTGGCTGAGCTTGGGACTATTTTTGGAAGCCTAAAATACTCAGGGGAGTGACTTTTACTTTTATTCATGTACAGAGTCCTTACTTTTATTTATTAAAGAAACAAAAACATGTCTCCTGCTTAACTTCAACCAGCTTTCATGTCAAGTAAAACAAAACTTGTTGGCTGATCCAGTCGGCCATTGGCCAGGGTGCAGGGGGAGCCCCCTTCCACAGTGCATCTGAAGCATATGTGACCTGGGTATTAATCACCCCTCAGAGAAAGGGAGGAGCCATGGACTTCGAGACTCTTGTCCCAAAGGAGCAACTTTAGGAGAGTGGTTGAATATAACTGGGAGAGAAAAGGTATCTGGGCAAAATTCCAGTAAATTTGAAGTGTTATTTATTTTAAGAAACAGCATTTCAGATGGAAAGAAAAGAGATAGAAGGCTCAGCATTCCCCTCCTCACACCTCCAACCCGGTGACACTAACATCCTAAAAACATCAGCAGAGGATCACAGGGCAAGAATCACCCTTTACCCCCTCAACCCACTCCCCCCATTGACTCTAAGTGTTCATTTTAACAAGTTGTAAAGGGCAGAAAGTCAACCCCTCAGCCTCCACAAGACAAATTGATTCAAGGCTTTCTCCTTGAGCCCACAGCCAGTTTGCCTGTAACAGCAGCAGCTAGAGAGATGCTGTTGCTTTATCTCAGTGAAGATTTGAAACACCCTAACCCAGGACTAGTAGCCCACCAGTCCCATCTTCAAATGGGAACAAGAAACACCAAGAAATGAGAGCAAAGTGGAAGTTAAAGTCCTTTGTGTCAGGCACTACACAAAGCTGCGCTGAGAATCCCCAGGGACTTTGCTTGGTGGAGCATACCCAGGACAGAGGAAAGTCTAGCCCTCTCTTAGCTCTCTTTTCCTCCCACATTCTCTTCACCACCATCAATTATGATTCTAACTATGATTCACAATCTATCCTAACATTCTAGATAAGAGCTACAAATATGTATGTCACATCAGGCAATTCACTTTAGCTTTCCTGAGCCTCAGTTTTATTCTGTTGGATCATTTTGTTCAGTGTTATGCTGCTCACCATAAATCTGCTTCACCTTCTTCCTGGACACACAGCTAGAGTATATACACTCATTTCCCCTGTGGTTAGGTGTGGCCATGTGATTATACACTAAGCCACAGAATATAAGCATAGGTGGCACAGGCACTTTAAGGTCAAGAAGTTGATGTGCCCCCTTCCAACCATCTGTATGTAGTTAAAGATGGAGACCCAAATGTTCACATATTTAAGATAACAAAGCCAGAAAATAGGTCCCAGAATCACCCTGTGAAAGAAAGTCACATGTCAATCAAAATATCTTCCTTGGGCTGTTTCATGTACAAGGACTAAAAACTGATTGGGTTAAACCACTAAAGTCTGGAGTCCTACTTGTTACATCAGCCTACCCTACACTAATTAACATGGTACCAGTAACACCTGCCCTGCCTACCTCAAAGGACAGTGGAAATAATCAAATGAGAATTTTTGTGACATTTTGAAAATATATCACATCCTTCTAGTCTAGAGCAGAAATAACACCATCTGAAAACAGGATGCACCCATAAATTAGCAATATTTATTGAATCCAGGCATAATACTACTTAAATATTTTATAAGGATTATTTCATCTAATGCACGGAACATTAAAAAAAAAAGTTACAACTTCCATCCCCGTTAGGCAGATAAAGAAATCAGGATTTATAAAAATGAACAACTTACCCCATATTGAACCAGGATGAAGACAGAAATTCCGACACCAGAACCAACAGTCTTAATCACAAACCTAGAAAGAAAGGCAGCTTTAAATAAATGAATCATTGGGACTTTTAATTAAGTGAAACTTTAAATCACTTTGTCGCAATTACCTATTTCAAAAGAAAACCATCTTTGTCCTACTATTTGTCATTATGCTAACCCAGTTTTTCCACTTTATTTTCCAGGTCTACAACGCAATTCCCATGTATGACAGCTAGTGCTCTTTTAAACAAATCACGCAGACTACCACCTACATGCCTACAGTAAGTTTGAAAGCAAGATTTAACATTTACTTAGTTGCATTCTTAAACCTCAATCCAATACGTTATTTTATTCCCTCTAGAACCTCTTTTGTCCTCTTAAATGCATTTAATATAAGCTTAGAGACCAAAAAAATGCTGTTTAATGGGTGAAAAGGGCAAGGGCACCTCCCAGGTATCAACGCACTTAAGAAATCTTAAAGCAATGTTACCTCATGCTTCCACCATTAGACAGAGTCCCAAAGTACAATTATTGAAGCCTAGTAACGAGACCACCAAAGGTAAGCAAGCCATTATAAAAATTTAAGAGCTATTGAGTACTATGGGTTTTTACAGTCGGTCAGCTCAGAGTTATTTAGCACATGTTTTTTCCATCCTTGCAATGCATGGGGAAAAATCAGTGTCCAACATCTCTCAAACCACATTTCCACCTGTGTGGGGCAGTGGAATTAATAAGCATATAGAATAACCTCACAAATTTGGATCCTATTCATCTGGAAGTCATGATATTTCAGTTACGCATATGTGGACCTGGCCAGACAAAAAGGCTGGCAGGGGTGGAGGTCACTACACAAAGATAGAGTGAAATAAGGGTTGGCAGGGTCAAAGGGGGCAGGGAAGAAGTTGGGTTGTGAAGCTCAGGGACTATCGTGCATATGTGTTTTAATGATCAAATGAGATCATATATATAAAGTCATTAATTATAGGCTGAAATTGAGTTTACCCTTTGGTATTTGTGCAGTTTTGAGAAATAAATTCAAACACTTAAATAAAACTACAGAAAGAATTACAACCTGCTTACGGACTGAGGCAAGAAAAAGCCTTTTCTTGTACTTTTGAGAAATATGTTCCTAAAACTTACTGTGTAATTATCTGTTCACCAAAGAATCTAAACAATGTAAGCCTTAGTCTTCTGGACATAATATATTATAAAATATTTTATTTTATCATTTTTTAAAGTTATTTTATTATCTTTAAGATACAGGTAAAATTTCAGAATTCCTCTAATTCAAATAACCCTCCTAAAATCCCTAACTATTCATGCATACAAGTGACATGTTGTTTAGTCTGTGAGGTTTGGTTCCTCTGCAGACAAAAAGGAAAGAGATAGAATGAAAGTCAAACTTGACAGTGGACCTATCAATGTATGGCTATGCTTGCTGTGCCTCTTTGTGTTTTTGTTTTAAAAAAAAAAGATAGGTAAAATGAAATCGGATTTCTAAAACACACCCTGACTAACTATCCTGGGACTTGGTCTCCTCCATTTTACCATTGGTGCCTGCTCCTTCCAGCCTCTTCTGACCTCTAAGAAAATGAGAATAAAACAATCACATAATCTTTGGGGTGAGTTCTATTTTGATGCTGTTAGAAAAAATTAAAAGTGTAACTAGGGAGATAAATCAACATGCTCTACTACCTCCACAAGGATTTCAAGACGCATCATACAAAGGAAGATAAAACACCAATATAGTATGACAGATCTCTTATATCAAGCTGTGCATGAAGCAGAGGAAAAAGTTAAAGAAATCTAATCTTCATTAACTGTTTATTGAAATGTCCTTCTCCTCATACCAGGCAGAAGGTCATTTCTAGGCTTCCAAGGTTGTCCCAGGACCTTTGCATGTTGTCTTACTTATCCCTTCCAGTCATTTCCTAGCTACTGATCAGAGGGAAAACACAAATAACCTAAATGGTACTTCTAAGGAAAAAACTTTAATTCTAATAATTCTCTTATTAAGCATTCAGAAAATACAAATTATAAAATAAAAATTACCTAAAATTCTATAGCCCAGAGCTAACATTTTAGTACATATTCTTTTATAAATTTTCTATGTAGAGATACACCTATACAGTTTTTAAAATTTTTACCATAATGGTATACCTCGATCCTTTACTATTTATGTTTATTTTATTTTTTTTCTACTTGAACATATAACAGTTACCTTTTCTGATCAATAAAGACCAACACTGTATTTTCTTTAACTATTCCTTAATTGATTTACATTTAAATCTTTTCCAGCTTTCTGCATTATAAATAATGTTATAATAAGCATGTGTATTCCAGAGTGAAATTGCTTTATCAAAGTATATAAGTTTTCCTCCAAGCAAGATGGAAACATAGGGAACCTACCTCAACATAATAAAGGCCATATATTACAAATCAACAGTCAATGTAACACTAATAGGGAAAAACTAAAAGCTTTCCTTCCTGGTCCCCCCTGGATGAAGAGCAGGACATACCTGTGAAGAGTCCACTTACTGAGAGTCTGAGGAATCCTATAGGGGAAACACCTATAGACAAAAACAACAGACTCACCAAGTCTGCTCACTGTCATGCCTCTAAGTTCCTGAGCACAAGAACCCTATCTACCTGTCACCATTGTATCCTGAAAAGCTGGCCTAATGGTTGAAGGTCCAGAAGGATGATTTCTGGAATGACTGAATGGATGGATGGAGTATAATACAATATGTCTAAATTGGATTTACCTGAATTGGAGATGTTAGTCAAGAACACAAAACTGCATTTACTCTGAACTCTCAGTAAGAAATTAAAAGACAAAGTAGAACAATTTTATTACAAATAGTAACGAAGATGACACAGCTAATCTCTCCACGCTGGCTCTGATCACAGTGTGACTGTGCTACATGGAGGGCTTCAGAGCACAGAGTAAGTGGGGGGGACCTGGGGTAACAGTGGCTCCCAGACAATGGCCCCAGTGGTGGTGACTGTGCCCAGACTGCCTTAGGAAGCCACCTAATGGGAGGTGATTTGGGATGCTTATGCAAAACTGGGTCTTGAGATGACTTCTATTTTCTCTTTTATGTTATTTTAACTACTATTTACTGAACATCAAGTTAACTCCAGATAGGTATGTGCCAACCTCAGAAAACTTGGGAAACTCTGGATGAGGACTGAGAAGTGCAAAGGGCTACAAATGGAGAGAACAGATTTTTAAAAGATATGAAGGCAAGAAAAAGAATACCTTTAATTGAAAAGAGATTTACAATTTACAAAGAAACTTTCATATATCATCTCATTTAGAAGGGAGACACAGTGAGCAGGTAAGGGGGCATTTCAGGACTATGAGTACTGGGGGACCCATCAGATGAGCCCCACTTTGGGATAGACTGGTAAAGGCAATAAGTGGAAAGGAGGGCAGAGATATATTCACTTTCCCAAAAGCTTTCTGCCCAGAAGTAGTCAGCTAGACATTACTTAAAATTTCCATACAATGAAACTTCTCTTAGACCAACCGGGCAGAGGCTAGAGCTCACCTGCCATGGAGGACAAGTTTCCAGGACTGTTTCCTTAAGATGCATGTATTCCACAACACAGCACATTTTAAAATAGCTAACGTGGGTGAGGTTTTCAAACATAAAACTTTTAAGTGGTTTCATGACAGTTGCAAAAATTGGACTGACTCAACGGATTTATTCTTCAGAGAATCCTGGGTAGTGAGAATTCCAAGTTGCTATTTACAAGACCAAGAGTTAATTCCCTTCTTGTTTCTTATAGAGTTGCCACTGCCATAGGCCTGTGGAAAAATGCTAAGTGCTGGATTCATGACTGAATGAATTAAACATTTTGAAATCAATGTAATCTGTGTTTGAATTCCCACCTCAAATTTCAGGAGGTGTTAAGGCCTGACATCTTTCCCCATCAGGAGGCAGATAACAGAAAATAATGCCCCATTTCCCTTTCCCCTCTTAACACATCTCCAAACTTATGCCCCAAACTCTTTGGCTAACACACCTCTTGAATTAATGTGTAGAGAGCCTCCCAAGGTCAACATTGACATCTTGCATCAAAGCCTTAATTCAAGGCTAACTGGTATTTTAAGGTAACATAACAGAACCAGCTGTGCACACAACATGTTTGCCTGAGACACCTCTGCAAGATCCAGGCTTCTTAATGCAATCATTCAAGCATGGACGAGCCCAACAGCATCCTGGAATCTCTGACCAGATAAAGGTAGGCTGGCTGCATGAGCCCTGTGAGTTCTGTATTCCACATTGAGTCCAGCTGCCTTGGTCCCTTGGGAGTTTCCTTCTCTGTAATTCCAAGTATTTGGACCAAGCATTTCAGTTCCTAGCAATTTGACAGTTCAATTAATATTGTCATACCTAGATAAATGGAACTATAAAGCACCCATGTGTCATTACAATATGGTCTGTTTTAGGAGCCACCCAAAGTAGGATGAGGTCTTACAGGTCACTGAAACCTTTGGATTTACGAATTTCTGGTCAGAGGGAGGTCTCCCCTGCTCTCAGGTGTCCTCCCTTCTTGGTTTTTCTAGCAGATGATCAATTACTAGTGTCATGGGTCAAAAAGGCCATTTATCTGCTGCACATCCTCCAGAACTTAGTCCCTGATGATCTAACTCTCCAAATGCTTCAGAGCAATAGATTAATTCTTCTAACAAAAGTACTTTCCTCTGGTGATCAAGGAGTGAGGGTAGACAGATGATCCTTTGCTCTACCACCACAGTCCCTCTTGTTTAAAAAGAGACCCTTCTACGTCAGAACCAAAGTGAATAAAATCTGGATATTGGGAGAAGATTATGTCATAAGATTGACTGGTTCCAGAGACTCTGTTCAACTAAGCTGACCCTTGCCAGAGACAGAAATCCTTAACCTTGCAAGAAATACAAAACAAGAGTTTCCAGCCTTTAGAGGTACCAAGCAGATTCTATCTGAGAGAAGTGCAAAAGTGGAGATGAATTACTTTTCAAATAAGGTAAAATAACCTCATGTATCTGAAACATTATTGGATTTGGCAAGAGGGGAAATGAAATTGATTCCTACATAACTAGAAGTCTCTGTCTTAAAGTGATCAGGTGATTCCATTGCTGTCATAATTATTTTACATGTTTAAGATATGCTTTAAACTGGATTCTGCCTATTTGACTGTTAGTTTTTTCCCTCAAAAGTGTTCAAGTTGCCTATTTTTAACCCTTTTTTTTTGTAGGCTGGGTTAGATGCTTTAATATATACCTTAGATTCAACTGTGGGTCTAAAAACTTAGAACGAGTAATAGACGTTTTCAAAGTTTCAATTTCATTCTGTGAAAGTACTGCAGGATGAGATTTTATTCCCCTTTCTGGGACCAGAAATAAAGATATCTTCTTTCAAGAAACCTGGACAAAAAGTATAACAGCAGTTGAGAGTCTTTAAAATGAGACACTGAACAAAACAATATACCAGAATTATGCTCTCATAATATTTGGAACAGCCACTTTTCTTCATGATCTTCTCTCCCTACTCAGGACCTGAAGTGCACAGCATCACTACCTCCACCAGCACCAGCTTCATTAGATGAACAGACAGAAACTGGGGGGAAGAAAAAAAACTCTGGGAAATACAGAGAGGGTCATAAGGGAGTAAAAGAAGGGAAGGAGCAACCAGTAAAGAAAGACTAGGTAGGCTTATCTGAGGCCATGTCATATGGACTAAACTATTCTGGAAAATTAAAAAAAAAAAAAACTGATTTTCAGCATCTTCTGAACTCTAAATGTGGTGAATTTTTACTCCTCCAAGAGTGAGATCCTCCAATACTAAGACTAGTAAGTGAAGGATGTCACATTCCTGCCTTCCAGAAATCAAAGCATGACTGAGAAGTTCCATGTGGCTAGAAGTTATAGAGACATCCTATTATACTAAGTGCAGTCCACAGTGACATATTATACATTAAAAACAAGAATATGGTTCTTAGTCAAGATAGCTCCATAACTTTGTGATTTGGCTTCCCCCTGTTCCAAATAACATATGAAAACAGAAAGGAATAAAATCGTAAGACACATCTAGACTCCAAATAGTAATAAAAATCTAAAATCAGGGTTGAGTGTTTGGGTCTGCTGGGTTCTGGAGTCAGAAGCACAGGCAGCCAGGATCTGCCAGAAGCAAGGCACGGTACTTAGAACTAAAGGTGCACTACTTGCAACCAGGACTGGAGCTAGTATCCCTGCATGGAGCTGGGGTTTTCTTCATTATGAAAATAGCTAAAAAAAATTTACTGACCTAACACAGGAAGCTATAGCTATATAAGAACCTTTGCACCAAGGGAGATGGGAGCAAAGAGACAAAGCTTCATAACAAAGAACTAAGTTTATTATCGTAATTCAGTTTTAGGCTTGGCAGCCCTGAGATAAAAGGAAAAAGTGAAACAATAGCAACAACAACAACAAAACTAGACATTTAAAAAAAGAAAAAAATTAAACAAGAAAATTCCTACTTTTTTAAAATAAAGCTTCAAACCAAAATTCTGAAACAAAAACTCTAACGCCAAGAAAGTTAGCCTACAAACTTAAAAGTAAATGGCTTCCTTGTAAAAAAAAAAAAAAACTGTACGGAAGGATCAAGGAAAGGAATAAGGACAATAATAATAATAACAATAAAGACACAAAAACCAAAAATGAAAAGACAAGGACAAACTGGGGACACTTGGTGGGGAGGGAAGAGGGGGAGGGTTGAGGGCAGACGGGAGCACGGGGGACTGGGGTGATGGTGCACTGGTGATATGGTGATGGGGAATCCATGGGGATTACAATTTGTCAAATATATTTAAATAAAAAATTTTAAAAATAGATTTAAAAAAGTAAAATAAGCAGGCACAGGACACTCAGAGAGATAGATGAAAAAAGGACGCCACTGAAAATGAACAAAATTTTATCTATCACAGCACACAAAACTGAAAAAAGACCTGAACTACGAGATTTTAAAAATTCATTTGAATTCTTGGAAATGAAAAATATAATCATTGAGTAAAAGACAAAAAAGATGTGATGAAAGCTACATAGAAACAAAGAGGAAATAAAACAAAAAGTTATGCAAATCAAGATGGATGAGAAGAGTATCCACACGGGAGAGGAACCAGGTCTAAGGCATCAGAAAACAATCAGGAGAGGCTTCATCAGGCAAGCTGAACATACGTACACATGTGGGCATACGTTCAGCTATGTGCACTGTATATGGATGTAAGGATGGACAGGCAGACAGACAGGAGGACACACAGACATATAGTCAGTCTTACTAATCTTGATCTTCTAAATTATTCCAGAATAGGAGCCACAGTGCTTCAAAGGGAGATTATTTTGAAAAGGGCTATTCAATTTTTCTCTATTTCTTCATTTATTACCCAGTATTTCTGAGCACACCTAGTGCCCAAATCTTGGCTTCTCAGTACTGTTCTCCACTGCAACATCAGGGTTCCTTAGAAAAAGAGAAGATTCCATGACTGGGATAGGGAATGTAGGTGAGCCCCCAACATCTTGTCATGCCAGAAGGCCAGAAAGGAAAGAAATGCTTGAAGAATGATGGGGACATGTCAAAAGGACACAGAAGCCAGTTTGGATGCCCTCCTCCCACTCATCCTGATAATACTAGGCAAAATGTGACAAGACAGAACCAGCAGGAAAGTCTCCAACCCACGTGGGAAAACAGGACATCAGAAGGCTCTTGATGAGAGGGCACGTGCTGGAATGGACTGGTTATGTCCTCTTCTTCGGAGCTCTAAAGTTCAGCTCCAGTGCTGAACAGCAACAGCGTGAAAACCAACGGACTGCAGAACACCCTTCCTACTAGCCTCCTGTAAACATCAGCCTTGGAGACTTTAAAATCGCAGATGCGGACATTAACTTTTATCCTGACCTGTGTGATCAGGCTGGCTCTGAAACGACCTGCTTTTTAGGAGTTCTACGTTGTTTTCATTTCACAGAATCACATAAATTAGAAGTGGAAGACTGTCGCCTTGCACGTTGTTCCCGAGTTCTGTGGGTACCCACCGCCTCACTCCATCAGCTGCAATGCATCGAGCAGTGAGGCTTCAGTCCCCTACTTTGGGTGACAGACCCACACGCTTTCTTTCTTTCACTCAGGAAGATTTTCTCCTGGGATTCAATTCTCCCAGTACTTTTCTAATTTTTTTTCATTTTTTCATCTCATTTTATAGCTTTTTTTTTAAATAATGCTCCCAAAGAATGAGAGAATTGTCTTTTGGCTCTATAACCCTCAAAGGCTGATGAACCTAAAATGTTTAATGAGAATTAAATTTTAGTTTAACTCCCAAGGCATTTCTAACATATACTCAAGGCCAATGGTAAAGATAAACAGAAATGAAAGGCATAGTGATTTACAGGGATCCTAGAATATGTAGGACTTTGTGTGGTTCAGAAGATACACATTTGTGAGATGAGTATAGAGCGTCATCAAATTATCAAAAAGTGACATAAATTATTTTAAAACAACTGTCTAGGGACCTCCCTGGTAGTACAAGGGGTTGGGCACCACACCATGAAGCATCTGTAGCCATTGCAGCACAATTTCGATCCCTGGCCAGCGAGGTGACCACATGGCACAGCAGACCTCTCCCTTCTTGCCCACAGCTCCCCTCAGCAGTGTATTTCGGTCAATCTGCCTGTTCTGTTCCTCACTCTGTCTCACCCCACACACACACACACACACACACCCCTCTGGCCTATACCCCAGTTCTTGTATGTGTAAATAAATAAATCTTTAAAAAATTAAAAAATAAAAACCACTGCCTAGAAGTCACAGAGAAGAAACAGAATGAGTTCTCCAATTGAGAATAAATCAGGTACATGTTCTTGAATTCGCTGCCAACCAAATATGTGGTTTGAAGAAGTCTCTTAATTTCTCAAGACTTTGGCATCTATATATAAAAAAGTAGAGCATTAATGGCAAAGGATAAAGGGGATGTTGCGTTAGATTTTTTTTCTAAGGTGCCCGTCAACTCATAGAATCCTATTACATGATGAACACCACAAGTTCTTAAATTCTCTCTGAATACTTCATCTATGGGCTGACAAAGGCTAGTTCACTCAGATCCCTTCCTCCCTTCCAGAGGTGCAAGGAGTACCAGTAGCGTTCTGTACAGGCATGTGTCTGGACCTCTGCTCCAGTCACCTGTGATACCACACCACCCCAGCTCAGTTGCCTGAGTTACTACTCAGTCTTACTATTCTTGATCTCCTAGTTTGTCCCAGAATGGAGGCCCCAGTGCTTTACATGGAGAGTGCTTTGAAAAAAGCTATTCAATTTTTCTTCTATTATTTTATTCATGCCACAGAATCTATTTAGCAGTTACTATATGCCAAACACTAAGCTAAATCTTCCAACACTATACTGTAAAGGAGACCAGTCCTCATCCCAAAAAAGATAAGGGCCTTAACGGCACCAAAAAAAGAAAAGCTCTCTCTGGAACTGTGTGTGGTCCCGGGGTAGTTCCTGGCTTGGGTCACTTGATAGGAGAGAGAAGAAGCTGGGACTGGCAATGAAATAATGATGAACAGAGCCTTCAAGAGCATCACACACCTACCCATCCAGGGAATGGTGATGCTGGCACCTTTCCAGAAGTGAGAATGAAAATTCAGCCCAGTCCTACCACAGCCCTGAACTTGGTCGGAAGATGCTATGCTAAGGTTATGTTTTTCACCCACTAAAAAGAAGTTGACGTCCATGCTAGATTAACACATGAATAATGCTCTCCCAAGGAACAGGATTCCATCCAGTTTTGAGCCAGCTGACTTCATTAGACCACACCTAGTAACACTAAGCCTGGTGTTATGTTTCCCATGAGGGAAGAGCAGACAGCATCTGTCTTTTTCCCCAAATGGCTAATATTTCTTGCGTGTGTTCATCTCCTTTCAAATTTGCATCTAGTCTGGTGGAAAAGTATGTCTCTTACATAAGACAAAGACTGCCAAACATAAAGCATGCTATCATGATAATACCAAAACACACAGAATTCCGCCCCTAAATTGTTTACTATTTCATTCTGATACTCACACTTGCCTGGACCAATACCATAAGATGGCAAAAAAAAGTAGCTCATGGCAATGAATAAGGTGCAGGCAATGCCGGCAACCTGGAATCAAAACTCAGCACTGCTGTCTCCCTAGAACTTCAGAAAGAATGTTCCCTTCCCACCAAACACTATGGAAAAGCTCACATAGGGAGAACGTGTTCCACCCACACTGCCACAGCCACCCTCCCTCTCTGCAGCTCCCACGGTTGGACAGGAGTGGGGACATCCTATGTGAAAGCCAGGATGGAAGAAGTGTCCCGGTAAAGTACAAGTGCACTCATTCACTGTGTATGCATTAAATAGCATCGATCTCTTAAGGTACAGAATGAGAGCTCAGGGAACTCACTGACAAAACAAAGATGGTCACTAAATCACCTAGTAAATAAATGGCTAAGTCCCCATAGGCTAAAGGTCCCTTTATTTCTTTGTTCCATTTGGAGTTGGAAACTACTGCGGGGCTGAGCTGCGTTATGCAAAGAAGAGGTCAAAGTTTGAAGTTCCTGCAGTTAAGGAGGAGCTGGGACTGGAGGAAGCCCAGGTGGCTAGCATCCTGAAGCGAAGGAGCAGACAGAGGTTAAGATAACATAGTCGAGTAGGAAGAAGATAAATGCTACATGAGAGATTTTAGCTGTTTTGAGAGGAGCGGTGTTTGTGTCCCTGGTTTTCCTCTGAAATCAACAAAACCCCACTGATGTTTTTGTGCGTGTGGCTTATCTGGGGTTCAAAGGGAAAACCAGGTGGGTAGTTCAGATCCAGACCTGAAGAATGAAAAATGACATGGCTCAAAAAAAGAAAAATGACATGGCTGACTTGAGTCTATGACACCCCACTAGCCACAGTCCTGGTGAGGAGTGCTCCAGGGCATGAGAGGAAAGTCCCTTGCAAAACCTATGTGGGGGATCCCCCACAATCAGCAGGATCTCCTTTCTGGAACTCAATTCTGGGGAGGGTGACTCATGCCCTACCTGCTGGCGGTGACTAATCAAGCCCTAGACAGGAACAGCCACACTCAAACCACAAGCGCCACAGCCCTGGGAACCTGCAGTAACATTCACCTCCTGCATGCAAACGCGCTCCCTGTGGTACCAGGACAGGTGTGTGGGTGTGCAACCTGTGCAGGTGCACAAACCCTGCGCTGAGATGGGCAGTCCTTGGCGTAATGCTCTGCTACTGAGGTCCTGAAATTCCGTTTAAAAATTGCCCGAGGTCCCCACATTTTCACTTTTCACTGAGTCTTGTTCTGATAATGACCAAAACTGTCAGGAAAACAGTGTTCAGGAGGGAAGGAGCCTTTCCTGCTGCCAAATAGTTCTGTTCCGTCCTGGTCTGCCCTGCACATCAGGGCTGTCATGAGGATCAAAACAGGAGAGTCTTTTCCATGTGATCCAGCAACCCCACTCCTAGGAATAGACCCAAAGGCACAATACACTGATTCAGAAGAATACTTGCACCCCTATGTTTATAGCAGCACTCTTTACAATAGGCAAGACCTGGAAACAACCTAAATGCCCAAAAACAGATGAGTGGATCGGGAAGCTGTGGTACATATACACGATGGAATACTACTCAGCAATAAAAAATGAAACACTAGACGCATTCATAGGAACATGGATGGAGCTGGAAGGGATTATGCTCAGCAAAGTAAGTCAGAAGGCAAAAGAAAAATAACAGATGGTTCCTCCCCTAGGAGGAATATAAGGGAAAGGAGTAAGAACAATAATAATAATAATAACAATAAAGACACAACAAAAACCAAAAATGAAAAGACAAGGACAAATTGGGGACACTTGGTGGGGAGCGGGGAGAGGGAGGGTTGAGGGCAGATGGGAGCACAGGGGACTGAGGTGATGGTGCACTGGTGATATGGTGATAGGGAATACATGGGGACTACAACTGATGTCAAATATATGTAAATTTTAAAAAGTTAAAAAAAACAAAATAGGAGTCTTTAATATTATTAAATCAAGTAATTATTCAATCAAGAAATAAAATCATGGTAAGAAAGAAGCAACGTGGTGCTTCTGTCATGGATTGGACCCCGTGGTCATCTTTCCTGCTTTCACTGTCCACTTTCAACTGTGACCACAACTTAAATCTCTCATAAGATGACTCTGGAACTAGATGTAAGATCATCCATCGGTTTAAGTTTTGAAGATCCCAGATAAGATCCAACCTTATCTTACTACTTATCTTACTTACTACAATATCTTACTACTCCTCCATAGTAAGTGCCATGACCTAGGTGACATTCAGACAAGCGACCCACTTTTCTTTTTAAATTACAATCTTATTTTGAAGGCGATGCCAGCACCCACAGAAACACTGTGCTTTGTACAGGGCATCGCTGAATTTAGCAAAGCATCCACGTCAGCTAAGTTAGCCCATCTAAATTGTGTAGTGCAGACTGAAAGTAAGGACAGACGAGAAGTTAGTGCTCCAGCAGAGAAGGTAGCTTTGGACAGAAATGGCTCAGTGAATTATACCTACTTGTTCCCTCAGCAAAACCCTTGCTCCATTTTGGCCAACTCTCCATCACCATGGAGGATACACCTAGTCACCAAGATCTTATTTGGTATTTCCTACTTCCAAGGCTTATGCTTCATGCTGCCTCTCAGAGCTGATACACTTACAGTTCTGTCGTTATAATCACACCTCTTTGAATATCCCTGTCAGCAATTGTTAGTTTTAAGGTGGGTTTTTAAAATCTGCATAGAGCTCAGTAATTTTCCAGAACAAGCAGGTCTCCAGAACAGACGAGCAGTTTCTCTCCTATTATAGGGTTTCATGCTTGAGCAGGGTCTGTGGGGCCAGAACCCAGATAAGATCTCTGAGCTACAAAAGCAATAGACTCATTGCTAATGTTTGGAGGATGAGGACCTGGAACAGTCTGCATCGGTCATGAATGTTTTCACACCAGGAGCCATTCCGTTTGTACCGGGGGAATAAAACACATGTGGCAAGCCTGAAGGGGACTCTGTGGCCCCTTGGCAGGTCTCAAGCTGACAAAAAATAACTGTTAGAAGGGCCCCGATTAGCAAAAGCAGTACAGAAATTTTTTTCCCGATTTTACAGGCTATCTTCAGAAATGTCATCTTTTATCTCTCAACAACTGATCACTTTCCCCTACCTCCGCCCTGATGACCTCTATTCTTAGAATCACACGTCTGAGAAGGCAGTTGCAGAAATTGTAAATATGACAGAGACATTTACTCCTCACTGAACAGTCACAAGCTCAACCACATTTCCAGCCACCTGACAGTTGGGGGTGGCCTAGATGCCTAGTTGTGGTCATTGACTGTGAGTGAAAGTGACCCGCATCACCTCTGGATGGGAATACTGAAGAGTGTTGCATGACCCTCTAGCTGTCTTCTGCTTCCAAAAGCACTATCAAGCCAACTCCATCTCTGAGTCAAGGCCTGGAAGGAAGATTCCCTAAGGACACACCAGTCTTTGCTTGACCAAGAAAGAAACCTCTGTATGCAAAGCCACTGAGATTTTGGAGTGTGTTTATAAAGCCACAGAGCCCAGCCTGACTAATGCCACTAGGCAGCCAGAGCCCCTACTGTTCATTGGGATTCAAGACTGGGAATAGAACATAACAGCCCTACTCTCAGAGGGCACTCTTACCATTCTTCAAGATTATCTGGGTCAGGAACTACCAAAAATAGTGTCCATATAATTGGAAGTAAAAAAGAAACGCAGAGGAGTGCCAAATAAAATAAGGACAGGAAATGTTGGTAAGCAATGGAAGTTTGCCCTCTCGTGTGGATATAGCGGTCATCCCAAAGATGCAAAGTGGGGAAAGATGTTATCATAAAGGACTCAGGAGAGGATGGGGATGGAGGCCATACAACAAAGCCTGGAACCTTTGCTTCTCGGCCAAACCCCAAACTTTCATGTCAGGCCAACAGCAGAGTAAATTAGAAAGTTGAAAACCTGGGCAGCCACAAACAAAATTGTAAAGTTTATTTTCAGCATTTGCTATCTGCCGTGCAGCTGACATAATCAATATTTCTAGAATTATTTGTTCATTCCCTTGGTCCCTTTCCCTCTCAATACCTTAAAGTTTCATCCCTCAGTCACTCAGTGTCCAGCTCTTTGATGACACCCCAACTCTGAAATCAGTGAAGAAACACCTCACCCCCAACACCTTCCTTCTCCAATTCTCTTTAGACTTGAGCAGGTCAATGCATCAACTTATACAAGCCAAGGTGATACCAACAACTTTAGGATTAAGATCTCATGCTCTTAGGTAATTACATTAAGAGGCAATATTGTTGCTGTATCTGAAAGTGAGACTGAATTTTGGCCCTCAATGCAAATCGAACATATCTTTTGAAGAAAAGAAGTGTTTCAAGGCTTCTCGCATCGCTAGGGGACAGAGATGTCTGTCTCCTCCATTCACCTGTACTGCAGGGTCAGGCACTATGGCCACAGAACCACTTTGCCCTTTCCTGTCAAAGCTATAATCCCCCCCAACCCATCTTCCCACTGACACGCTGACCTTGAGCTCCCTCCCACATTCATTTGGGAGGAGGTGTCTACATCACTCAGCAACTTCAGAGGGAGAAAAAGGAGCTGAGAGACACCTGGGTTTTCTACCACTGACATTGGAAAACAGTCCTTGAGAAAAAGATGTCAAGGTCCAGCAGGACATATTTTTCCATCAAAACACTGTAAAATGAGTAGAGGTTTCACATGACGCTCGTGTCTTGGTATGTGTTTGTTGTTTTTAGAATAGCAGGCCACATATCTGAAGTGATACAATCATATATGATGTGGGTGTTACCATGGAGAATGCCATGCATTTTTTGGTTGACTAGAAGAATAAATAAAGGTGTAAATATTGCATTTTCCATCGCTATGGAGATGCAACAATTTGGCCCTCGTCATTTTGGAAAGTTTTTTTATTTTATTATTTGGGTTCACCCCCTACTGTGAATATTCCCATCAGAAAATCTCTAGGCCCTGCTACTCCTATAGTTGTACTTATACAACCAACATTCTTCATGTGTCTTTTCAAATGGCATCTGGCTGATCTCTTGGGGAGAAAACTCATTATCTGGTTTTTTTTTTCCTTTATTCCCAGATATGAAATCTATGTTTTCAACTTTAAAAGTATTAATACTAAAAGGACATTTTAAAGTCAACATTCTGTAGTCTACCTGGCTATAACAGATATGTCACTTCAAAATCGTAAGGAGGTTTTGATCTATATTTTTTAACCTAGACAAAGAATGAGTCTCTTATTGAATAAAGTGTAAAGTGTTTTAACTCCTAGCCCTATTATGTCAGTATAGAAAATCAAAATTTAAATTTTGGCGTAGTTTTAACATATCATTCATGATTTAGATAATTCTAGCCCCTGCAGGGTGAGTCTGATCCTCAGCCAGGGAGGGGACCCAACTGGTGCAGCAGACCTCTCCTGCCTTGCCCACTGTTCCCTCAGCAGTGTATTTCAGTCCATTTGCCTGTTATGCTCCCCAGTCTGTCTCTGGTAAATCCTCTCACCCCCATCCCATGCCTCCGGCCTGTACCCCAGCTCTTGTATGTATAAATAAATAAATTTTTTTTTTAAAAATCTTGGTTCTGGACCTCCATAGTGGTACAGGGCTTAAAGTCTCAGCACTATCAAGCTATCGCCAACCACTATGGCATGACTTCAATCACCAGCCAACAAGCTAACATACATGGCACAGCAGACCTCCCCTGCCACGCCTGCTGCTCCCTCAGCAGTGATTTCAATAGATCCACCTGTTCTGCTTCCCACTATGTCTCTGGTGAATCCTCTCACCTTCTGCACCTCTAGCCTACACCCCAGTTTTTGTATGCATAAGTAAAAAGTAGTGTTTAAAAAAAAAAACTAGTTCTGTTTTACTTGAATTCAAGTCTGATTTAACTCAAATCCTATCAATGACCATTTATTTAAGTTTTTTTCTAGATCATGAATGTCATTAATTCAACAGGTAAGGGAGCTACATGTGGTATATATAAGATCTAGAATTACTGAAAAATTCTTTGCTTTAAAATAACCTTAGGGGCCTCCCTGGTGGCGCAGTGGGTTAAGCGGCGCACTGTGAAGCAAACCTCAGCCACTGCAGCACGAGTTCGATCCCTGCTGCCGGCCAGGGAGGGGACCCACATGGCGCAGCAGACCTCTCCTGCTGTGCCCGCTGCTCCCCTCAGCAGTGTACCTCTGTTGATCTGCCTGTTCTGCTTCCCGCTCTGTCTGTGGTTAATCCTCTCACCCCCACACCTCTGGCCTGTGCCCCAGTGCTTGTATGCATAAATAAATAAATCTTAAAAAAAAAAAATAACCTTAGGCTCACACTCAATGATGCACTGTTCGGATCACTCCATGGTGGCTTTGCCACTGCACAGTCTTTTTATTCACTTCACCTGCCTCACCCCTGGGTCCAGCATGCATCCATATGCTTATGGTACTGTCAAAATGGGAGAACTAATTAGGTTCGATTAATTCAACCACAATTTTGCTATCAGAAAATTGGTGAACGGGCAAGTTTAATTCCAACACACATGTGAGTTTGAAGTTCTATAATTTTTAAAGCCACAAGTGGATGGGAATGAGCCAAAATATTTTGAGAGCTAGGGTATTGAAAATGTTAACTTGAGTAGTTCTGTCTAAACCCTGGCAATGTATGGATGTTGTAAATATTTACTTCTGCTCTCTAAGGAAGAGTAGATACTTTTTATCAGAATCTGTCATCTACCTGGGTGAACAATAAAGTGTCAGGATTCAGAACAAGACCACCCATTTGAGATGGATTGACCCTGAAGGGAAGTCCAGGCCCACAAGCATAACACAATGCACACCTAAAGTAAAAGGGATCAAAAGACAGTAGTCTCAGCTGGCAGTAACCATCAGGGAGTCAGGCAAGAAGGTCAAAATAAAGTAATAGAGATGTCCCCATACCTAGGAAAGTCCAACACAGGAAAATCCAGGAACAGGTGAAAATAAACTAACCACAAAAACGGATCAAGTCTGCCAAAGAGTATTATAAAGTTCACCACTAAAATATAAGCCATGGGACAGGGGTCAGAAGTGATGAGGTACTGAAGAAGATATCAAGACAAAGTCTCTCAGGTATAAAAGCAAGCTATCAAGCATAATGTAGAAAATGAGACTCAGACACAAGACAGAACAGGGATATAACCTTGGAATGAGCTCTGGCCCAAAATAATGGTCCTGTGATTAACATACCCTCCATTTGTTGTCAAGGAGCTCCTACAGTGTAGGGAGTGGGGCTGGGGACACAGAGAAAGAATGTATTCATTTTCTTCCTGTGGGTGCCACCTTAGTTCTCCATTCTGGGAAAGCCTTTACCTCACAGTGTGGCACAGGCCTGACATTCAGCAAGTACTGCATGAACCATGAGCTGCTGTGCAAGCCTTCTAGTGGGGCTTCTTGTCTTCAGATGATTCCCCTGTCCAGATACACCATGAATCACCTGGACCATTATCTTCCTACAATGCCACTGTCAGTCTTCCTAATACACACACCTTTAATGCCTCTAACAGAAGCTGAAAACTGGAAACCTCTGAGTTTCCAGATGGCTTTTGTTTGGCTCATGCTATGTTTTTCAAAAGCTTGATTTAGATACATTTTAAAATAGAGATTTCACGTGTGTGAGTGTGTGTGTTTGCAGATTTCTGGCTTCTCTTAAAAACTCAGAAAGTTTGGCAACTTTGGGACCATGCTTCCACCTGGAAATAATCAGCTGATGCTGACTAGCAGCTGCCCTATCCCTGGCACCTGCTCTGTTCTGCCCAGTGCCAGTACCTTTGAACCCACTATAGTTCCTGCCAAATCTTAGCACATTTTAGAGTTTGTTAATACTTCAACTAAGCTCCTCACATTCAAGGCTCCTCAACTTGGTTATGCCAACTTGGTCATCTGCCCAAAATATGAACCTTCATTTCAAACATTTCTGCCTGATATCCCATCAAAATATCTTCTTTCAGAGGTTTGGGGAAGATGGCATCATAAGAAGTTCTTGGCTTTGTTCCAGGGAGAATAAACTAAGAGAAGTCCAGATAGACTCTGGATTCAGAGGATCCCATGATTGGAGTGAAACCAAAATACCACACTAACACCAGGGACCAAAACTGACCACATGTTATAGAAGAGACATGAAGGAAATTCAACTCTGGACATCAAAAAGGATTAGAAGGGGGAAAGTCAGCTGTCTAGGCAAAAACAGTTCACACCCATGCCAGGGGAGAGGAAAACTGATTGTGGATACAATCATGGAAGATATAGTCAAGAGTGTGGGAGGCAGCCAGGGCATCCAGTGAGGAAGACAAAGCTCAGAAAAGAGTGATGCCCCCCACTCCCTTCCCCCAGGACAAGCAGATATGGGGACTCAGGATTCATTCCAACGAAGCCTCAGTGGAATGCACCAGATTACAAAAGTGAAGTTCTGAAACACAAAAGGGAGGGCTATCAGCATTAACACAGGCATGAGCCAAGCCCACGCACACCAGTTTCACCAGTGATGGGCTTATCCAATACCCTACCATAATCACTGAAAACCCAGCAACAGATTAGGTCTCTCTGACATGTAGTGCCATCTATTGGAAAAGTAGAAGCTCTGTATCCTTTAGTATTTAAAAATCAAATAATGGAGAGGTGAAAAAATACACAAACAGCCACCTGAGTCCTGAGAGAAATTCTATACCAAAGAGAGAAAAAAAATCTCCAAAATTGAACCACAGAAATAGAAGATCTTTACTTCCATGATAAAGAAATGGAAAAAAGACATAGAAACGCTGACAAAGATTTACAAGAAAATGTAGAAAAATAAAAGAATGTCCTCAGAAACAAAAATTAATGAACAGAATAGCAAAGTTGAAGCTTTAAATGAGAAAATAATAGAGATGGAGGATGTTAAAAAGATCAACAGAGCAGATTTTTTAAAAAATTTCTGGAGGTAGAATAGACAAATGGAAGAGTCAGTCGCCTTAAAGAGGATAATGCACAAAGAATCTAGGTGCAAGAAAAATGAAAGACACCATGAAAATAAATAAATAAACACTTCCAGACTTAATTGACTCCATGAGGAAAGGCCATATAAGAATAAGGGGTAGCTCATAAGGGAAAAAGAGAGAAAAGAGAAAACAGACATTATTTAAAGAAATAATAGAGGAAAATATCCCTGGAGAAGGAACTAAACATACAAATCTATGAATCTGAAAGGACACCAGGTCTCACAAAGAGAAGGAGATCTACATCGTGACAAATAGACATGAAATTTCTGAGTTCAAAACAAACAAAGAATATTGAAACTGGCTTCCACATGACCTACAAAGGAACTCCAATCAGGTTTAAATCAGAATTCTCTAAAGAAACACTATCTGCAAGTGGAAAATAGGATGTCATATTCAGAATACTTAAAGATTAAAAACTGCTAGCCAAGAACACTCTATAAGACTCTTCTGCAGATAAGAGGTGGAAATAAGAAACCAACAGAAAGTGAAGGCTTTTGCAAACACTAGACACCTGTCCCCACCCCCAAGAAATGTTGAAAAGAACTCTCATATCTAATGGAAGCAAAGAATATCCACAAAGAACTGAACAAAGAAATAGAAACACAAAATTAAGGAGAGAAAGGCAGTGGGAAACTTTCATGTTAATAATAACCCTAAATGTAGGCAGACTGAACTCAAAAGGCACAGTGTCTGGTTAGATTAGAAAACAGAATCCAACTTCCTGCTGTCGCCAGGAAACACCTGAACTCCAAAGATAAACATAGGTTCAAAGTAAAAGATTGGAAAACATCATTCCAAGCAAATGAGACCCAAGGGAAGGCAGGTACAGCTATACTTCCTTACACATAAAATAGACTTTCAGCTAAAAAGGGTAACAAAGAGTCAAGTACAGAGATGATATAATGATTAAAGAAAGACTACATCAGGAAGACATAGCACTCCTCAAAATATACTCATAAAATGAAGAAGCATCAAAATAAATCAGGCAATTACTATCAAATCTGGAAACAGACATAGTAAAAAACACATTAGTGGCTGAGGACTTCAACACCCCATTGTCACAATGGACAGATCAACTAGACAGAAAATAAACAAGAACACAATAAACTAAAACAAAGTATTAGACCACAAGGACTTACTAAGCATTTATCAGATACTGCACCCCATAAAAGCTGAATACATACTCTTCTCATGTGTACATGGGACATTCTCCAGGATTGACCACATATTGTGTCACAAGACATTATCAACAAATTCATAATGATTGAAATCATACCAAGTGTCTTCTTGGATTACAACAATATCAAATTCAAAACCAACTACAAAAAGAAAGCAGAAAAAAACCTCTAATATGTGGGGACTGAACAATATACTACTGAATGAGGAAATTAAAGAAGAAATTTTTAAAAATACCTCAATACAAATAATAATAAGGATACAACCTTCCAGATCTTATGGGACACAGCAAAGGCAGTATTAAGGGGGAAGTTAATAGCAATACAGGCCCAAAGTGAAAAACAAGAAAGAGTTCAGTCTTATCTCTCAAACTGAGGAACTGAAAAAAGAACAAACAATAGCAAAAGACAAAAGAAAGAAGCAACTAATAAAAATTAGAGCGGGGGGGGGGGGGGGGAAAATAAAGTAGAAACCAAAAAGACAACTAAATAATGAATGAAATAAAAAATATGGTTCTTTGAAAAGTAAAATAGACAAACCTCCGGCTAAGTTCACAAAGAAAATAAGGTAGAAAACTCAAATATATAGGATAAGAAAAGAACAAGGAAATGTTACAACCACTATCTCAAATTCTGAGGACCATAAAAGATTACGAATAACATTTGTATGACAATAAGTTGAATAGCCTAGAAGAGATGGACAAGTTCTAAGAATATACAAATACCCAAGACTGAACAGGAAAGAAATAGAACACTTGAAGACCAATTACAAGCAAAGATATTCACACAGTAATCAAAAGACTCCCAAAAAGCAAAAGTCCAGATGATTTCACAACTGAGTTCCACCAAACCTTCAAAGATGAGCTAAACCCTATCCCATTCAAACTATTCCCAAAAACTGAGAGAGAGTGAATACTTCAAAGACATATTTTGAGGCCAACATAATCTCAATACCAAAACCAGACAAAGATAACACAAAAAAACTGAACTATGGACTAATTTCCCAAATGAACTGAGATGCAAAAATCTTCAACAAGCTTACCAAACTGATTTTAACAATACATTAAAAGTATTAAACACTACAGCCAAATGGAACTTATTCCAGGGATGTAATAATGGTTCAACATCCAAAAATTGATCAATATAATTTGTCACATCAACAAAAGAAAAGATAAAATTAATATGATCCGGTGAATAGATACCAAGAAAATATGTAAGATTCAACAGCCATTTGTGATTTTAAAAAAACTCAAAACACTGGGGATATATGGAACATACCTCAACATAATAAAGGCCATAGATGACAAATGTATAGCTAACATCATTCTCAATAGTCTATGAACATTTTTCCAAAGATCTGATACCAGAAAAGGATGTTCATTTTCACCACTACTATTTGACATAATATTAGAAGTCCCAGCTACAGCAATTAGTCAAGAGAAAGCCATAAAGGCAATCCAAATTGGGAAAAAGGAAGTACAACTATCATTATTGGTAGATGACATGATAACATACATAGAGAATCCTGAAGACACCACTATAAAACTAGTCAGTTCAGCATATCAACACAAAAATCAGTAGCCTCTCTATATGCAAACAATGAGCTGGGAAAAGAAGAAATAAGAATAATCCCATTAACAATGATATCAAAAAGAAATAAATACCCAGGAGTAAACTAAACAAAGGATATGAAGGACTTACACAAAGAAATTGTAAGATATTGTTAAAAGAAAGAAAAAACACAGGGCCTCCCTGGTGACGCAGTGGATTGAGTGCTGCACTATGGGGCACCTGTGGCACAGCAGCGTGCGTTCAATCCCTGGCCATAGCAGCCCTCTCCTGCCTCACCCGCTGCTCCCCTCTGTAGTATATTTCAGTTGCTCTGCCTGTTCTCTTCCCCACTATGTCTCTGGTGAATCTTCTCACCTCCTGTGACTCTGTCCTGTACCACAGCTCTTGTATGCATAAATAAATAAATCTTAAAAAAAAAAAAGAAATAGAAGACACAAAGAAATGTAAAGATATTCCCTGCTTCTGGATTGGAAGAGTTCATTGTTCAAATGGCCACCCTACCAAAGCAATAAGATTCAATGCAATCCCTAACAAAATTGCTGTGGTATTCACCAAAGAAATAGAACAAACATTACTGGAATTCATATGGAATCACAAAATACCCTAACAGTCAAAGCAATCCTGCCAAAAAAAAAAAAAAAGAGGAAGAATGGCAGTATCATACTCCCATACTTCAAACTATACTATAAAGCTATAGTAATCAGGGCCTCCCTGGTGGCGCAGTGGGTTAAGCAACGCACTATGAAGCAAACCGCAGTCACTGCAGCACGAGTTCGATCCCTGCTGCCGGCCAGAGAGG
>JAGFMF010011568.1:18003249-18061168 GCA_019455555.1 Galemys pyrenaicus | reverse complement strand
CTCCCCGCTTTCTGTGGTGAATCCTCTCACCCCCCACACCTCTGGCCTGTACCCCAGTGCTTGTATGCATAAATAAATAAATCTTTAAAAAAAAATAAAGCTATAGTAATCAAAACAGAATGGTACTAGGACAAAAATAGATACAGGGACCAATGGAATAGAACTGAGATCCCAGAAATAAGCCTACACGTATACTGACAGTTACTCTAAAACAAAGTAAACAATAATATACACAGCTAAACAAGGAAAGTTTCCTCTTCCATATATAGTATTGGAATTTGGACATCCAAATGAAGCAAGACCACTGTCTTACACCATACAAAAAAATCAACTCAAAATGGATAAAAGGCTTGAATGTAAGACCTGAAAACATAAAATACAGAGAGGAAAACAGATCATAGGCAAAACACTTCCCAATATAAGCTTCAGTGATGTCTTTGTGGATTCTTCACTACCAACAAGGAAGACAAAAGCAAATATAAGCAATTAGGACTATATTAGACTGAAAAGCTTCTTCACATAGAAAGAAACCATCACTAAAACTAAAAAGCAACCTAGTGAATGGGAGAAAATATCTGCACATCCTATATCTAACAACAGGTTAATATCCAAAATCTACAAAGAATATATACAACTCAACAAAAAGAAAACAATCCAATCACAAAATAGGTAGAAAAGGTAAATAAGTACGTCTTAAGATAAGACATACACAAGGCTATCAGACACAAGAAAAAAAATGCTCATCATCATTCATTTTTAGGGAAATGCAAATAAAAACCACAATGAGATACATCTATGAGGAATGCTCATATAAAGATCAGAAACAAGTATTGATGATATGGAGAAAAAGGAATGCTCTTACATTGTGGGAATGCAGAGTGGTTCAGCCCCTATGGAAACAAGATGAAGGTTTCTCAAAAGATTTAAAAGGTACCTGCCATATGACCCATATATTTCAATCATATGTATCTATTATGCAAAAATACTATATTCATTGCAGCACTGCTTACAATAACCATATTATGGAAACAGCCTAAGTACCCAAATACAGATAGGTGGATCAGGAAGGCATGGTATATATACATAATGGAATACTACTCAGCTATTAAAAAAAAGTTAAACTCTTGCCACTTGAAACAACATGAATGGAACTGGAAGGGATGATGCTAAGCAAAGTGAGTCAGAAGGATAAAGACAAATAGCAGATGGATTCACTGATATATGGAATACAGAAAAAGCAAACAAAGGGTCAGAAAAACCCAAACCATAAATCTGACTATGGCAGCGGCGGCAGGTGGGAGGGGTGCACCAAGAACAAAGGGGGAAGGGAGCGTAGGGGGAAGGGGACATAGTGGACTGTGGTGGTAAAATATGGGCACTCTGGTAGGGGGTGTGGTGTGATAACAACACAAAGAGATAAACCTCTTAAACACAAACAGCATTGTAAACCAATGTTACCGCAATTTTAAAAAATTAAAAAGATATTCTTTTCCACTCCACTCAGCATCTGTCTTCAGGATGCTGATATTCCATGGAAAACTGGTATTTAAACCAGAAAGTACAATAGTGACAGTTGCTATGAGGCTGGTAGGAGAAGCAGAAGAAGTAACTCATCTTAAGGACACTAACCTGACTGAAGGTTTTCTGGATTGAGTCACATTTAATGCAAGGTAGGGGATGGTGAGTGAGGAGAGAGTGGCCCAGGCAAAGGCCACACCTATAGCAAGACTAGAGGCGAGCAAAGAAGTTGGGTTTAAACACAATGGATAGTGAGAGTGATGTATGAGGACCCAGGAGCAGGAAAGTTGGAGACAGAGGCAGGCACCATCACAGAGACTATCCCTAGGGCATTTGGAAGCATTTGAAGAATTTTAATACGGGAGTGGCATGCTCAGTTTTGTGGTTAGAAAGAGTAACACAACTGCCTATGGAGAACAAACTGGAAGGGACAGTAAGGGAAGACAGAACACATGTTAAAGCACTGTGGGAGGCCAGACACAAAAGATCAGACAGGATTTTATGCATATGAAATATCTGGAATAGGTGAGTCCATGGAGACAAAAAGCAGTTTAGTGGTTGCTAGGTGCTAGGGGAAGGAGGAGGATGGGGAATGAAAGCCTAATGCACGGTGGCCTCTAAAATAATATCCAGATTCTAACCCCCAGAACTTGTGAATGTGACTTTATTTAGTAGTCTTTTCAGATGCAATTTGGTTAAGGACCTCAGTTTGGGGTCATCCTGAATTATACAGGAGGACCCTGAGTCCAATGGCAGGTGTCCATAAAAGAGTTGAAAACACAGACACAAAAAGGAGAAAATAGAAGTAGAGATTGGAAAAAATAAAATAAAATAAAAGAAGTAGAGATTAGAATGATGCAGCCAAAAACCTAGAACTTCCTGAAGCTTAAAGACTTGAGAAATATTTCTCCTCTGGAGTCTGGGGGGGAATACAGCCTACCTAGACCTTGATTTTGGACTTTTGGCTTCCATACCTATAAAAGAATAAACTCTTACTGTTTTAAAACACCAAATCCATGGTAATTTGTTATAGCACGTCTGGGCATTAATACAATCAGACTCTCTGATCCTAGGTTTCCTCATCCCCAAAATACGAAGAATAACTGCACATACCTTAATGGTTTTTAAAAGTGAGATAATGCAGGGCCTCCCTGGTGGCGCAGTGGGTTGGGCAACACACTATGAGGCAGACCTCAGCCACTGTAGCACGAGTTCGATCCCTGCTGCTGGCCAGGGAGGGGACCCACGTGGCTCGGCAGACCTCTCCTGCTGTGCCCGCTGCTCCCCTCGGCAGTGTACCTCTGTTGATCTGCCTGTTCTGCTCCCAGCTCTCTGTGGTGAATCCTCTCACCCCCCCACACCTCTGGCCTGTACCCCAGTGCTTGTATGCATAAATAAATAAATCTTTAAAAAAAAAAAGTGAGATAATGCATAGAAAGCACTTAACACAGCATCTGGCAGGTGGTAAGGACTGCCTAAGGGTTAACTAAAAACATTATTATCATACTAGTAGTAGCAGTGAAGCAATAGAGTGCATCAAAGACAGTCTAACCCAGACTTTGGAGAAGTCTTAAATTAAGCGTCATTTGGCCACAGACTTAGAAAACTGGGGTGAGGAGAGAGACATGCAGATAGAGGCTCTTAAGGAATGCCTGTCTGGAGGACACTAGGTAAGAGGGATCAGAAAACTTTTGGGAAATTAAAAGCATTTTGGTAAATGTTGGATATAGGAACAGCTTTCTTTCCATGACATGTGTGTGCAGCACCATTTCCAGTTAGTTTGAGAACAGGCAAATTCCATTTCATATGATTTTACTCCCATCCTGATGCCCTAGCAAATATTCACAAATAGGCCTCGTCATTCTCTATCTTGTGTTTTCAGAAAGCAAAATTGCCAAACTATTTTCCTTTCCCGTCCATAAATCTCAAACCCAGAACAACCCCAATTTTCTTTTTCTCTAATCCCTTTTGCCTAAGCAACTATCCATCAAATAAGTATTTTCATTTTATTGGGGATGTAGGAATTTTTCACGTGCCTAATCCACAGTGAATTACAGATGATATGCCTGTCACTGAACTATTTGCTCTCAAATCCATTCCCAACTTTTCCTTCCTCTGCTAACTACATTCCTTATGTTTCTTGGTCATCTGAACTTTCTAGTAAATTCAACCAAATGTCCTAGTCTTGAAGAGTTGCTCCAAATTTTGCAAGTTGATCTTGCAGAGTTGTAAATATCAAGTGAAAAATGTATGTTAAATGCCTTCAGCAACAACTATTCTTTTCAATTTATTATATGTTTTTTCTTTCTCCACTGTAATATTTATCAGTGGGCACATGGTATTTCAGAATAAAACCTGTATTTTCAGCTTCCCTTGCAGCTAGATGTGGGCATATGCCTAAGCTCTAGAATATGAAAAAGTAACAACAACCAAAAAAAGCACGGTAATTTCCACACTCACCTTCTTTTCCCCCTTCTCCTTTGCTCTGACTAGCATATGATATGATGGTAAGCCACCTTGCAGTGTAGTGGTAAGGATAATGCCCTGTTGATAGCAAAACAGCAAAAGCAAAGAAACTTGGGACCCTCATTGACTCTGAAGAGCAGAACCAATACGTCAATGAGACTTTTACAGAGAAATAAAGTTCTGAGCTGTGTAAGCCACCATTACTATTGGACTCTGTTGCATAACTAGACCTACATCTCATTTAACATAGTGTCCAGGCAAGTATGTGGTACACAGAAAATGCTTAATAAATGGTGTTGCTTGCATTGCAACAAGATACCTGCAGAAGGCAACTTGACTGACTTAAAAGTTGAAAAAAATCCCCTTCTGAAAGTAACAAAAAGCTTCTGCTTTCTGGATGCAACCCAGAACTTCCCTTTGAAGCCTTCTATGCCTTTGTTCTCAGAGCAGTAACTCAGTTGAGCCCTTTTAATTATGCAGTAAGGAAGTTATCTTAGAATTAACTGGGGAACTTTTGAGAGAAACTAATTTCCTGCAATTAGGCCAATGGGTACTGGAGAAAATTAATTGGGATATTAAAAGAAAGTGCACTCTTATTTGTAGGACACAGACTAATAAGGCTAAGGATTTATTGGTTATACTAGTTACTTCTAATCTTTCATCATGGTCAGCCCTGGGCACAGTGAATCAGGAAACATCTGAATAAGTAGCTGGGTGGAATGCTTCTAAGAAGTTTCATTTAATGGCCCTTTGATACAAAATCCAAAATTCTTATGCAAGGTTCGCTGCTTTCTGTGAGTCAGACTCTCAATCATCTTTTCTCTCCCTGCCTCTCCATGTTATCAATTTTGTGCTAAAAAAGCATCCCATTACTTCTTGTCCCTCTTTGCCAGAAGACTCACAAAACATCCTTGGCACACACAACTGTGTTGTCTATTATCTTCTTCTTTTTTCCAATCATCCATATTTAGCCACACCCTTCAACTTCTTCTCCTCCTTACTATACATCCTATACTCTTTTTCGATTGATCCCACACTCCCCTTTCTCTAACTACTATTACAAATGGTAACTGACAATTATGGTCTCTTTCAATAGCCACTGTTTTATATAGACCAAGCACAGTTGTTAAACAGTTGACCAGAATTTGAGTCACTAAGCTTAACTGGAATAAAAAAAAAAAAAAACCCACTTAGTTTTTAATTCTCAAAGAAGCTGGCACTCAAGTGGATGTCCTCTAGGGCAGGAATTGTGTTGAACCCCCACAGCATAGGGAAGCCAGCAGCTGGTTGGTATTTTCTTTCTGATGTTCTATTTAATTTCTAGAAATATCATCTAAGAGAAGTCCAGATGTCTGCCCCCAAACTCCCAATGGTTGGACCTGATTGAGAAGATCAATTGTCATCTTTTACATTTCCTCCCCCTTCACTTCCTCCTCATCCTCCCCTTCTTCACCAGAGCCATGACCACCACTGTCCTTGTTATTTTCAAGCAGAATCAAGCCCTATTTCTGGGCCTTGAGACCTCCTGCTGCAAGTCAAGCACTCTACCCCTGGTGGCACTGGCCTGGCAGGGCTTCAGGGCAGCAATCTGTAGAACTGAGGGAGTGGTAGAATTAGAAGAATCACTGCTGGCAGAACACCGAGAGTCCAGCAGCTCTACAGCCACTCCACTGTGTCTGTCAGCTCCTCCACTCCAGCCACAGGAATGCCTCTCCCCACCTTAGTCAGGAGGTTGCTCCTCGGTAGCCCCTTTCCCCTTCCAGCACTTTCTCTACCTGTGGTTTAATCCAATTTCCTATCTGTAAGAAAACATGGGGAAGCAAGAGGGAAAGAGGCTAAACCCAGGGCATATTCCAGCTGAATCCCTGTGGAGGAAAGGTGTGGGAAGCTGTGTGGGGAATGGAAAAGCCTCTGGACCTCTCGGCACTAAAGCCAGTATTTTGGGTGAGAGATGAAACTCACAATTTCTGTCCCCATCCCCAGACGATACCCTTACTTGTGTCTGCTCAATCTAGGTGTTTGACTGCTGCTTTCTAAAAGTGGAGAGTTGTCCCCATGGCCACCTGTCCCTCCATGACAGGCAGATTCTGGCACAGCAAGAGAGGATGGGACCCCCAGGAGGTTGACAACTCCACAGAGTTCCCGGTCTTTGCTCCAAGCCCTAAAGCTTTCAAGGACACCTTCTACTGTGGCTTATTTGTATTTGGAAAATGTGGCTGCATCAATCCACCACCCCTGAAAAAGAAAACACCTATAAAATGAGAAACTGGCCCTGAGAAGGACAGTGGAGGTGAGATTCAATTTGCACAGGACATTAGCGGAAGAATCACAATCAGCAGGAAACTGAGTCAAAATAAAAATGGATTCCCACCTCCTACTCACCCGAGGTAAACTTGAAAGGAGATGGAAGTGGCCACAGCTGGGCTGGCACAGCCCTGCCCTGGCACGATCCTTGACACTGGCACCTACCCCATTTTCTCTGAGTCTTGCTCAGGGCTGGGCTGGTCAGGAGGTGCCCCTGCTCCACCATAAAACAACACACCAAACTGTTTGCACTTCCTGTAATGTGTGCTTTGAACCTGACTCCTCTGCAGGGAAAAAAAAAAAGCTTAATTACCATATTGGATGGGATTAGAGCTTATCAAGAGGAACACTTTTGTTTCTGTTCGTGACTTTTCTGAGGTACCACAGCAAAACAAAACAAAAAATAAATGGCAACACAGAGATGTCACTCCCCTCAGCGCTCTTCCATCTTTTGGGGAAGCTCAGCATGGTGGCACGTTAGATATTTCTGTGGCTCGGGAGTGATTTATAGATTGACCCAACAGTTGTTATATGTCACAACTCTTCCATCATTCCCACCCAAAGGGAAATTCTATTTCTCTACTCTCTGAATCAGAGTGTGGTCACGTCACCAAGGTGGAACAGTAACAAACACAATACAAGCAGAGGCTTGATGCGCCTGCTGTGCCTGTGCATGATGCGCGCCCTCTCCTGCTGCACTGCTAATCCAGAGGCCACGGCATGAACAGCGAGGTGCAGAAGACCAATGTGTCAGCCGTGAAGCCATCACAGGCCGAGGCTGGTGGGCCACCAAGCTGCCTACTGGCTCACAGTAGCACGACTAGCCCAGGCAAGACCAGAATAACTGCTCAAATGATTGTCACTCCTTTAGACTCATGAGCTAATAGTATAAACTATAATTAATTAAATAAAATGTGACTGTTTAAAGTCAATACATATAGGAGGTGGTTTACTGAACAACAAAAGCTAACTGTTACAGCTCAATATGTCAGATTTGCTTTCCAGCTGAAATGTAGACACATACACATATGTGCCCTATTGTTTCTTCCACTAAAAGCCTCTTTCGATATGTCTTAGGTTGAAATTGTCTCTGAACCTTTAGCCGACTGTCAAATTATCTTCATTTGTTAATGAAGGTAGGCTAAATGCTAAAATATACAGTTCTGTTCTGTGCAGTTATTCAGGGACCCAAGTTGATGACAGTCCTGTCATCTCTATCATGATACTTGCAAGGTCATCCTGGGCACTGCCATTCCATTTGGGCAGAACAGAGAAAAGAGAGAGGAGCAAGCAGAACGGTATGCCCAGGCAAACTGACCTGTATCATAGTCCCTTACGTTACATTGGCTAGAATTCAGTTACATGAACACAGAACTGGGAGTGAGCTGGAAAATGAAAAAGAAAGTGACTCTTGATGAATAGCAGTTGTCTCTGCCATGTTTGTGAGGCTTAGAAATTATGATGCTAGAACCAGGGGTTCGGGGATGATGGAGCTGGCAAAGGAAAAACTATCACATTCACCCTGTATGTAGGGATCACAGAAACTCACACTTGGCCTTTTCATAGGTGGAGGTAGGGCCAGGTAGGGTGGCGCAATTCTGCTCCCCACAGAGGGAAGCTCAAGAGAGAGACTGGTAGCACCTCCCAGAATCTGCTAATCAGTTTACAGAAAGGTCACTGGGACCACAGCTGTCTGTGACTGGGACCTCCATTCCCACCGGGATCCTGGGTATGAACTGAGATAGGAAAGTCCTCGAAAGGCTCATGAGTAGCTTCCAGCCAAACTTCATTCCCCTGTCCCCATTTACTCAAATTCAAGATGAATAAGAGGAAACAGACCCTTAAAAACATCGTATACTAAATGTAGACTTTTTAATTTAAGGGTCACTAACCATAAAAAAGTAATTAGCTGAGGTAAGTGGTGTAAGAAAAAAATGTCCCTATAATGAGAAGTTTCAAGAAAGATAATTATGTAACGGTGTCTTTCTCTAATAGAGTAAGAATTTTTAAAAATATACAAATTTTCATAATAAATACAGCTTGTAATACATGTTCTGCAGTTTGATTTTAATGCTAAATAGGATAAAGAGACAGACGAAGCATTTATAAAGACAGAAAATAAAAAGACTTTTTGTCAAGAGAAAGAAAGAGAAACAGATTAACATTCAGGGCAGCCGTGACCATGGACATAAAAACAAAATTCCAGGCTAATGCCACTACTAGGAAAGGCACAACACATATGTGTTCTGACGCTGTAAGATAGAACCATTAAAAACATTTAAAGTCTCAACAAGACCAAAAAGTCAAGATAAACCAAAGGGACCATGGAGGGGGGAGGGGAAGGAGGAGGACAAAGACGGGGATGAGGGCAGAGGGTGCACAGGGGACTGAGGTGATGGTGCATTGGTGAAATGGTGGTGGGTACTCCCTGGGGACTACAAATGATGTCAAATATAATTAATAAAAAAAACACATTTAAAGTGCTATTCTATTTTCCCATTATGTCCATGAATGACACTGTCTCTTCATATCAGCCTATTAAGATTGATGAAATTAAATCATGGCGGGGGGCAGGGGGAAACTCCATCACTGAAACTCCTCTCTCTGTCTCTCTGTCTCTCTGTCTCTGTCTCTCTCTCTCTCTCTGTCTCTCTCTCTGTCTGTCTCTGTCTCTCTCTCTCTCTCTCTCTCTCTCTCTCTTCCTCCCTCTCTCTCTTAAACAGGCAAATATCCATTCCCTTTGATTTCTCAATTTAGGATTGATTAGGCTAGGTATATAAAATACAATATTTTTAAAACACTCAAAATCTCTACTGAGCAGCCGTTCTGTATAAGAACATCATGGGTAGAAGTTGAAAACATAAAACAGTTAATGCAGACTTTTAAAGTTCTAAAATTCTATCAATTAGCACCTAGAGCTTCACTTCCTGACGAGCTATTATAGGGATTGTGGAAGGTGGGACATGCATCTATCAATCTCTCCTGAAGAAATTTTTTTTACCCCTTAAATGGTTGCTCACAATCTGCCCGTCTTCCTGCAGGAGGAAGGGGTATTGGGACCTTTTAAAGAACATAAAATGCTTATTAGAAAAACAGATTCCTACCCCAAATCCATTCTGATTCAGTGTGTCTATCTGAATATTTAACAAGCACACACACTTTAGATAATTCTGCTACAGATGGTGTTCAGGATGCCCTTTGAAAGCACCGCATTACAGCAATAGGGCTTCTACACTGATCTTTAGAAGACAGTTCTCCAGAATTGTTCCACTAGTAGCCCATCATCCAAGTTACCAGTCCTTCCACAGTTCTAATTCACAAGTATTTACAACAGTGTCTATCTGCCTTTTTGAGGCAGATGTTGAAACTGAAGACATAATTCAACAACTGGGATCACTTCTAGTCAAAGAATTCATTGGTTACAACTTTCCCCTGAAAGAAAAATGTCCTCCATATGTTAAATTCATTTGAGTCAAGGCATCTCTGTAGTGAGCACTATATACACAGGCACTTAAAGGTGATGCAAACTTACCAGGTAGCGAACTTAACCCTAACATTTATTTCCAGTTATTGATGAGCAATCACCTCATCACAGAAGACGGGATCTGCTGGCCACTGGGTGAACTCCCTATGGACTGTCATAAATGCCCATGGAAGAAATAGGAATTCTGTCATCTACTATGAAGCCATTCCAAAATGCAGTGGCCTTTATATCATAAAATATGAAAAAAAACTAAGAAAGCATAGATTTTTAAAAATCCTTTTTATGCTACATTGAGGAAGAAATGTTTCTTCTCTCCATTTTCTTGACTAACATCAATGACTCACTTGTCACAAAGCTGAGGTTGATGCTTTCCTTCTCTTGAGATTTTCAAGAGAAAAGTTAAAGAGGCAATAAAACCAACTTGGAAAGCATGTGAATGAAGTGCCATGTAACCCCAGGGCAGAATGACAAATTGCACATGCTCCCTTTCAACCCTTTGATTCTAGGATTTTTCTGGATGTTCCAAAATAACAGAAACAACTGAAGTTAGAAATCATATTCCTAAAAAAAGAACAGACTACAAGTTTCTTCTTAATTCCCAACTATTTGAAGGCCATAGTGGTGAAATGACCATTCACTGACTCATTCAATAAGCATGTTTGAGTACCATACTAGGGATAGAGTGATTAATAAGAATAAGCTAATGCTGGTCTAGAAACATCCAGATAGAATTACTCCAATCTTGAGTTTGTTTTACTCCCTTTTATGGTAAATGTTCTGTTATCTATTGCTGGGTAACAAATCAACTAAATATATCATGTCTTTATAGTTCATAACTATCAAGAATATTGAGAATCAGCTGTATGTTTTATTTCCTATCACTTGTTTCTTTCTCTCACAAAAAGTATAGAACCAGGGTAGGGGAGTAAGGGGTAGGGGTTACTATAGCCAGAGAATACAATAGATCTTGGAGAATCTCTCCATTCTCTGAGACAAGGTCCCCTGACTTCAGTTATGAATCTGGCTTCTCTGGAGACCCCTAGTGACCTTGCATCATGACTGAATCTACCTCAACATCACAATAATCATCAGCAAGTCAGCATATCATATGAAAGGCTCACACTTTGCAAAGATAACACTAAAGGAATGTTTTCCCTAAAGCAGAATGTTCCCACAAAACATATTTTCATCCCAGACCTAACTGTTCTCCCAGGTGTCCTCACCTGAAGTGATGGCCTTTGTTTAAGAGTTACTTCGATCTGGGGTCTCTTGGTAGAGAGACCAACATCAAATAAGAGGAGTGTTCTTCCCAAACATGGGTCTTCCATCTGGAAGGCCAACTTCCTTCTAAGTCAGGGGCCCAGCTCACTCTCCACAAACAGCTGGTTGCGTGTTCCCCAGCCCACAATGTTAACCTAGTTATCATGCTCTTTGTACCATATCTTTGGGTTGGTCACTACGAATATCAAAAATGATGAATCCTAGGATAACCTATCTAACACAGGCCACCTCCTCCACTGCTGAACTCAGTCAATGCAGGAGACCACTGAGGCTAATTCCTCTATCCAGTTTAAGGCCCTAATCCAGGGAGTGATAGCTTTCTCCATTGCATGCATAGAAAGGTCTAGACTTTTTAAAGTCTAGCTCTTACAGATTGGCCCACATTTGGCCAGGAGGTGGCCCTGTATACTAGATTAAAGTTTCCTTCTCTGAACAGCCAAACTTATTGATGATTTGTTCCCACTTAATGTCTCCCTTTATCCTCACACTTCACCTGGCTTCAACCTCCACTATACCATCTAACTTATGAGAGTTTTCAATAGCTTGCTCCCTGAGATGGCATTTTTTGTTTGCGCTCTCAAGCATTTGATGCTACTAAGGACTCCTTCCTCAAAACACTCCCCGCTTCCTTTGTTACTGAATTTCTCCACTCTCTCCATTTCATTCTGCTTTGGTCACTTTGGCTCACTCATTATCTTCAGTTCACTCTTGGATTCCTTGAGACCAGGAGCTAGGCCCTTTTCCTTCCTTGGGCCACCTGCACTCTCAAAACAGCCTCTCTCCCATAAGCTTCACTTACCATTCATGGACAACCCCCAAATTTAAAGGAGCAGCCCACACACTGTTTAGCTTTAAGATATGTATATAAATGATAATAGTAGCAACTAACACTTATATGGTACTCATTCTCTGCCAGGCACTAATAAAAGCTCTTTATGTATGCTTAATTCACTGGAACTCACAGAAAGCTTATATGGTAGGTCTTATCATTATAATCCCATATCACAGATGAAAAAACCTGGGCGTACATAAAGATTAAGAAAGTTTCCCAAGGTCACACAGCTACTAAGAGGCAGCCTAAGTCCAGAGACTGTTTTGTTTTGTTTGCTTTCTGTTTTGCATAGAAGAACTAGTGTACAGGCCATCGGTGCATGGGGGTAAGAGGATTCACCAGAGACAGTGGGGAGCAGAACAGGCAGATTCACTGAAATACACTGACGAGGGGAACAATGGGTGAGACAGGAGAGGTCATGTGGCTCACCTCCCTGGCCTGGGATCAAACTCAGGTCCTAGCAGTGATAGAGTTGAGACTTAAGCCAACAGGGAGGCCCCCAGAGACCATATTTTAAGCACTATACAATAAACTGCCTTGCAATTTATTAACTTACCAAAAATATCACTATTTGACTGTCTCATATAAAATAGAAAATAAACTCCTAATATTTCTCCCTAAATCTGGTCTTTCACCAGCACACCCTATTTTGGAGAATATCACCATGACCCTAACAGTCATTTTGCAGCTCTCTCACCTGCACATTCAAACACCCACCAAATTCCATTCAGTCCACCCTGAAGATATTTCTCAAATCTGAGTTTTCCCTTTCTGTATTATTGCCACCTGAGAAGACCATCCAAGATCTTTCCCAGCCCTGAACAGCCCTACAGGAATAGTGGATTCCCCTCTCCTGCTGTCTCCTCTCCCAGCCACCTCACTCTGTGCTTCATAAAATCCTCACAATATATCTCATTCTTCCTCACAGTCTGTTCCCTCTGTGTGATGCTCACCCTTCACTTCTCCACTCTAATTCCTCAGCCTCACTTGATCTAACGAACTTTTGCTCACATTTCAGAGCCTCTTTCAGAGTTCCGCCTCCCCTGACTTCCTAAGCGCCCAGTGCTTCTCTTGTGTTGCCTTTGAGCAACTGTCAATAAAGCATTGCTTTTGTTGTGATCTCTCTAACTTTCATCTCCCCCTTAGAATGTAAGATCCACAAAGGCAGAAATATTTTCTGTCCTATTTATCCCATAACCCATTTGTATGCATGGGGAAGGTTCTAGAGGTTTGTTTTGTTTTGTTTTGTTTGTTTTTTCAATATAAATGGGTGATAGTTTGGAGAAATTATGAGCAGCTTAAATGGCAAGTCAAAAAGTCAGCATTTAGGTGAGGATGTGAAGAAAAAGGAACCCTGGTACACTGCTGGTGGGAATGCAAGCTAATCCAACCATTATGGAAAACCGTATGGAGGTTCCTCGGTCTACTAGAAATGGAACTACCATATGATCTGGCAATCCCATTCCTAGGAACCTACCCAAAGGACACAAAAACACTGATCCAAAAGAGCACCTGTACTCCTATGTTTATTGCAGCACTATTTGTAATTGGTAAGACCTGGAAACAACCCAAAAGCCCAAAAGTAGAGGACTGGATCAAGAAGATGTGGTACATATACACGATGGAATATTATTCAGCAATCAGAAATGAGAAACTAGGGACGTTTATAGAAACATGATGGAACTAGAAGGAATTACACTCAGTGAAACAAGTCAGAAGGCAAGAGAAAAATATCGGGTGGCTTCACTATTAGGAGGAATATGAAAGAACAACAGCAACAACAAAGAATAAGCTCAAGGAATTGGGTAATTATAACCAAAAGCAAACAGAAAAACTCAACAAGACCAAAAAGCCAGGATAAACCAAAGGGACCAATGGGGGGGGGAGGGGATGGGGGGAGGGTAAAGATGGGGATGAGGGCAGAGGATGCACAAGGGACTGAGGTGATGATGCACTGGTGAAATGGTGGTGGGTACTCCCTGGGGAATACAAATGATGTCAAATATAATTAATTTTTAAAAAGTCACCATTTCTTCAGCAGGTAATAAGGAACCATGGCAATGCTTTACGCAGGGGAATGGTGAGAGTAAAATTCACATTAGGAAATTCATCTGACAGTGGGGTGGGAATGACTGTTGGTACATAAATGAGCAATTAGCCCAATCCTGTATGGATAAGAGCCTGGACTAGAAATGAACAGAAAGGCAGAGTCAATAGATGTTGCAGAGAAAAACCCTGCAGGACATGGTGAGGCCAGTCATTCACTGGTTAGAAACTGGTCAGTTTCATTCTGCTAGTTAGCACAGGAAGCTTGTCTTAGAAGTCTATGATTTAGCCATGTGCAAACAGAAGACTGGAATGAAGGGACTTACTAGTAGGAAAAGGTTGAAAGAAGAGCGCTCATATTTTCCTGAGAAAATTCAGATAAATAAAATAATTCTATTTCAAAAGTAAACATGAAGATAAATTAAGACAAGAGCAGAGGGCCTCCTTGGTGGTGCAGCAGGTTGAGCACTGCACTATGAAGTGACCGCAGCACAGCAGCAAGAGTTCGATCCCTGGCCAGGGAGGGGACACACATGGCACAGCAGACCTCTCCTGTCTCGCCCACTGTTCCCCTCAGCAGTGTATTTCAGTTGATCTACCTGTTCTGCTCCCCACTCTGTCCCTGGTGAATCCTCTGACCTCCTGCAACTCGGGCCTGCACCCCAGCCCTTGTATGCATAAATAAATAAACCTTAAAAAAAAGACAAGAGCAAATAAGTAAAACAATTACCTTTAAACAAAAGACACTCCTCCCTGTGATGAGTTTAGTATCAAAAAGACTATCTGCTGCTACTTAAAAAAATCATCTTTGGATGGTAGCAATAAAAAAAAAGTCTTCTTTGGGCATGTTCTTGTCCCATCAACACCCATTCTTTACATGTGGAATTGAAATTTCATAAACTTTCATCTTTTAAAAATCTACCTCCTCTTATGAAACAAAGCTTCATAAAGTAGAAAGAAAGTACTGTGAGTATTCTCTAGTATCACAGGCATTATAAAATAATCTGGCTGTGAGTGGACTGGGAAGCTGTGGTACATATACATGATGGAATACTATTTAACAATCAAAAAAGAAAATAGATGCATTCATAGGAACATGGATGAAAGTGGAAGGGATTATGCTCAGCGAAATAAGTCAGAAGGCAAAAGAAAAATAACAGATGGTTCCTCCCCTAGGAGGACTACAAGGGAACCAAATAAGGATCAAGGAAAGGAATAAGAACAACAACAATAACAATAAAGACACAACAAAAACCAAAAATGAAAAGACAAGGACAAACTGGGGACACTTGGTGGGGAGGGAAGAGGGGGAGGGTTGAGGGCAGATGGAAGCACGGGGGACTGAGGTGATGGTGCACTGGTGATATGGTGATAGGGAATACATGGGGATTACAATTGATGTCAAATATATATAAATAAAGGAAAAATTTTTAAAAAAATAAAATAATCTGGCTGCAGCTGCAAACACATAATATTTAAACTCACTAATCTGAGTAATTTTACCTTAAAGGCCATTATTTACTTTTAACATTAAAGCGCTTTCCATCATGCACACATAATAAAGGAATGGAATGAACAGCCCCACAAATGAGAAGTCTCTGCATCTCTTAGACTTTCAGAGTTCCTCCCCCACTACTATACTTGGAATATTTAAACTTTTAACTTTCAGGAGTGGCTAACCCATAAGTGAGATATATGTAAGTATATAAAATGTCAGTCTGCATTTCTCAATCCTGGCCTTTTGTACTGAACTTCTAGTCCATGGGAATAAAATGGCACTCAACACCATACACTGCAAAAGTATTTTGGGCGCATCACAGAAATTCTCAGCCAACAAAAGCTTGTCTGAGTCAAAATGCAGTGGAAATTCCTTTAAAAATGTAGCATGCCATACAAATCTGCAAGTAAACTCTCGGCCCCTCCCCATTTCCCAGCAAGGCAGCAAATGGATTAAAAAGGCAAATCTTTAGAAAAAGGCAAATCAGAACTGTAGGCTAAAATGTTTACCCATTAACCAATTGTAGAGTCTTCACATATCCAAGCCTCCATGTGGTAACCAGCTTTCCATGTTTGCGTTAATGTCCCTCTTATCTTAAAAATCATGATTTATCTGAACAAAGTTGTAATAGGGTCAGTGGTTATATCAACAAAAGAATAGTATCTGATCTTGAAATAGAAGGGGAAAAACTCTAAGCAAAGTGCAATTATCGACAAAGCGATAATCCACTCAAACCAAGAGGAAATGGCTTGAACAAAAACAAATGACTTGAATTTTTAAAAAATAAACCATTTCTAAATTATACAAATGCAATTTCCCACTTTTGTTTACTTTGGTCGTATTATTTTTCTCTTTACATATAAGCCAACCAGCGCTTGATAGCTGACTTCATCACAGAGCAGCAAAGGACAGCAAAGTTTCTCTAACTGCCACAGTAGAAGTTGCCCATCGATGCTGATTGGGTTCAGTCTGTACAACTACTGGAGATTCCTGTTTCACATGACTTCTTGCCTTGATACAGAACTAACTGCACCTTTGCAACAAGTCTGTGACATCAGTACTACTGTGTCCATTTTACAGGTAAGGAAACAGAAAGACTGGGTGGTTAGAAAGATTAAACAGTCAGCTGGCAGAGGGATGAGATGTCAAATAAACTCAAGTCATTGACTCTATATTTGTTCCTCCCTCCACCCGCTGCCTGACCCCCAGCAACCCCAACATATATACTGCTTTTTGACTGTTCAAATCAGAATGTCTGAAATTCCTGAAACACGTCCAAGGCTAAATCAAGACTCTTCATTGCCCATGTTAGTCTGACAGCTGTAACTCTTCCAATCCGATGAGTAGAACCAAGCCTGAAATAATCAGCTCCACTTATCAATCTCAAAACAAAATAACTAGATTTGCTTCTATTAACACTAATGACTACAGACCACATGTATCAAGTACTTTAATATTATTTTTAAAATTGTCACTTCCCCTCTTGACTTCCCTGCCATGGCGACCACCTTCATCACTAGCTGAGGACAGAACTAAGGGATACAGTGGGTCTGCAGGGCAGGTTAGCACCCCTGAGCTGCCTCACCTGGTGATTACTCCTAGCACTGCATTGTTTCAAAGCTCCAAACTGGACCCATAAAAATCTTTTTAAAATTAATTATATTTGACATCATTTGTATTCCCCAGGGAGTACCCACCACCATTTCACCAGTGCATCATCACCTCAGTCCCTTGTGCATCCTCTGCCCTCATCCCCATCTTTACCCTCCCCCCATCCCCTCCCCCCCCCATTGGTCCCTTTGGTTTATCCTGGCTTTTTGGTCTTGTTGAGTTTTTCTGTTTGCTTTTGGTTATAATTACCCAATTCCTTGAGCTTATTCTTTGTTGTTGCTGTTGTTCTTTCATATTCCTCCTAATAGTGAAGCCACCCGATATTTTTCTCTTGCCTTCTGACTTGTTTCACTGAGTGTAATTCCTTCTAGTTCCATCCATGTTTCTATAAACGTCCCTAGTTTCTCATTTCTGATTGCTGAATAATATTCCATCGTGTATATGTACCACATCTTCTTGATCCAGTCCTCTACTTTTGGGCTTTTGGGTTGTTTCCAGGTCTTACCAATTACAAATAGTGCTGCAATAAACATAGGAGTACAGGTGCTCTTTTGGATCAGTGTTTTTGTTGGACCCATAAAAATATTATGTCCAATTTGGACCAAATGCTATATTATTGGATGTGTAAATGATAACTGATGGACATGAAAAAAATCTTATGCCCAGATCTGATCTGCTTCACCAAATAGCGTCGACCCTGTTTCCAAGACTGGAAATAAATGCTATCTACTTATTATTCATCTATTTTATTCATTCAACAAATATTGTGTTTGGAAAACCAACTATGTGTCATGTTCTCTGATAGGCCTCAGGGAATAAGAAGTTAACTGAGAGTGTGGAGCTTAAATAACAAAGGCTTTGATGCAGGTTAAAGGGTATGGTGGGAAAGAACAGTGTCTATGGAAGGTGTGCCTACGACAGATTTAGGAGCTCAAAGAGAATACCCCAAAGGAGGTAAGTCTCAGTAAAACTATTAAGGATGTGTGGGAACAGGTCAAGGAAAAGCCTACTAGCACACTGGACATTTTGTCTTCTCTTTTAGCTTCTTAATAGCCTTCTAAGGTTGTTCTCGCCATCTGATAAATGGGGAAACTGAGGTTCCAAAGGATCTCAAAGTTCATAAGGGCCAGCTAGTTTCAGATTCAAACCCAGCTCTGCACATCTCAAAGTCCATGTTTTGTTACTCTTTCACTATTCTCCAAGCAAAATACCTGTCCACAGGTCCCACAGGATCTATAAACATGCAGCAGGGTCAGCCCAAGAAGTCCTCCCACCCTTAGCTTCATTAGTCCTCTTGAAGCTGTGCAGAAGAGGTCCTGGTGCCAAGTACTGCTTGGGCTGCTATCTAAGGCACCACGATAGTGGTGCTGGAGCAGAAGTGTGTAACCTGAGGAGAGACTGTTCAGAAAGCACCCTTCCCCTCGTTGGGAACGCCTGGGTGGTAGACAGGCCGTGTTCATAGTGCCAGTGTTTAATCACCACAAGAGCACCTCCGTGACTCATCTTTCAAAGCCATGCATCCTTCTCTATCAAAATTAATATTACATAGCTCGGTCAGCTGTTTTCTTCCCCAAACCTAATATACAGTGACACTGAGCTGTTTGCATAAAGCCCATTCACTGTCAACAGAAAAGGATTTGAATCCATTAGAGTTACTCAGAAGAAATCCTGATGGATATTGGCAGATCACGGGGATGACTATATAAAACTATAGTAACGATTCCTACCTCAGCTACTTTGACTTAGTGGGCAAAACCATCTTTGTTTGCAAAACCTACTTCATTTGTTCAAAGAACAGTCTCACCACTTACCAGCTGCACCTTCACTGGAAGATCTAACACTGATGAATAAGAATCTTGAAAGACTCCAGGATTCTCATTCTAAAAATCGTTTCTCACTAGCAAGATATATGTATTTGTAGGCAACCTGCTTGATATAAAATTTGGCCCCATAAATAGTCCCTATAAATCTGAGATGTCAGCTTGCACTCTCTTGCTCTCTTTCTTTTTTTTAACATTTTTTATTTATATATATTTGACATCAATTGTAATCCCCATGTATTCCCTATCACCATATCACCAGTGCACCATCACCTCAGTCCCCCGTGCTCCCATCTGCCCTCAACCCTCCCCCTCTTTCCTCCCCACCAAGTGTCCCCAGTTTGTCCTTGTCTTTTCATTTTTGGTTTTTGTTGTGTCTTTATTGTTATTGTTGTTGTTCTTATTCCTTTCCTTGATCCTTATTTGGTTCCCTTGTAGTCCTCCTAGGGGAGGAACCATCTGTTATTTTTCTTTTGCCTTATGACTTACTTTGTTGCTTGCTCTCTCTCTTAATTAAAGATTCTTCCAAACACCTCAGTTAATCAGGATTTCTGGCGAGTTATGCTTTAGGTAACTGAGATGTCTGTGAGCATAGATTAATTTTAAGCTTATTGAGATTTCCTAGATGCTGGGTGCCACTATGTCCAGCAGAGGACCTCCTCTTCAAGGACAACTACTCAGAATCGTAGACAAACATTGCCATTTCTCTGACAAGCCATACTTTGACTCACATCAGTCATGAAAGGGGCTCATCCCTTGCAGGGCTGTCTTCACCATGAGAGCGAGGACACTGTCCTCTGGCTTCCTCTCCTCTCCCTCCCTTTTCAACTCTCATGCCGCACAGCTCCCATGACTGCGTGCCACTTCAGGCAGCCCACAACTTCTTATTGGGCTACTCATTATGGGGAGAAGAGGTCTGCCCAAGTGGTACCTCCCCTAAGGATCTCTACACACTCCAAGGGCTAAGCCAAGACCCTTCATATCCCATGTTACTCTGAGAGCTGTAACTCCCCCAATGCAATAAGTAGAATCAAGCCTGAAATAACCAGCTCTACCTATTAGTCTCCAAAGGAAACTCAATAGAAAATAAGCAGATTTCTTTCTATCAACACTAATGACTACTGACCACATTGTGCCAAGTACTTTAATACTATTTATTGATATGTCATTTCCCATCTTGACTTCCCTGTCATGGGTTCTTCACCCCATTCCTTGTTCTGTTATTCTCAAAGATATCACTCCAGGAAGGCTAAAAGCAGTTTGAATCTATATTTTTTAAGGAATAAAAAGTCAATGTGAGTAAAATAAATGTCACTGAAATATTAATATTGAACCCACTGAGCAGGTGTTCCATTTTAAGAAAGACTTTACCAAGCTAAAGGAACTGCCAGTTGGGTTGATACAATTAAGCAGGCACAGTCTGCCATAACACCTACTCTGTGCCAAAATGTTAGAACTTTAATCAGAAATACACCCTGTTCTTCCAGCCTACCATTGGCCTTTGCCTTAATGGAAACAGTAACATCTGAAGGAATCAATTTTCTCCCATGCTCAGGCAAGAATTAGTTTTATCGTCCTAAAATACTGAGAGGAGTAATGAGAATTTTTTCTCTGCATGATTCGTTTATTTAACCTTTACTGAACACCTGTCAGATAGGGAAGCCTAAGAAGACTGTCATGACTCATGACTTCATTTTCCAGATAAAGAGACAGACATATACACAAGTAAGGTACACTACAACTTGAAAGATGCTCACTGGGATCATATAAGGGGTCCTCCTAGGAGCATTTTTATAGGCGACTAATAATCTCCCAAGGTGAGGCAGGCAAGAGATTTCAGGAAGAGGAGAGAGTACTTGCAAAGGCCTGGAGTGAGACGGCAGGGCCAAGAGATTCCGAGTGAAGGGCACCTGGCCCTTATCCACAGCCACGCTCCCAATTTCCTACAGTTGGAAAAACAGTCTTAGGAACACAGCCAGATACTCTGTTCTATAAAGGCCAGTGAAGAATTGAATCCACTGCTTATAAACTCACAGAGCTGACAGATTGAATGAGGTACCACGAAGTAGTAAGGGGTAAAAAACTGGCCTGATTGTGTGTATTGGCACCTCTACTACTAGCTGTGTGATTTGAGACAATTAAATTTTCATAGTTTCAAGTTCTTTATCTGTAAAATGGTGATAAAATATACAATTATAGGGTTAGTATATATGAAGGACCAGAGATGCAGAGAAATAATCTCCTACCACATAGTAGTTTTGGGTTTCCTCTTCAGTCTTATCTCTCTATATGGAGAATCTAAATAGAAATGACTGTTCCCAATCACAGAAGAATGAAGCAACTCCCAGCATCCAGGTCTGTAGTCTCAGATAAGCAGAGGAGCAGAAGATACCAGGGAGTGTCTTATTTGGCAGAACAGACTCATGTGTACCCCAAATACATCAAAAGACCAAAGTCATATTGAATGATATGCAATATGAACCAAAGCTTTAGATCCCATTATTTGCCCTTTCGCTGGTCTTCTAATTTTTTTCCTTTAGCAATTTCTTGGGTCTTTACCAACTAACATTCTGTATCTCCTCAAGAAACAATGAACACCTTGAGGGGCAGGTCAACTAATTGCAAAATCCAAGGCTCTATTCTAGACAGCAGAGACCAGCAATCTGAAAGCTAAGTAAAAAAGAGGAGAGAATCACAGGAGGACGTAGAAAGGCACAAGACACACGCACTTCGCGTCCTAGCTGAGGATCAGCTCTGCCCTGAACACCAGGATTCCCCAGGCATGAAGGATAACAGTGTTCTGGTAGAGACCTAGACCTGGAAAAAGATTTTCCAAATCTTGAGGTTCATCCTCTACCCCTATTCCCAAGACTACCTAAGAACTATAGCAAAGATGGAAATATGTCTAATTATAAAAGAGAACTTCATTTCTTACAAGCCAGTAAATGGATTTTATTTTCATTCTCTTCTCTGCCTCCCCAAACTCAGGAAACACAAGCAGATTGACTTCAAAGAGCTCTGAGTGACAAGTAAAGAAAACACAGCAGAAAAGAGAAGGGGAGAAATGTGTCCAATTAAATCAGTAAGATTTAATTGCCCACATGGAGTTAAGCTGAACAAGGGTGATAGCAGAGGAGAGCTACAGGTGGGAATATCTTCATGCATTAGGGCCTAAATTTGGGGTCTGGAAGACTCTGAGGCAATTTAACCCATTTGTTTAATCCTTCAGTTTCACTAACAATACCAGTTTAACAACCATGTTAACTACTTTCTGGATTACTCCCAACCTCGATTCATTCATTTACTCATTTACTTATTCACTCACTAGGGGACAACTACTATGTGCCAAGGATGAATCTAGGCCTTCAGGATGCTGAGCTCTGAAATCATGCAGACGTATGAGGGGTTTTGTCTTGCTAAGAGCAATCCTCATTATCTGATTATGAGTATCTGTGAAGGGAAGGAGTCATGTCATACTGTGTCCTCTCTCTTCACTGCTGCCATCAACAGGGCAAGACACCTCAGAGGTGCTCTACAAATGTCACTATCTGACCCATAACCTACAAGAGAGTTCTCTAACCTCAGGAGAGCATTTAATCCATTAAAGTGAAACTTCTCCAGGAAGGCGTATTTTATACAGTAGATTTCAAAAGACCGCCCAGGTACCCAGTTACGTAATCTGACATGATAAAGGCCACATTCAGAATGTCCCTAAAATGTGGGCACATGTGGTCCGGGACATGAACAGACTCCAAGCTCGCAATTGCTTTGTTTTAACCTTGGCAGCCCTGCAGCTTGGCTCCCATATTCAAAGGGATGATGTATTTTCCCATATTTATTATTTGCACTGGACTACTGAGGAAAAAAGCAGGGCAGCAGGCTGATGTGTCTCAGTGTTCCTGCCAGGAATAACAGAGAGGCCTTGCACCAGCGCCTCATTAGCTTATGGAAAACAGTTCCCTAAGGAAACTGCAGGGTGTAAATAAATTTAAAACATTTCAGCCTTTTGAGGCCTGCAGATGCCAAATTTGTAAAGCAGTGGTGGCTCAAGAACGTTGTAACATTCTGTTGCACGTCTCATAAATTTAACATAAGTTCTATAGTCTGTTAATAAGCAAAATAATGTGATATCATGAACATAGTTTTTTAATGCAATATGCATTACTTTTTTATAAGAAGCAAAAGTTTAGTTGGTAAGGTAAGTTCAGTCTTAAAAAAAACAAGATCCTTCTAGAGATTCACTGCATATGCCTTCCTAACTCAGGGACCTGATGAGAAAATATCCTCTGTCAACTGTATACGATGTATACAGGCAAAACCTGCTCTAGCTTCATATATTAAATGTGCCTCAAACGCAGTGAGCACTATGACAGTGTTTTACAAAAGAGAAATGGGTCAGGTTTAAACTTAAATCTCTATCTGGATATATCTCTGTAAACTTCTAAGATACATAAAAAAGAGTGGTATTTTAGACTTAAATCATAGAAAACACTTACTGTAATCCTCTCATTTTATAAATAAAAGCACTGAGAACTAAGAAGCAAAACAACTTTGACCAGTCATACTGTAAGTCAGCAGCAGAGGTAGGAGGCGAGCATCAGGTTCTGTGTCCACAGCTCATAGAAATGATGGGCTCTGGGACCTCCCTGGTGGCACAAGGGGTTAAAGTGCAGCCACTGCAGTACGTGTCTGATCCCCAGCCAGGCAGGAGACCCACATGGCACCGAAGACCTCTCCTGTCTCGCCCACTGCTCCCCTCAGTGGTGTATTTCAGTAGATCTGCCTGTTCTGCTCCCCATTCTGTCTCTGGTGACTCCTCTTACCCACCCCCACTTCTATATGCAAAAGTAAATAAATTAAAAAAAAAAAACAAGACTGATAGTATCAGGGTTGCACAGCACTAAGCACCCTGCCTGGCACATGGAGAGCACTATGATTACTGACTGCTGTCACCATGTCATTATTTCTGCTACCCCACGGTGCTAAGTAATGCGGCTTATTTCCAGTTCTGTCAATGGTGATGATTTCTCCAGATGCTCAAACTATGGTTAGCCTTACATCTATTATCAGAATATTTTAAAGTGTTGTATTAACCCAGTTTTTGTTTACTAGGTGATCCTCTCCAATATTAATTCCTGGTCCTAGGAAATCTCACACATTGTTAGGGTCTCTTAATAGTGTACAACATATTGTTCCCCTCTGAATCATGATTTAACCATTGGATACTAATGGCCTGTAAACACTATAAGGCCAGGACCCACACATACTTTCTTTCATCATCACAACTCTAAATCCTAGAATATGCTGATCATTCAACAACTATTTGAAATTCATGGTGCTAGATGAGGGGGACACAAAGGCAAATAAAACATGGTCCTTCTTTTAAGAACTTTACCATCTGATGAGGCGCATTCTTAAATCTATTCCAGTTTTTACACTATACCACTTCTATAAGTTATTGGGTTATTTACCTCTTTACAATATGATCCATATTCTAAGAGTAGCCCTAAGCAAGACTTCACCCAAGATTTGCCCTAAATTATAGTCCTAACAATAACAGCAGCACCCTGAGTTAGTTAGAAAAAAGTGATCTTTAAGAGACATATGGAGATTTATACTATATAATAATAAAAAAGAACAAGCTAAATAAAAAGGCTATGTAATTTTATAAAGAAAGAAAGAATAAATTAACCTAGATTTAATTCAAGCTGGTTAAAATGTACCTCTCTAAAGAACTGAGTTCTGAGAAGTCATTTGGTCTCTACTAAAGGTGTATAGCACATGAGTTAGCAGAACAAAGGTCTCAGTGGATTTTACAAATCAGAAGATGCAGATTAATGCCAATAACTAACAAGCTAAGGCTAGCACTGATTTTGGAGTAGCAGGGATTCCTAGAAATTCTCAGCCAGGGTCCCAGTTTATAGGGGGATTTTTCAGGGGTGTAGTTAGCAATGCTTCTCAAGCATTAATGTGGATCAGAATGCCCTGCGGCCCTTGTTAAAACACAAATAACTGGCTTACTCAGGAATTTCTGAGGTAGCGTCCAAGAATTTGCATTTTTAACAAACTTCCAGGTGATGTTAATGCTGCTGTTTCAGGAGCCAATTTTAGGAAAAGGACATTAAAATATACACAATCTCAAGACATCTGGACAGCAAAGAATGAAAGAATACAAGAACCTACATAGTACAGACTACGTTGCCTTTTCTTTTTAATTCCTTGAGCCAGTACCAATTATGTACTGGCTATATATGTACAGATATATCAGAATGTCTCTCGAGCCAAAGGACAAGATGAAAGAATGAAGAAATCATTCCAGTTAAGGGAACAAATGTAGAAAACAGCCTGAGATGAAAACTCAAAAGAATAAAAATAAATAAATACATATGGTTCCTGAGATAGAGAAAAATCAGAACCAGAGCCAAGGGAATAAAGAGTAGAAGAACTTGACAAAGGGCAAAGTGGCCGAGAAGACACTGCACCACCAGAGCAGCGTCAAAAAACTGGGGTTCCCTCAAGCTAAATTACAGACCTAGGAGTGACACTGCAAATTAGTAGGCACTTACTGCCACTACAGACCCTGTCCTAAAGGACATGTTTCCCTGAGACCTTACAACATTCTCAGAGGCAGTTATTATCTCTCTATGATAAATATGGAAATGAAGGCTCAACAAGATTATAATATCTCTAAGGAAGCTCGTAAATATGGATTCAGGATTTGAATTTGTGTGTCTGACTCCCATTCCTGACTTTAATTGCCCATCCTATGGGACTTTGAAACCAAAAGGAGAAGATATTGAAGAAAACCATAAATAGTACACATAGCTAGAAAGAAGTAAGCACTTATAGTAGGAGGGAGTACACTGTAGTAGCTCAAGCTTCAACTTTGAGGCCAGAAAATTGCATACAACTCAGGAAATCTTTTCTTCTCTACTTTCAAACACTTTGAGCTCTTGTTTCTCTACCAGTCATTCAACATTCAGCAACCTTGTGTTGATGCTGTGTTTTTTCAAATAACTGTCTAACCTCCCCCGATGAACTAAAAACATCATGTCTTATTCATCACTGCATCCTGCCTTGGGCCTTGCACAGAGTTAGCACTTAATAAATGTTTGTTGCTGCTGTTAATGATGAAAAACAAATGCTTCTGGTAATTCTGAGACATCTGACGTGCCCAACCCCAACCCACCCACACTCTGTCATCATTTCTTCCCCTGTAGGTAAACAATGTCTCTTCCACCAGCAATTTCTACAAGTCCTTCCCTGTGTCCTGACTAATTGGGGACAAAAGAAACGCTTGTTATTTGTCTCGGTCTGGATGGGGATCTCTAGCTGTCAGGGGTTCATGGCTCTCTTACATCCCAGCACCCACCTCCCTAGACCTGCTTTTGCTTGTCAACCAGCTATAAGATCTTCTATACAGTCGATCTGCCTGTTCTGCTCCCCACTCTGTCTCTGGTGCATCCTCTCACCCCCTGCACCTCTGGCCTATACCTCAGCTCTTGAATGCATAAATAAATCAATCTTAAAAAAAAAAAAAGGTTTTCTATATAGCACTAACATCCCTGGGCTTCTGGCCCTAAAAGTTGGCCTCTCACACAGGGTTATCATTTAAAGAAAGGAGATCATTTATCTGAAAATACTCTGAAAAGTCTCATGTCTATGCACAAAAGAAGAGTTTTCAGAAACCAACTTACCCCTTTTAGAAGATCACTTAATTTGGCATCCTGGCAACCTAACCACTTGAAAGAACTGTCCCCTTTTCTTAGAACCTAGTTTTGTTTTTGTCTTAAACAGAGAAAGTCTAAAGCATTAGAGAGAAAGTGGTTCAGAGAGGAATCCTTAGGCAGAAAGATATTTGAAATGTTCATTTTGTGGTGTTCATTTTCTCCTGTGGCCTAATTCTAAATTTACACATGCTGAAAGATGTTTCTTTTCTTTCAAATGCTTCAGAGAATAGCCTTGAGAAAATTGCTTAAACATGCAAGAACTTGAGAACAGAAGGTCAGGCAGACTTTGGAAACCTTAGTCCACACAGATTTCTCAATGCCACTGCCATGTTTAGGTATGTAGATTCCACAAAATCCTTCCATTGGCTGAGAGGGATCAGGAGAAAGTTGCCTCCCTGCTGTCCCTCTTAGTTGTTACTTCTTTTTTTACATATATTTGACATCAATTGTGGTCCCTATGGAGTCCCCACCACCATTTCACCCGTGCACCATCACCTCAGTCCCTTGTGCTCTTTCTGCCCTCCACCCATTCCATTCCCCCCTCCTCACAGTGTCCCCATTTGTCTTTGTCTTTGTTTTTGTTGTGTTATTATTATTATTATTATTATTATTTTACTAAGAGGCTACTGAGAGATGAGAATGCCCCCCCAAAAAATGTTCTTTCTCCTCTACAGAATATCCCAATTAAGCTGCTAATGAATACACATTGACATGACATGGCCTGCTAAGTCACCCTCAAACATCTATTGAGTGTTTACTATGTGCCTGGCAGGACTATAAGTCCAGTCAAGTCTTAGGTTTCCTCTATGTGACTAGAGGCCCTGATAACATAGAAAATTCGTTGGTCAAAATCTTAGTGGCCACACCAATGTAATTCTCCTTGAAAGAGTTTCCTTCATCTTCTACTGTCCTTACCATTTCAGATCATTGATTGCCTTAGGCCATTAATAGATGAACAGATGATCATAAAAACATATGGAAAGTATACATAAAATATAAGGCCTTTCCCTTACCCATGAATGGATAAACAACTGTCTTAGTCATATACGGGGTGGGTTAAAAACAGAAATCTGTGTTCTCACAGTTGTGGAGGCTAAAAGTTCAAATTCTTTAGCTGGTTTCTGGTAAAAACTCTCTCCCAGAATTGGGGGGCGGGGAGAAGGGTTGAGGGGTAGGGAGAAGAGAGAAAAGCTCCCTGGTATCTCATCTTATAGGAGACAGGACTTCATCTAACCCTAATTGCCTCCCAAAGGTCCCACCTACAAATATCATCACAATGGGGGCTAGAGCTTTAACATCTGAATGTTGGGGAGATACAAACCTTCAGTCTAAAACCATCCAAGAGAATGTAGAGAACTATCCTCCATTCACTAGGAGAACCGCACCTCTGTTACTTCCTCGAGTAACAGAGCCTTGGGGCTCCAAGCAGCCTCCAATCCATCGACTTCCAAAAGCTTAAATGTGTCAAGATTGATAAGTCCTACATATGGGTCCTGAACCCCTAGACTTCATTTAGCCTTCTTCCTTCATTTATATTATTGTATGGCCTTAGAGATTAAGATTTTATCAAATATTACAGGCAAACATAAGCATACTGTTTTATGTAACTTCATTTTTATACAAGCACTTGAGAACTAAACCAAAAAATTAGAAGACTAAGGATAAAAAAAGCCTGAGAGACCCATTTCTGCCCCATGGCTCCTTTGTATGAATGTCTCCCAGCATGTGCTCTCAGCACAGGTATGATATACAAAATGAGTCTGTATTCAACAGACCACAAAGCCCATGTGCTGAACCACCAGGCAAGACTGCCACTTAAAGAAATAATAACATTACCACAAAGATAATAGCTAACATATATGGCGTGCTTAAATGTTGAGGTACCATGTCAAGCTATTTCCATTTAAACACATGTCACCCTGGAGGCAGGTACAAGTGTTAACTTCACTTTAATAACAACTAGTCATGCCTCCCTGCACTTCTGACTCAATATTCTTGTCTATCACTTGTTTCTCCATCTTGTCAGTCAAGAAGGCCTTTTCAAATGGCCTTAAATTCTGTGTGGAACAGAGCAGGGTGCATCCTGCCTTTCCTTCTTCTAATCCACAAAACAGCAAGATGTCAAAGGCCCACTGTGCTCACAAGGATGATATCTGGAAAAGAGCCAGACAAGATGCTTTCTGCTGGTAGTTTCTTATTTTCTGTCAATTCACATGCAGCCCGCAGTCTGGTACTGAGAGAAGCAAATCATATCCAGGCACACGCTGAGAAACAGGGCCAATCCCACTCTGCTGGCAGAGTTACAGCCCCCAGCCTGCCCTGCAGCTGAGCCGGCTGCTGCTCCGTTCTTCTCAGGTTCCACTGAATGGTGGTGGAACCTTCCCTACGAGGGCAGATGTGAGCCTATAAGCTGCCATCCACCTTCCCAGCCTCCTCCAGGATGTTAACAGAAGGTGCTGGATTCTTTTCTACTGTTGTTCAGAAAAGCAAGTGTTGCTGGACCTGACTCTCCCCAAAGTTCCTACAATTGACCACATCTCTTGCTGACTCCCAGGCTTCCCTGTTGGCTTCAGCCCTTTGCAAGTCTTCAGGGTAGAGGCTGACATCACAGCATGCCCAAAGTATGAAATAATAAGTGGGCCATGCTCCAAGAAAATGTCTTTCTTCCTCACTGGACCCCCAAAGCAGGCCACATACCCTCAGATAGGGGTTTTGTGAAGCCGAGCGCATATTCAGTCACCTCACTGATCTCCACTTGGGAACCAAACAGGTGAGATGGCTTTTGGAAATAGCAGCTCCACACACAAATGCTATGACTACCAGGAATGGGGCCTCCTGTTTTTTAGAAAATGCTTTAGTGTTCATTACTATATCAGTGTTCCCATGGTAGTTTTTTGGGTGTTGGTGTCATTACTTTCTGACTAGTAATCTTTAAGGACCTGTGTGATTCCCCCACAGTCCCAAATCATCTTCTGGGTCTGGAAGGTCGTCCACACCCAGCACAGCCAGAACTCACGTGGTTTGACAGAAGGGGTACAGAAAGGCCCCACTGACCCAAGTCTTTCCTCTTTTGACAGAAAATGTCACTCATTTAAGCAAGGAAGCCAAGCTGAACAAATTTAAAAGCCAGAATTCAACACCATTATCAAAACAAAACAAAAAAGGCCTCAACTATTTTTCTAATTGATAACCGTATCAACCATCACCAGGTTCTGAAAGCCACATGCTACTATTCCAAAGGATGAAACGGTTGTTTCTTTCACTTTTTCTATAGTTGAGCTGAATCTGCTCAAAAGCTCCTATTCCCAAGCAGAGTAGAAAAACAATAAATTTTCTAGTTAATTTTACCCAGTCTCTTCCCACGTAAAGCAATTCTGTGTGGAGTAGATATTCTGTCACAGTTCAGACTCATTTTCAGGGCTGTTTCTTATCTCTCACACACTCTTTCCTCCTAACATGGCAGATGATGTGGTGATGCTGCTTGCTAAAGGCAGTGAGAGGGGAGTGTCCCCACCACCCTTCTCTACAAAGAACAACGATGTTCCCAGCACCTGGGCTTTGGCCTCTGCCCACTGCAAACTCCTGAGGTGTTAGCCACAGAAGACACATGTGGTCTAAGAGCAAGATCAAAAACAAGGAAGAAAGAAGAGGCTCTCTGAGCATCTGCAAGAAGTGGGAGGGGGAGGTCACCAGGAAGAGCAAAGGCAGTGAATAGGAATCACCAAAGAAAAAGAGAAATAAGACATAATATTTCTTGGAACCCTGCTACATGCCAGGCCCTGTGGTAAATAACTGTGGCAAATATGAAACCTATTTCATTTAGTCCTTTCCCATTGAGTCAGAGACCATTATTTTCATTTTCAAAGGATAAAAATGGCTCAGACAGTTACGAAACCCCTCATGGGTCAACTCAGTCAACAAAAATTTAAAGTGGAAATTATCTAGGCACAGTTCCCATCTTTAGCAAACAACCTACTCAGGTCTGAGTTAGGTGAAACAACCAACCCTAAATACCAGGTGTCAGGTGCTCTCTCCACACTCATATCCCTACCTTTCCTAGAACCAGTCCCTGCAAACATGACCCCTCTAAGTGGTTCCTCTAAAGATCAATGTTTAGCTCGAAAGACAGGGTGGTTGTTCAGTCTTTGCACCGGGTGCAAGCCCGAAGGAGACACAGAGCATGAGAAGTACCTTTGCTTACTCTCCATTGTGTGCAGAGTAGGGGCATAGAAGGGAGCATCTGGCAAAAGTGATGCTTCCCAACTCCTCCTATAAATTTTTCTCAACAAAGTTCTGCCTCAAAACACTGAGCAGTGTGATCCAAGGTAAATTATTGTTGTTTTGTACCAGAGAGATGTGCAAGTTGAAGAGAGCACTTAGATGTCAAGAGTGGATATGTGCCTCCATGTTGCCTGCACAGAGGTTGGGAACAGGCCAGCAGATAGAGAGGTCATTGTCAGAAAGATTTACATTTACGCAGCAGACTCAGGAAGGCTGCAAGAGTTATGTAGCTCAATGAAGTTCAGGGTTAACTGATACATCATAAGAACATAAACCAGTGGTTTCTGAAGGTGACCATTAAGCACAGCACTCAGTCTTCTTAGATCTGGAAGCTATTCTGCAGGGTGTCCTGTTAAATGCCTTTTTATTATCAGCAACTGGTCTTCTTTAAAAGATTCCTGCAGCTAGCAGCCTTCTACTGGCAAAACAGACTCAGAAAAAGTGGAATTTTTCCCCGTATAAGTGTCAGTCATACAAAGCTACTTTAGTAAAAAGACACAAAGCCAAAGTTACAGGAAAGTCTCATTTAAAGGCCAGGCCCTTGCTGGTTTGGTAGCATTGAATGCAAAATCAGGTTCCTTAAACATGGGCCATGCTGGTCTGTTTGCTCAATATGCTGCCAGGATTCAGTTTGTGTATCAGGCAGAGAGGCTGGGAATTCTTTGCTGCAAGCATTATCACCACAAACATTTTTGCTTTAAGACAATTTTTCCATTAAAAAAAAAAAGATAAAATCATGAAAACCAAGAGAGATGCTAATTTAAAAGGACTTAATGACTTAATGAAAGACTTTTTCTTCCTTTTTTCTTAATGTAGATAGTTATAGGAACTCCAAATTGCATTCATCTCAAACCAACGTGCAAGGGTCTACATGGATAATAGTATAGCACACACTCACAAATGCGATTACAGAGGAGGTGTGCAAACTCTGACCACAACCATATATATAATGGCTTTCAGTGGGATTCCTCTCATTTCTTCTTCATCCCCCCCACCATCACCCCGTATGTCCCCCTATTCCTTTCCCTTCCACCTCCCTCTCTTTCAGAGCCTTCAGGAAGTTTGTTGATAACCACCAGGTTCTAAAAGTATTTTATGTTTTCAAATTGTTACATGATTATCTAATATTTGTTTTTATCGTTCTGACTTGTTTTGTTATATATAATTTTTTCAGATTCCCTTTTTGTTGAAAATGACTATTTCATCCTTCTTGTGACTGTGTATTATTCCATGATATGTATGTACCACTTTTTGATCCATTTGTTCTTTGAAGGACATTTGGAAAGCTTCCATAGCCTAGCTATTGTAACTAATGGTGCTGTGAATATTGTAGAACGCATGGAGTATTTTGTTGATAGTTTCATATTCTGTGGATAGATGCCCAAGAGTAGGACTGTCAAGTTGTATGATACTTCTAGTTTCAATTTTTTTAGATAAATCCAAATTGTTTTCCATAATAGTTCAACCAGTTCACATTCCTGACAACAGTATAATAAGGTTCTTTTTTCTCTGCATCCTCTCCAACACTTGTTGTTGCAGGTGTTTTTGACACAAACTATTTTCATGGGTATGAATAAATCTGCCTCTTACTTATTAGGAGTGATGATGAATTTTTTTCATGTCTTTTGGCCTTCTATATATCCTCTTTGGTGAATTATCTGCTGCCCATTTGCTAACTAGGTTAATTGGTTTTTTGTTGTTGGATTGTATGAGTTTTTTAATGTATGGATATTAACCCCTTATCAGTTGCATATTGTACAAATATTTTTTTTTCAAATCAGTAGGGTGTCTCTTTAACCATTTAGCATTTTCCTTCACTGTATCAAAATTTTTTAACTTGAGAAACCCCAATTATTTATTTATTTTAAATTCCCTTGCCAAATGGGTTGAGTCACCAAAAAGATCTTTATTGTTGACAATGTGGAATATATTGCCAAAATTTTCAACTATGTATTTTACTGTTGCAGGTTTTATATCTAAATCTTTTTTTCTGACTTATCTAAGATTTTTTTTTAAATTTTTCCTTTATTTATATATATTTGACATCAATTGTAATTCCCATGTATTCTCCATCACCATATCACCAGTGCACCATCACCTCAGTCCCCTGTGCTCCCATCTGCCCTCAACCCTCACCTTCCCCCTCCCCACTAAGTGTCCCCAATTTGTCCTTGTCTTTTCATTTTTGGTTTTTGTTGTGTCTTTGTTGTTATTATTATTATTATTGTTCTTATATCCATTTGAAATTGTTGTTTCTCTATGGCATTAGTGAGTAACCCAACTTCATTCTTTTTACTGTGGCTTTCCAATTTCCCTCACACCATTTATTAAAGGGACTGCTTCTTCCCCATTTTATGGTCATGAATGTTTTAATCATAAAGTAGATGCTGGTATATTTGTGCATTTATTTCAAGACTGTTGTTTCTGTTCCACTGGCCCATGTATCTATTTTTGTGCCAATACCATATTATTTTTAATACTGTTGCTTTATAGTAAGTTTGAACTCAAGTAATGTGATATCCTTCTCTCCATTTTCCATAAGATTGCTTTTGCAATTCAAGGCCTTTTGTGATTCCATGTAAATTCAATATTTTTTGTTCAGTTCCTTTGAAAAATATTTTTGGGATTATTATGTGATTAAATTTGTCTATCATTTTAGGCAAAACAGCCATTTTTATTATATAGATTCTCCCCATTCCTGAGCACAGGCTATTCTTCTACCTCCTATGTCACTAAGTCTTTTAATAACATGTTGTAATATGAAGAAATCAAATAAAGAATCAGGGAAAAGAATAACAATTTTTAAAAAACAATAAAACAAAACAAAAATAAACAGATAACTATAAATCAGAGATATTTTATGGGAGAGGGGGAGGGATCACCATGAGGGCAGGAAGAGCACAAAGCACTACAGTGATAATGCACAGGTGAACTGGTGGTAGAAATTCCACGGGAACAACACCTGATGTCAAATTTATATATATAATATAAAATATGTAAAGAAATTAATTTTTAAAAATAACATGTTTCAATTCTCATTGTATAGGTCTTTTACTTTCTTTGTTAGGTTGATTCTGAGGTCAAACTAGACATTTGATGTGGGTGTGGTATAGTACACACAGATGTCAAGGTATGCAGCTGTACCCCTGAAACTTATGTAGTGCTATAAATCAGTGCTCAGAAAAAAACAAAACCTCAATAATTAATAACTAATGCTCTCAAAGACTGTTGTGAATTACTAGTCACCTCTTTGATATTTTCCATACCTTGGTAAACTTTTGATTTTGATGGGTAGGAGGGATGACTGTACTCACCAAAGGATCTACAAACTTTATCAATAAATCTTATTGCCATGTTTTCTATCAAGTTAATGTATAAGGTTGTTACCCACTATTTAAGACCATCAGGTCTCCTCCTTACTATACAGACCATTATGAGGACTAAAGTTTACATAATATAAAAAGTAGAATACCACACCAGTTGAAATCAAACTGTCAAATCAAATATAAATTTGATTGTTATTTTATCTTTACAGAAAAATTGCCTTACAATCTAGTAGTTGTGCATGGAAAATAATTGTGCTGAAAAGGCTTGCACCAAAGAACATAAGTAGTGAGATTACCTAGAACTGTCCAGCCTAATCTATATTCTGAAACATGTGCTACTGGGTGACATATACTAGAGTTAGGTGATGTATATTCAATCAGGGAAAGAAATTTAAAGTAACTGAGAAAGTTTTCTGAAGTTCAATCACTTTGCAAGGATCAAGGATACAAATAAATGTCTCCTAAAACTTTAGAAGTTAAGTCTGTAAATGAAACAGTAAAAAATGAGAAAAGAAAAATCCATTCTTATGGAGACTTACAGTGCCTGCAATTTTCTGCACATATGACAGTGGCTACCCAACTATCATTCCCAGTCGCCTTTAATGTCTTGTGTACTGCCACTATAGAAGTTGAGAAAAACTGAACATTTTTTCCAAGCCTCCCTTGCAGCTAGAGGGATTATATATCTGGCCAGTGGCAAGCACAGGAACATCTTGGAGGAATTTAAGAAATATTTTCACTTCCTAATGAGAAGAGAGGGATGATATTGCCCTCAAGCTTGGTACCAAGAATTATGTAGTCATCTTGCAACCATGAAGGGCTAACCCAGAGAATTCCAGATGCTGAACCAGCACCAGAACATACTAGAAGAGTTTAGTCCTGGAGCCACCTTTCTCCAAATTTCTTTTTAAATAAACAATAAATCATCTTTTGAATAGATTATCACTTATTGGTTTTCCTGTTACTTGAAGCCAAATGCGTCTGCAGGACACAATGAGTAGCTTCTGCTCACACTTGAAGTAGAATGTGGCATTTCACTGCAGTATCTAAAAGGAAATCCCATTCTGCCAAGCAATACCAATTCAGGTAGATTTTTGCTGAAAATATTACAGGAATACAAAGAAGGAGGTTAGGCTACACACAACCCAGTGAGATTTAATAGAAATTCAGAATCAATGTGTTTCCCTCTAAAGTCCCAGTTTGGACCCAATTACCCATTTTTCTCACACAGATTCTAAGCCCCACTATCTTTGATCTTCACTGTCTCCTAGATATATCAAATTCCAACTGCTTTTTTTACCTCCAGCAATTTAGTTCTTTCCTAGTCTCCAAACATGAATTCTTACACCCAACACTCTACATTACACCATCACTTCCACTCAGTAGGGACTGCTCTCCATAGAAGACAGAGCCTAAGGATAATAAATACAGATAATTCTTCTTTAAAAAAAAAAAACAATTTGTTTCTTAACACCCTTTACCATCTCCCACTACCAGAGTTTGAATGGCTAAGTGTGAAGGGAAAGAAAGGAAAGAAAAAGAAAGAATGGTAAGGTTTCCTTCATTGCTTACTTTTCCCCCCCTCCCCAAAACAAACCAATAAACTAAAAAAAAAAATTTAGAAACCCTTTTTTCTATTTCCCCCTTCCTCTCCATCCTATACCTTTAAATTTCCTTCCATTAGTAAACTTTTTGAAAGACAACCTATATACCACTTACCCCTTTCCCATTTTCTTTCTTCTCACTTACATCCTCACCTATCTATGGCTTCAGCCTCCTGTCACTGCAATAGAACTTCTTAGACCTAAAACCTCTCTGTGTAAAATGACCTGTCCAAACGAAATTAGGTGCTGACAAGAAAGTAAGGTGGAGTTTCATTTTGATGTAAGTTCCTATCTTGAGGACCCTAGGACCCTATCTTGAGGTATCTTAGGACCACAGCTCAAATTAAAGGGCTAAAATTATTAACTTGGAATCCCCCATGGCTAAGGCACATACCCACAGCTGATTCACCACATCCTGCCCAGGTGTGACAAAACAAACTTGGACCCAAGGGGCAGATGGCCACATCCACTCAAGACTCTCAGGTATAAACCAATGCCAAAAGTGTGGGAAAGTGCAATCTAAGACACAACTGGTGGCAAGTGATGATGGGGCTGACTGAACACACTAATGAGCTTCCGGTTTCCTGAGATACATGCAGCTTTCCCCCATGACTTAGGCAAACATGTGATGCAAGGATAACTCCCAATACTTTCTCACCTAACTGAAGTTATAGATGCCCAATGCTACAACCTCCCTGCAGCACAGAAAAATAAACTACGGAGATTTCCAGAAGCTTTTACCACCTTTTTTTACATTCTTTCTAAAAGCATGAAATTTTGTGGGGTTTTTTTGTTTTTTTTAAAGTTCAAGAGATTTCCTACATATTGGGGTTAAAAATTGAAATCCAAGAGTCTGGTTCTATCTCTCGAAACCTCTCTGCTGACTGCCTATAGTAGGAGGAAGGAGTGCAGCTGTTGGGCTTCCTTCCCTGGGCTTACAAAGGGTGCTTCAGAAGAGGGCCTGGAATTGGGACTGTTCATTTGTCACATGACTGCAAATGGCATGAAACTGAATCATGTGGAAAGGAGACGGGAGTAGCTGCTAGAGCTATGGGGGCTCTTGTCTTGCTGCAGCACCATGGCTGAGCTTCAGCTGAAGACCTTCCTTACTCTCTGAGGTCTCCCCTTGATCGGGTGACATATTGCTGGCCTCATCTTAGCCCAGCTGTCACTTTCAACTCCATTTCTGCCAGGTATCATGAGGCCAAAGAAAAGGCTGGAGGAGTAAACCAGGGATATTTATTCAAGCGTTTTTGTTCATGTTTTGTTTTTTCATTGCACTATGTTCTTTCCCAACCCTACTTATAGAAAAAGCTTTGCCAGAAAACCTGGTAGCACCAGCTGCTTCAGATGAGAAGCATTTTAAACAGAGCTCAGAAGAGGCCAATTACCTGCTTGTTTGTTTGAGTAGGTTTCACTCAGTCGGCATTTGCTAGATGCAAGCTGCTTTGGAGGGCACATAATCGTTCAGTTGATTTTATTCCATACACATGTACATATGACAGGAATTCCTCAGAAAACACATTTTGAGTCCAATCACTGTGTGCATTACAGAGTTGTTTTTCCACTAGGAATGGAGGGAATGGAAAGGATCCTGCTTTCTTGCTTATTAAAAAGAAAAAAAGTCAAAGTGCATAGTACTTTATTGCAGACCTAGAACAGAAGTCTCGCTTGCTTTGCTTTGATAGCTGACTATTCCCCTGGTTCCTCCACTAGCACAAACCAGACCTCCAAAACTTATCTAGGACCCTTCCCCTTCAACACTGCATCCTATGAAGCTAACAGGAATTACCAAGTGGAAATGAGAGAGTCCCACAATCAATTTTTATCTTTCAAAAATCATATTTCAGTAAAATTATCAAATCATGTCAGGGTCTAATAAGGACCCAAGGGTCTAATATGTTCCCAAGTTTCATCTGTGTCTGTTTTAGAGGGAAAAAAAGGAGACTGGCAACGAGAAGGCACGTTCAACAGTCTCTGCCCTCGCCTTCCTGTGCTATTGTAGGGTAAAGGTTGATCAGGTTTTTCCACCCTTGGTGCAATGATGGAAACCTGTGTGCATGCCTGGGCTGCACCTAGGCTGATGCACCTGGGTTGATGCACAAGGTGTATAAAGCTAGCATCTCAAGGATGCCGGCATGGTGGTGTTGTGCGGTGGAGTGTGAGGGATAGCATGATGGCAGCGAAGACAAGAGACTGCTTGAACTGGTGATGAACCTCCTACCCGGTCTGGGATGGTTGCAAGACAGCTATATAGCACAACAGACTAGGCTGACAGACATGGGCCTCCCTCCCCACCCCGCCATGTCAGAGACCACCTCCTTTGTTCTGGCTGTCAATCTAATGTCCAATCTTGCAACCCTCAGCTCAGGCAAGAGAAGGTCTGAGAGGGTTTTGTAGTGAGGCCTAAATTCATCTTGAGTTCTGGCTTGAAAAGTGTCCCAGTTCAATTTGCTGTTTGCCATAAAGAAGATGCACAGGGAAAGACAATTATCTCAGCTTGTCTTCCTGCTCTTGGTACAATTCCTTACCTGGGCATTAGAGGGATAAGATGTTTCCTACAATGCCATCCCCAAAGGTATCAGTTCCATCTTTAAGTTTTGTATTCTGTTCACACTTTCTGGGTACACTGACAAATCATTTATCTACATAACCTTACATAGAGGAGATGCCTAGTGGGTGCTGAAATAACTTCTCAATCTCACCTCAGCCCAGCTGTTCACAATGCCCAGTCTCTTCATGTTGCCCATTACACTGACTTGAAGCAGGAATGGGCCACTCAAAAGTCTTATTTGTGCTATATGGTCTTAGCCGATTAGCACAAATAGCACCTGACCCAAATTTGGTGGATCAGATTGTCTTGGTAACTCAAAATTATAATTTATAAAGACAAAATTCGTGGGTATGACTGGGAGTGGTTGGATGTCATATTCTGCCATGTGGACAGGGAAAAAGAAAAAGGTGATCTGAGAGTAAAATAATATAAAAGCAGATACTGAACAGTAACCCACTCATATCCCTCATTCTACTTCAAGTGTGTATAATCCAACTCCCAAAAGCTAGTACCTGCCTAGTATCTTTCTTCAACATCTTTCTTAGTAGCCCTGACCCAATGATTAAAAGAAATTAATGTGTGAATACTCCAATTACCTCTTCCGTACCTTCAGTATATGTTTTAGAACACTGGTTATCAACCAGAGCAATTTTGTCCCCCAGGGGACATTTGGCAATGTTGCCACAAGCAGGGGAAAGAGAGTTCTACTGAAATCTGTTGATAGAGAATCAAGATGCTGCTACACATCATTCAATGCTCAGGAAGGCCCAAACAACAAAGAATTCTCAGGCCAAAATGTCAATGGTGCCAACTTTGAGAAACTCTGGTCTAGAAACAAAAATTAAGAACTAAGCCCCAGTCACCCAGAGCCAGTAACTAGCCAGCATGGTACCATTTACTGGCTGTGTTCTCTTTCTTTTCTTACTTCCCTCCTGCCCTAAAAATGTGGTTCTCCACCTCTCAAATAAATCACTTGCATTTGTTTATTAACTCAGAATCTGCTTCAAGGTGAACCCAAACTAAGATACTCAGTTTCTCTTCTAGAAGAAAACATATGAAAGAAGTTACTTGAGATTCACCTTAGCAATGATGATCTGTATATTATAACAAAAGTACAAATAATAAAGGCAAAAATGAACAAGTAAAACTACATCAAACTAAGAAGCTACTGCACTGCAGAAAAAACAAAATAACAAAGTAAAAGACAACCTACAGAATGGGGGGGGAATTGCAAAACATATATCAGATAAGGGATTAATATATAAAATATCTAACTTTAAAAAATCCAATATAAAAAGGGCAAAGGAACTAGACATTTTTGCAAAGCAGACACCCAAGTGGCAAACAAGGACATGAAAAGTTGTCCAATATCACTATCATTGAAGTGCAAATTGAAACTACAATGAGGTATCACTTCACACCTGTTAGAATGGCTATCATAAACAAAACGAGACAAGTGTTGGTGAGGATATTGAGAAAAGAGAACCCTTGCACACTGCAGGCTAGTATGTAAAATGGCTCAACTACTATAAAAACCTACTATAAAAAACAATATGGGGGCCTCCCTGGTGGCGCAATGGGTTAAGCAATGCACTATTAAGCAAACCACAGCCACTGCAGCATGAGTTCAATCCCTGCTGCTGGCCAGGGAGGAGACCCACATGGTGCAGCAGACCTCTCATGCCTCGCCCGCTGCTCCCCTCAGCAGAGTATTTCAGTCAATCTGCCTGTTCTGTTCCCCACTCTGTCTCTCACCACCCACACCTATGGCCTGTACCCCAGTGCTTGTATGCATAATAAATAAATCTTTAAAAAAATAAAACAAAACAATATGGAGCTTCCTCAAAAACTATATCTACCATATGATACAGCAATTCTACTTCTGGGTATATACTCAAAGGGAATGAAAGCAGATGTCAAAGAGATAGATACACTCCCATGTTTATTGCAGCATTATTCATAAGAGCTGAAATATGAAAACAACCTAAGTGCCCAACAATAGTTGAGTGGATAAAGATATGCTATATATAATGCAAAAGAATATTAATTAGCCATGAAAAAGAATGATACCCTGCCATTTGCAACAACACAGATGGCCCTAGAAGACACTATGCTAAATGTGCTAAGTCAATTAGTGCAACAGAATACTTCATATCACTCATATGTGAAGTCCAAAAAAGTCAAACTTGGAAAAAATGATGGCTAACAGGGAATGGAGGGGGAGATAGGACAGATATCATTTAAGGGTATAAACTTACAATAAGTAGTAAATAAGTCCTGAAGATCTAATACACAATACAGTGAACATAGACAACAATATTGTATCGTACGCATCAAACTTTCTAAGAGACTGGAATTATTCCATTCACTAAAAAGAAATTATTATGTAACATAATTGAGGTATTATCACTGCAAGGACATCATATTACAATATAGAAGTATGCCAAATTAACATCTGGTATACCTTTAATTTATACTATGTTTTATAATATATAGTACACACATATATATCAACTATATTTCAATCATTTGTTTAAGATACTGAGTTTCAAATTTTTCAGTTCCTGACTCTAAAGCTTCCTAAGATGCAAAGCTACATTTAGGCCCACTTTGAGAGTCAGTCAACAATACGGTTTTAGTGGGGACAGTCAAGCTACATCATTGCAAGGTCAAGAGGTTATCAAAACATCCTGAGTTCCAGTCTAGACCTGTTCTTTTTATGCAGCTTTCTTCATACCAAGGACCCACTGCATTCTCCAATCTCAACCTCTATTGAGATTAGGGCATTCAACCATCCCAGTTTTTCCAAGATTGTCATGATTTTAACAATGTATATATCCCAATTCCCAGGAAATCCTTCAGTCCTGAGGAAAATGGACAGTTAGTCACCCTAATAAAGATGATTCAGTCTTTGGAGGGCTTTAGGTTATTGCAAACTTGCCTGGCCAGTGGAGACTACAATCTCCATTTGAAATCTGTTTGTATATATTTTACGAGTCAAAACCCTGGGGCAGGAGGCAGGGTGACAGGATTTAGGCATACTCCCCAAATTTATAACATTACTGAAAACCAGATCGGTAGGCTGGCAGGTCACAGAGACCACCCCCCTGGGACTGCATGGAGCCCCTCGTCAGTGAGGCATCACAACTTGGTGATGAGATCATGCCTAGAAAGACTCCTGAAAATGTGAACTGCTGAGAGTCCTCATTAATTATATATTAGAGGGCACTCGCCCAAGAGAGCTGGCATGCACAGTCAAAGGAAAACCTCAGTGGTCAGAAGCTGGAATTAAGAGATTGCCTCATGTTGGGACTGACATCAGTCATCTCCAAAAAGGGGGTGTGGCCCAAAAGCTGTCAGCCTCAGGGGCTGCAAGACCACAGCATTGCAGTCTTGTGCTCAGAGTATAAAGACTGCTTACAGATAGATTTAAAGATACCACGAGGGGCATAAAAAATAAAACTGATCACCCCACAAGATTGAGTCCAAGAGAATTCAGTAGTAGCTTGCATTCCTGAGTACCTATGGAAGTCAAAGAATTCCTGTCAAAGAACTGACCATAAAATGAGACAAAGAGCAATGTATCAGCAACTACCACAATGTGTACAATAGACAGTAAGTTCTGTAGGTGTTTGTGACACTCATTTGTTCTAAAAGCATTTACAAGATATGTCAGGGACTATTCCAGTCATCAGACGCCCAGAATGGGGAAGTCAGGTAACCCGGCACAGAACTCGCATTCTAACAGATAATGGATTTCTGGTGATGTACTTGTGTAATAAGTATTTGGTAAACACTATCAAGGAGAATAAGAGGAATAACACCATGTGAGGAATAACTTGTTTCAAATCAAAAAATAAGTACACTCAAGCGGACACTAGTGAAAAGGATTATAAGGAGAAGGAAAAGCTGAGCAGAAAACCCCCCTGGATGGCAGGAATGAGTCTGACAGGCACTGACTCAATTGAAAGAAGCTGATCCTGGAAAAGACAGAAGGGTGTCCCAGGCAGTGACCCATGGGAGAAAGCAGCAGCAACCAGAAAAGTATGTTGGGCCTCAGTCTGAGAAGGTTACTTACTTCCAAGATAGCACCACAGGAATTGAGTAAGAGCAGCTGATATGACTGGCCCACTGTGGAAACTATCTGGCAACTATAGCATCTGCTGGATGCTCTTTTCTGCCCCCTCCTTCAGCCAGTCACTCGATACATAGGTATCGTGTCTCCCCAACATGTGCCAAGTGTCATGCTTGATGTTGGGTTCATACAGTGCTAAAACAGACATAAATCTGCCCCCAAAGAATTTGCTGTCTGGTGTGGAAGCCAGACAAGTAAATAAGAAGTTATGATGGGTGGATAAAGCTACAATGGGAATAAATAGAGAAGGCCAAGAATGCTCATCTCCTTGCTAATACTTTATACCAGCCCTATCTGGTTAATCAGAATTCCCTTAACTTTACCCACTATTGATGCAGTTTCTTCCCATAATGCTATTCCAGACACTTGGTGCTTCCTTCTCCATCCCTCCTTCACCTAGCTAAGTCATAGTCATTTTCTACAATCCTCATCATGTGTCCTGCCTCCTTTGTTATCCTGCTGTGGTCTGTAACATTCCCTCACTACAATACTTATCACAGCCTATGACAATTCTTGGCTTATATATCTCTTCTCAACGAGACATATGGAAAGGGCTCACCCATATATCATCTGTGTTGCTTCCCAATTTATTCATTCAGCCCAGTACTGAAGGTTTCTGAGTGAATGAATGATCGAATGAATGGAATTATCAAAATGCAGCTTCTAATCATTAAAAAAAACAAAATCAGAGAAATGAGGCATGAGATTGATGATTCTGAACAAAGGCAAAGATAACTGTACCCCTTGATAGGATTTTTTCCCAATAATTATTCCCTTTATTCTATGTGTTTTTTTTTCAAGCACTGCACATATTTAATGTACAAAATTTGGTGAGTTTGGACATATGCAAACATTTGTGCTACCATCATTGCAATCATAGTAATAAGTATATGCAACACCTCCCAGAGCTTACTGTCCCTTTGAGGGTTTGGGGTTTCATATGTGTATAAGGACACTTAACCCTCTTAACAAGTTCTTGAAGTGCATACTACCATATTACTAACTATGGAATCTATCATACAGCAGATCTCTAGAACTGTTCATCTAACATATCTGAGTTTTACACCTATTAACAACTTTTCATTTCCCTCACCACCCAGCTGCTGGAAACCACTATCACATTCTCTACTTCTATGAGTTTGACCATGATAATACCTCAAATGAGTGAAATTATTCGGTATTTGTCTTTCTGTGCCTAGCTTATTTCACTTAACATGTCTTCCAAGATCCTCCATGCTGTCACAAATGGCAAGATTTCCTTCTTTAAGACTAACATTCTGTTGGTGTATAGGTCGCATTTTCTTCATGTTTGTAAATAGGCACTTAAGTTGCTTCCATACCATGGCTGTCATGAATAGTGCTACAGTGAACATGGGAGTCCAGCTATCACCTGGAGATCATGATGTCAATTATTTTGAATCTATACCAAAGTGAAATGACTGGATCATACAGTTCTATTTTTAGTTTTTGAGGCACCTCTATCCTGTTTCTCATACTACTGTTACTGGGCAGTGTTGTATTGACACTTGAGAATGGACAGAATTCAGATTCACATTAATGACAGCAAAAATCCTTCTGTGGAAGGTGACCAGAGGGCAAGGTCCTGGGTTGGGAGAAGAATGCAGAGAACATGGCTGTTAAGACATCAGTCCTCTGGTTATGACAAGCTATAATTGGCTCCTATCAAAAATTCAACATATAAGCCTGTTTATCTTTACCTAGTTGTTTCCCAAAAACAGTAATCACAAAAGCATTATTAAGGATATTTCAGGCTTTCCCAGATATGGGCTCCAGACTTCAACAACTATTTAGAGATTCTGATCCCTACTGAAACATCCACAAGACTGTTTAATAAATTAATAGTTCAGTTTCTCCTCTGAAATGTGAAGGAAATCTTCACACCGCTCTCAGAGTCTGGCTTTACTGTTGGATACCGAAAGAATATGGCTGAGATTTTTGCTTTCAAAGGAGTATTTAAAAAGAGAGAAGAGAGAGAATGAAAAGGGTAGAGAGGGACAGAAGGAGAGGCGAGAAGTAAAAAGTAGATGGGAAAACAAAAAAGAATAAGCCTAAAGTTGGTCTTTTGAGCCCTTTAGACTTATAGAGTGAATCAATCACACCAATCTGTGATATTTACAGTCCCCAGGTGCATTTCACCTGATCAAAAATATAAATGCCCTTTCACATGCATAGGTACACATGACCTGCTGCTTAGCCTTTTAGTCACAAAGAAAAAAATACACTTATTCACTTAGAACTACAGCATATAAGCCCCTAAGCACTCCATGGCTAAACATCTGGAACTCATTACCAAAGCTATGCTATTCAAAGAGCCAGCAGAAGGACGATAGACTAATACTTAAAATTTACACAAACATGGAAGTGGGCTGAAGGAGGGTAAATTACAAGACCGTCTTAACTTCATTTTACTCCCAGACAATTAGTTTGTTGGTTGAGAAGAATTTACCAATAGGACAAAGGTTGCCATAACCATTAAAAGCACTTCTACAATGGTGAAAAACTGAAAGCTTTTCTTCTAAGATCTGGTACAAGACAAAGATGTCACTCTCATAACAACTAACCATAATAGTAGTGAAAGTCCTAGCTACAGCAATTATGCAAGAAAAAGAAATTAAAAAAAGCCAAATTGGAAAAGAAATAAAATTATCACTATTTGCAGATGACATGATAATACACATGAAAAAATAAAAACCCTTAAGATTTCACTAAAAAAAAATTTAGAAACAACAAATCAGTAAGATACAGTGGCAGGCTACAAAATTAAGATACAAAAATCTGTTGCATTTTAATGTGCAATGAACAAGAAGAGAAAAAATCAAAAAACTCTCATTTATAATCTCATCAAAAAGAATTAAGTACCTAGGAATTAACAAGAGAGGTGAAAAACCTATATAATAAAAACAGAAATTGCTAAAAGAAATACAAGATGACACAGGAAATGGAAAGATAATCCATGTTCACGGATTAGAAGAATTAACATTATTAATATAACCATCTTTCCCAAAGCAATGTACATATCATGCAATCCCAGTCAAAATTCCAATAGCTTTCTTCAAGAAAATAATGCAAACATCACTGTAATTTGTATAGAACTGCCGAAGACCCTAAATAGTCAAGTCAATGCTGACAAAAAGAGAAGAATGAAGATATTAAGGTCCCAGACTACAAATTATACTACAAAGCAAGAGTAATCAAATTGGAATTAAAAAAAAAAACATAGATCAATGGAATAGAATGGAGATCCTAGGAAAAGACCGAAATTCATATGGATGGTTAATTTTACCACATAGGGCTCAAGAACATACAATATCCTTAAAAGGTAAGTTTATTCAACAAATGGTGTTGGGAAAATTGGAGAACCACATGCAGACAAATGAAGCTAGATCACTTCACATGTTTCACAAAAATTAATTTAAAATGGATCAAAGACTTGAACATGACACTTGAAACCCTAAAACATAAGAAAACATAAGCAAAACATTCTACAACATTGGCTTTAATAGTAAGGAAAGCAAAAGCTAAAACAAACAAATGAAACTACAAAAATTAAAAAGTTTCTGTACAGGCAAAGAAACTACTTTTAAAACGAAAAGATACCCTATCTAAAGGGAGAATATATTTGTACATCATATATTCTATAACGACCTAATATCTAAACCCTATAAAGAATTAATATGATAGAAGCAAAACATAACTTAATCAAAAAAATGGACAGAAGAGCTAAGCAGGCACGTCTCCAAAGAAGACATACAGATGGCTGAAAGGCACATAAAAAAAAAAATGTCATCACTTATCATCAGGGAAATGCAAATCAAAAACACAATGAAATACCACCTCAAACCTGTGGGAATGGTTCATATGAAAATATCAGAGACAACAAGTATTGGTGAGGAAATGGAGGAAAAGAAATTCAATCACTGTGGGTAGGAATGTATGAAGGTTTATCAAAATATCAAAAATAGATGTGCCAGTTGAGTCAGCAAATCCACTTTTAGGTATATACCCCAAAAATGCAAAAACCATAATTCAAAGGGATGCACACACTCCTATGTTCATTGCAGGACTAACTACAATAGCCATAGTACAGAAACAATCCAAGTGCCTAAGAACAAATGCGTGATTAACACAAAATAGGAGCTTGGATCCCTCAAACATCACATGTTGGAAGTCATACACGAAAGCCACAAACTCATTCTGGAAGTGAGAAGGAAATTTTACTTGGAGAAACCACTGAAATTTGTGGTTTGTTTCAAGCAAATAGCATCACCCTAACTACTACAAGGACTACAGCGTTCTACAGGATATAGGACTTCAATACAAGTTGAAAAATATTTACGAAAACACCATGATAAGAGTTGGCAAAACTGATCAATGAGAAAATAAAAATCCCTTCCCAGGTTCAAACCTGGTAAAGGCTAGGGATGTGTATACCCAGAAGAGCATAACACATTACTATGCTATAAAGAAAAATTAGAAAGGCCTATGGAGAAGAGGAAAAGGGAGAATGAATAGAGGCAACCCAACTCACCTCACTGAAGGCTATTCTGGAAAACAGCCAAGTGAACCATAATTAGCTCCCAGTTTGAGTTGAAATTATGTTTCAGTTAAGTCATGTCACCCATATTCAAGGTGACCCATATTGCCCTCTGGGTAACACAATTGGTTTGGGTAGAATGACTGCTCTCCTTGAAGATAACATGATTCCCAGCATGGCCCAGGCTCAGTTGAGCCAAAAAATGTGATTTGGCCAAATCTGTAGTTCATCTTTTCCTAATGCTTTAATTCTTACAGATGAAGGAACAAGATATATCAGGCACACCGACCACCCAGCTGGACTGGGGAGAAATACAATTCCCATCATGAGCAAGCAGTCTAAAAGGACAAATCCCAAGGTATTTCAAATTTGCTAATGTCTCTAAAAGGAGAACAGTTGGATATCAAGTGGTCACCAGCCACTGAAAGTTACTCTAAGCTACTCAGGAATTGAGAATTTTGCCATTTATCACTGGGGGACTTGTCAAAGTATTATTTTCATTACACTAATAAATACTGTAAATGTCAAAATAAAAAATACTCTAAGTTCTGGAACTTGTCTTATCTAAATCTATATGATCTGGAAATATTTAGCAAGGGAATTCTGTAATATGAAACAGATATAGAAAGGGCCCTCAGGAAAGCCCTTGGGAAATGCCAAACTATTAATTTCACATTAAACTGAAAGTCTTTCTAACAGCAATTGCTATGCTAAGAACAAAATCAAATGTATTCCAGAGGATGGAGCAGAGGATTCCAAGTCTTTGGTTTCTTGGAGTAAAGATCTTTTTAAAGATGAAACAAGATTATGACAGGTATTTGAATTTTGTTTAGGTTGTGGAAAAAGGAAGAAGCTTATGAATTTTTCTCAAATTCAAAAATAAAAAAGAATTCTGATTTTTTTACTATGATCATGAACCTAAACTAAATCTTATATATAATTTAAAAACTCCACCTCAAAAATTTGCCAGAAAGATTCTCACTTCCTACAAACTGTCTAGAACCCTTTTTCTCAGGTGGAATCCAAGTGATTCATCAAAATATTTTAATTTAAAATCTAAAGAAGAGAAAAATAACATGAACACTCAGAAGTGAATTTCATATATACATGGATAGCTGAGTACGTCACACTTTTCAAAAATATCCTCTTTGATGTAGAGTGTATACCTATATACGTGTTCTCTGAGTTTACAAAAGAAATTCTAAATGATTATTTAGTTACAAAACTGAGGATATAGACTGATTTGGTCAAAATCAGAATAAAATTGAATATGACGGGCTCACAGAGGACATAGGCTGACCCAGTTTGCAAATAGATCATAATAGGATCTCAACCTCCACCACCCAGCGAAGCCAGTTCCGTTCTGTACTTTTCCAAAAGTCATACCACTGGCACTTGACACATCTCAAGCACCAGCGGAAACCCCATCACAGCTAGCCTATAAAGCCTGTTTTTAAGTTTGTTTGTCTTTATTTATGTGCTGAATTCCCCCATGGCCTCCTTCATGAGGCCATTAAGTGCTCATTTCTGAAGCGGGGCAATCCTTGTTTTTCATTTGGCTTTTGCCATTCAAATCTGGGTTCCACCCATGAGTTCAGTAGCCAGCTGGCACTTGGGCACCTGCTCAACAGAAATCACTTTTATTCCATGCTACCTAGCTTCTTCCTGCCATAAGGAGATTTTCCCAAAGCGGATGGAAGGTATTTCACACAGGATGAGCAATTACTTGTGTTGTATTTTACCACTAAGTCTTTATTGCTCTCCCAGGCAGATCTGATAGAATTCCTCGGAACAGTTGGAAAGGATGTGAACCTGTGGAAGTTTCTAGTCATTTACTACACTGGCTGTGATTATGGCATTGATAAATTTTATTTTGTGGTTCATTTTTTTTAATCTACTCATTTCTCCAAAAGGCATTTCTTCCAGTTACACTTTTTTTTAACCTACGATAAAATATTAGTAATAAAACAAGAACTCTTAATGGGTAAGACATTGTTGAAAACATTTTTCAGAACCTTCCAACTTATTACACATAGGTAGTGAGTAAAATTCAAATGATGAATTGCTTCCAAGTTAAGATTAGTGACAAAAGTAATCTTATTTTGAGCCATATCTAAAATTATAGCGGTACCACAAAAGAGACTGTAACTAGAATGAAGAGACATGTTACTAAATGGGAGAAAATATTTGCAAACCATACATTTAAGAAGGGACTGATATCAAAGATACAAAGAGCTTATACAACTCAACAAAAAGAAAACAAATAACCCATCAAAACATGAGTAGAAGAGCTAAATAGGTACTTCTCCAAAGAAGAGATGTAGATAACCAACAGCCACATGAAAAAATGTTCATAATCACTTATCAAAGAAATGCAAATTGAAAATACAATGAGCTACCACCTCACATCAGTGAGAATAGCCCATAGGTTTAAAAAAAAAATGAGAAACACCAAGTGCTGGTAAGGAAAAAGGACCTCTTTTCCACTGCTGGTGGAACATAGACTGATCCAACTCTATGGAAAGCTGTATGGAGGTTTCTCAAATGACTAAAAATGGATCTGCCACATAACCTAGCAATTCCAAATCCTAGCTATCTACCCAAAGAACACAAAACTTGAATTTGAAAGGAAACTTGCACCCCCATGTTTATTGCAGCACTATTTATAATAGTCAAGATATAGAAATAACCAAAGCATCAAAAAACAAATGAGGGGATCAAGAAGATGTGGTATATCTACACAATGGAATACTACTCAGCAATTTAAAAAGACAAATGCATGCCATCTTCAGCTACATGATGGAGTTGGAAGGGATTATGCTAAGCAAAATAACCCAGAAGGAGAAAGATAAATACCAGATAGTGTCACTTATTTGTAGAATATAGAAAAACCAAACAAAGGGTCAGACTAAGACAAATATTAAAATCAACCCTTGAAAGCTGACTATAGACCTAAGATATCCAGAGGGAGGTAAAGGGAGAGAGAACAATGGACTAGGGTGGAAGACTTTGGGTGCTTTGCTGGTAGGAGTGCTATGGCGACTTCACCTAAGGGGGGAACACTACAGCATCAAAACATTAACAAGGATGCAATAGCACTTCAATAATCAATAAAATCAATAAAAATGAAATAAAATTAGTAGATTCAAAGTAAAAACACTATAAATCTTGGTCAGACAATGATAAAATATAAAGCCTATTCCTTCAATCAAAACAAACCAACCAAAAGTTTTAGGAGAGAAAACAACAGGTTCTCGAAAGGGAAAAAAAAACCCACAAACTTATATCTTATATCCAGTAAACTGGACATAAAGAAACTTTTTGTTCTGCATTTGTCCCTATTGGCTGAGTCTCCATCTTTAGAGATGCCTCTCTGGCATATATGAATTGAATGTTCTTACGTCAATTTCTGTTTTTCCTACTACTACCAAGATCAAAGACTGAATGATGAGTTCTTGGTTGAATGGCCAGCCCATTTTGCTTACTTTAATTCTACCATCACTAAAGTTGTACAGGATTTTTGCAATCAGTCTGTATTTCCAAGGGGAAATAAACTGATGTCAAAGTGCATACCAGCCAATCCACATAAACTGAAAGTAAATTCTAGTATAAGTACTAATCCCAAAATCTATAGTAATATATAAGTAAAGTATATGAGTACAAAATAACAAGTATAAATCAAGCAAAATATTTACAGCATTAAAGTATATAAGAACACATAATTAATATGTGTAGAGTATATAAATAAAACATACCAACCTAAAGGTGCATAAATATATAAAGTATATAAGTATAATATCAGACTATCAAAATAATGATTTCTTTAGTATTTAGATTTCTTGTGAGAATTGCTTTAAAACATGGGGGGAGGGTAAGCTGTTACAGACATCTACAAATGAACCAATCACCTCTTGGCTTTACCTCTATAGATACGGTCAATACAGAGAAATTTACTGGATAAACTTAAAGTACAGATAGTTTTTCTTGTAAATGGCCCCTTTTGTTTAACATTTTTTACTTATTTCTTTATTTAGTATATTTGAATGCTGCTAAGTAAGTTGACGTGAAATGAAATTTCTGCTAATCATGTAGTTTTGCACTTCACCTAATTTTAATGCAGAAAAAAAGTTTTGAAAAACAAAGGGTGTAAAGAAAGAAAAAAGAACTATAGCCTTTTTAGTTTGTATGGTACATTTTAGAATATTTGCTAATTTTAGAAAAATAGGTAGTACTTTGCTGAGATCCTATAAATTTCTAAGGAAAAACCATTGGGAAATCCATTTCACCTCAGTGTGTTCCTGGTATTCATAACTTCTGAACATGTTCATGACTTCTTGGGTTCAAGTTTGTTTGTTCTCAATGATACATGGTTTCCTGTTTATAAGAAAAAAGAAAAGTCCTTTAAAAGCTTATAAAAAAATACAAAAGACTTCTTGGATCTTAAATCACTCATAAAACAACATTTTGATGAGTTAAGTGTAAATAAATCTGAAACATACGATTAAATTTCCATTAAAATGCACATGAGTTTAAAAATTATAAGGAAAAGATTCTGGGCAAAATAAGCTTTATGCTTTTACTAAGCCCATAGTACACTTGAAAAGTGTTTGGGTGTGTTCAAATCACTGCAGAGTTTGCCATCAGTGTGTGAATATACCTTTTCAAGTTTCTGATGCAGTGTTCATCATTTTAGTGCACAATTCATTCCCAGAGCTCACCCCAGAAGTTTATCACAGAAACAAGGTCAGTATGACCTTCATCTGGTCATCTGTTATGCACACCTTAGCAACCAGAGTCTAGGCCCTTCATTACCTTCTGTGGAAATGGGTCCTGGCCAGGATGTGATAATTCCAGATCACTAGGATATACAGGCTATATCTAACAGACTAGACAAATTAGAAGTGTACATGGTGGGGAAGGGGAAAGGGTTCTCAGCCTTCCACACAGATTTCTAGGAAGACCCCTCCCCATGTTGAGGAAAAGAACTGGGTTTTCAATGCATTGGTTGGAGTGAAACGACTAATTTTTTTGTCATTTGTCTCCCTTTATTGTACACTAGCCTAAATTCTCCCTTTGGTCTGCTTCAACAAATGTTGGTAGTGCATCAAAGGAGTACTGTAAGACCATGGATCTCATTTTCAAACTATACTCAGGAGAACCAGGGAATGAAGATCTGACACATGATAGGTGAGCTCATTTTCCCAAGGGGCACATTCCACATGATGCCCCACAATGGGATAAACCTCAGAGGGATAAGCCCTCAAATGTGGTCCAAAAGACAATGTCTGTGTCTCTGGGTACCCTGCAAAATCCAAGAATTGCAAAGCTGGGTGGGGTCTTATAGATATTGTCTTCTCTAATCTCCTTCAACCTTACAGAAGGAAAATGAGACCCAGAGAAGCTGAAGAGACTTGAAGGTATCACACAGTTAGCTGATCATTGATTTCATCAGCTTGAGTCAGAGCTTTCTTCATTGCACCAGGCTATGAGTTTGTCTCTAGCCCCTGGCATTTGGTGGTCTATCTGTCTAAGAGTCACAAAGAGATATCACCACACACCTGTTATAATGGCTATTATCAAAAAGCAAGAGATAAACCAGTAGCAAGCATGTGGAGAAAGGGGAATCCTTGTACACTGGCAATGATGGAAAGAAATGTCAAGTGGTACAACCATTACAGACAGTATGTATACGTACATACGGATACGTACATGCAGTATGTAATAACCATTACGTACAGTACAACAGTATAGAGAGTCTTCCAAAAATTAAAAAGCATACCCCAATTGTATTATCTTGAGAGATAATTAAACTAATAACATAATACTGCTAGACCTTAAATCAGTTCAAATTTAAAGAGTTCTGGTTAAACATGATGTATTGATAATATGTGTTTATCTGCTTCTCCAATCAAATTCCAAACAAAATACAGCAAAAGAACTTTTCTAAAAAAATTATATTAGGCCCTCCCTGGTGGTGCAGTGCGTTGAGCACCACTCTGTGAAGCATCCACTGCACAGCAGCACAAGTTCGATCCCCAGGCCGAGGAAGGGGACCCACATGGCGCAGCAGACCTCTCCTGCCTTGCCCGCCCGCTGCTCCCCTCAACAGTGTACTTCAGTCCATCTGCCTGTTCTGCTCCCCGATGTCTCTGGTGAATCCTCTCACCTCCCACAACTCTGGCCTGTTCCCCAGCTCTTGTATAATAAATAAATCTTTTAAATATATATATTAACTCTCAATTACAACAGGGAGATTTCAGCAGGCAAAACGTTTCACTAATTTTGGAAAGACAGAGGAGTGATGTGTGATTTAGCAAAGCAAGAGAATTTATAAAAATTCTAATGGGAGAGTCTGTGGAAATTATAATCCCAGTGATAATCATGTTAATTTGCTCCACAGTATCTGTGAGAGGGTCACTATTTGGAGGCACAGGCCTCACAGGAGGCAGCTATGAATAACGGAGGCAGCTATGATTAGCTGAAAGCTATCTCTAGCCCCTTTCTCTACCCAGACAGGGCTGGCCTGGCCCGACTCCTATCAGATACCACAGGCTTGTCTTTGTACAACCAAGCTACAAACATTCAATACTCAGTGGTTCCAAACACAAAGGATGCAGGAATATATACCATACCATCAAGTAATCTACTTTTGTGTATTATCCCAAGGCAATGAAATTAGTACTGATCCAAGCAATATCATATCTGCACCCCATACTCACTGCAGCATTATTTACAGTAGCCAAGATGGGGAAACAACCTCAGTATCTGTCAACAGATGAATGGATTTTTTTAAAAATATGATCATTTTTAAAATATGTGGTATTATAGCACTACATCTAGGGAGAGAAGATTTCTATTCATCCATAGAAGGAAATTCTGCCATTTGGGACAACATGGATGAATCTATGGGGAATTATGATAAATGAAATATGCCATATCAAGAAAAATATTGTATAATGTTACTTATGTGTGGAATCTTAAAAAGCAGGGGAAGGGACAGTTGATCTCTTAGAAACAGAGTTGAATTGGTGGCTTCCAGGGGCTGAGGGGTAGGGAAAATGTGGAGAGGTTGATCAAAGGGTACAAATAAGTTCTGAGGATCAAATGTACAGCATTGTGCCTAAACTTAACACTGTATTGTATACTTGAAATTTCCTTTAATATGCTTAACACACACTAAAAGAGTAATTATATGAGGTAAGTTATGTATTAGTTGACTGTGGTAAATATTTCCCAGCATGTATGTATATCAGATCATACACTTTACATATATACAATTTTGTCAATTATACCTCAAAAAAGTTGAGGGAGATGATTTTTAAAATGTAGGATGGGAATCTGGAGTTAGCTAGATGGACCACCCAGCTAAATCATACTAGCGTTCGCCTCCTACCATCTGCAGCAAACAAGAGAGTGCAAGTCTGGAGAAGTCATCACAGGTGGCAACCTAAACGAGTAAGCTATTTGTCTTGAGAGGACACAATGTGATTTGTTAGCCATGACAGCTGATCTGCCAAAACAAAATCCAAAGTCATGAACAGAGGTGCTATTAATCAAGGACAGGTAGGACAGAGGGCTCTGAACTGCACTGGGTGGGTGTCACTAAAGAGTGATATCAGCAGTTGAGGGGCCTCCCTGGTGGCTCAGTGGGTTGAGCGCCACACTGTGAAGCATCAGCCACACAGCAGCGTGAGTTAGACCCCGGCCAGGGAGGGAACCCACGTGGCACAGCAGACCTCCCACTGCTACCCTCAAGCAGTGTATATCAGTCTATCTGCCTTTTCTGCTCCCCACTCCATCTCTGGTGAATCCTGTCACCTCCTGGGCCTCTGACCTGTACCTAGCTTGTGGGTATAAACAAATCTTAAAAAAAAAAGAGTGATATCAGCAGTGGAAAAAGCACACCTAAGTTTTAAAAATAATAATGTCTGTGCTTTAGGAAGTGATAGGAGAGGAGGCAGCTCCTCTTCTCTGAAAAACACTCTGCAGGAAGAACTGAGCCCAAGTGCTGGGTGGCAGAACCTTCAATGGCTGAGATCCTTCCAAGGTTTATGTGATTCTCTATTTGATAAACTGTGTTCTCTTTTCAGAGAATTTTTCACAAAGTTGACTACACAGTTGGGTAAAGAACATTTTTCCAAAACTCTTGACAAAAACCACACATCAAAAAATGTTTCCTCCATCTTAAACTCATGTCTGGAATGTCAGTTATCTATGGCTGTAGAGAAAACCACCCCACTAAATCAGTGGCTTAAATAAACAATAATAATTTTACTGTCTCTCAAAATTCTGGGCTGGGCTGGGCTGAGCTGTCAGGTCTTCCCATCCATATGACAAAGGCTAGGGCAGCAGTCACCCAGAGTCCAGTTGAGTTGAACCATTAATGTCACAAGGCTAGCAGTTGAGGCTACCTTTTAACCAGAGAGCCCACAAGTAGTCTCTCCATGTGGAGAGGCCCCTTCATCTCATGGTCTGAGTTGGTATGTCCTGAGAGGGGACATCACAAGAATGAACATTGTAGGAGAGAAGACATGGAAGCTTCCAGGCCTCTGAAAGTCTGTCTGACTTATTTCATTTAACATAATTCCCTTTTGGTTCTGCTAGAACTCTGCTGGAATCTTCCACTTCCATGGGCACTTGTGGGGGCTGGAAGTGGCTTAGCAGAGTCCAGAGTTAAATGAAAAAGGAGGCCACTGGGTATGTGTACACCATAGGAAACCCTAGCCTTTGGGGCAAAAACAGGCAAAGGGTGACTTCCACTGTGTTTTATTAATCACGTAGTAAATACAAGGGGATGGAAAAATAGACCCTTATTTTCAAAGAGGAGAGTGACAAAGAATTTGTGGCCATCTTTAAATCACCACGAACTTTACTCCTTTTTCTTGTATATTTTTGACACATATATAAAAGCAGGTAGTCATGGTTATAGCAAGGTATCAGCTTTGCACAAATCCATCATTGTTAACAAATGTTCCTTGCATCCTCTCCTGAGGGTTCTTCTTCTACAGGAAGAAGCAAAAGCATGACCGAATTCTTGCCCATTTCTACCTCCATGTCCTTTACCACGGAAATTAGCAATGCCTGCAGTCCGACTCTGGGTTCATCCCTGTGATTTGTTTTGGCCAATCAGACGTTAGCAAAAGTGCTTCACAATCAAGCTCACCATCCCTCTTGCAACTCTGCCAATACCATAAACAAAAGCCTGCACTCACCTGGCAATGCCAACTGCCCCAGCTGAGGTGATCTTAGGTCATTGAACAGCTGGCTACCCCCCAGACAGGTTAAAAAGTCCAGCCAAGTTCAGCAGAACCCTCTAGCCAATCCCCAACTGACCCCAGAATGAGCAATAAATACTAATTACATCACTGAGCTATATAGTTGTTACTTGGCATTACTGTGGCAATACGTAACTGATACTTATTAGAACTAAAGATGTCTGGGAATGGTCAAGGTTATCAAGAAAGAGGAAAAAGAGACGGAAATCAAACTTGACAGACTTTCAATTTTTGCCCTGACCCTTGCCATGTACAATTATTAAATATTTAATTGATTGAACTATAGGTATTTCACAAAAGTAATTCATATACATCAGGGAATCATTTGGCACCAAGAAAACGGGGCTTATAAACAGCTTGTGATGACAACAGCAAAGTGCAAAGAAAGAGCTCCATTTGGTTTTGCTGGAATCAGTCACATCCATGGGCACTTGGGGCTGGAAGCAGCTCAGCAGAGCCCAGAGCAAAATGACAAATGAGGCCACTGGGTATGTGTACACCGGAGGGAACCCTAGCCTTTGGCTACGGTTCATTAGCGAGATTGAAGTTTCTCCTTGAAAATCTGGGCAGCAGCTTTGAGAGTCCTTCTAGGGATTTAGTCCTAAGTTTAACAGACAGATGTAAAGGTTCCTTTTGTCTGGGTTTGGGTGTTTTGCAAGGTTTTAGCCATTGAGTTTATTTATTTTCTTTGCCATAAATTATAAGCATAATGTGTGTGCATATAATATATGTGTATAAGTATATAACTATATACACATCTGTGTGTCTGAATATATATCTATCTCAACCCATATGAGTATACTGGGGTTAGTCCTATAGGAGCTATAATAAATAAAGGGAAATGCATAGAGTCCTTAAAAAATTGGTAATAATCCATGATTCACATTGTCTGTCATAGTCACACAGAAATTATAGCCTCCTTGCAGGTGCAGTTTTACAAATAATGCTATCTCTTCTTTCCAAAAAACAGCCTCTGTTATCATGATGATTGTAAATTGTCTTATTATGTAACACACTGTTCTGAACTTATGCAATCCACTTTTAACAAGAGGTTCTTAGCAGTGGATGGCTGTTTTCCATTGTACCTACACCCCTAAAATGTGAAACCACTGTAATGTATAAGCAAAACTAGAGCTAACCATAAATTTAAGGATAATAAAATAAATTGAATTCTCATGGTACCATTAAATTATTGCATTTTAGCCTTCTCTTTTTCATTTAAAATCTATAATTAAATAAAGTATGTATGCATTCACACAAATGAACAAGTGGTTATGCAGCGGATAACAGAAGGGATGCACATTCTGTGTTTTATCTGTCACATGGTCCGACAATTGGTGACAACATTGGTCACAAATATGAATATAAAGGATGTAAGGACACCAATTATTTTTTTATTTTTTTATTTTTCTTATTTATATATCTTTTACATCACTTTTCCTTTTTTAACAATATTTGCTTTCTTTTCTCAGGTGTAGTCCCCATAGAGTTTCCAATACACCATGCGCCATCGCCACAGTCCCATGTGATCTTTCCTCTCTCTTTCCAATCCCTCTACCTCCCCTTCCTTGCAGGATGTCTCTGGTGTATAGCTGTTTA
>JAGFMF010011568.1:17985757-18002957 GCA_019455555.1 Galemys pyrenaicus | reverse complement strand
GTCAAATGGTAGCTCCATTTTTAGTAATCTGATGATCCTCCACACAGTTTTCCATAGTGGTTGGACTAGTTTGCACTCATCTGTTGTTGCTAGTTTTTTCCATATGTGCTATTCTTACTGATATAAGGAGGTATCTCATTGTGGTTTTGATTTGCATTTCCCTAATTATGAGGGATGTTGAACATTTTTTCATATGCCTATTGGTCATTTGCATTTCCTCTTTGGAGAATTGTCTTTTAAGTTCTGCCCATTTCTTGACTGGGTTGTTTACTTTATTTCTCTTGAGTCACGTGAGTTCTTTGTAGATCTTTGTGTTCAGTCCCTTATCAGTTGTATGAAGAGCAAAATTTTCTCCCAATCAGTGAGGAGGACACCAATCAGAACAGGACCTAAGTTATTTTCAAGTAACTAATTAACACATATTACAGAATTCCACAGTATATGCTCAACTATATGATGGCTTTATCCATACATTTAAGGTCTCTTTTTAAATTAACTAGAAGATAGCAACCAGAACATTTTCAAGGGCAAGTAAACATCTTTGTGGGTGGATCCCTCTACAACAGAGAACTTTAGTCAGGCATTCATTTTCCCTGAGCTTTGAGCAAGCTGTAAGTTGGGTTGGGAGAGGGAGAAGAATTGGGGGAATTGGAAGATAGATTCTGAAAGCTAGTCAGCTTTACATAGTTTTGAGTTGCCGTAGTAGAGAACAAATAGGCAGAAAGGTAGAAAGTAAAAGCCTAGATCAGAGAGGTGGGAAGATACTGATCAAAATAGATTAACATTCTTTGTGACACTCAATCATCTATTCCAGTAATACTCTCTTTTAGAAATGGAATGGTACTGAGTCCATGGAAAGATTTTCCTTGCTTGTAGCTTCAATGTCAATGGGATGTCTTATCTATGGGACAGAAGTTCATATAAAAATTATATGATATTATTTAAAATTCAAATAATTTTCAAATAATGAAATAAAAAATTAGAAGACTAAATAAACATTCATGCATCTGTGACAGGTGCTTATTTTTTCAATATCAAGATTAAGAAAACTATTTGCATCCAAAAGGAAATAAATAGATCATATTTGCCTCTCCATGTGAGAGAAAATTCATTTCCATACTTAGTTTCAAATTCAATCCTAAAATATATCTCCTACCTTGAATGCAAGAAAAACCCTTCATTCCTACATCCTATCCTCCATTCTCCCCTCCCACCCTCACCCCCGGTACACTCTGAGTTCCAACTAACTTCTTTTTGCTACCAATTAACTCAAAATAAGGACATTAGGATCCTGTCAGAGAAAAACAGTTACTAAGGATTAAGAATGTGCCAAGCACTGTGCTTAAGTGGATTAGATCGTCATCTTATCTAAATCTTCCCAACACCATTCCAAGGCTTGTACAACAATCTCCAACTTAATGGATGGGGAAATGAGGCTTAGTAAGACTCAAAGATCATGGAAGCCATTCCTTTATCTTAGGATGGGGATGCCTTAAATAATATCAGCAGCTAGAAAGTGACAGAGGTAGGATTAAAATGCAGGTCTTCTACTACCCAGCCCAACACACTTCCTTTACACCAAGGCTGCTCTAGAAGATTCTCCAAGAGTGAGAATGGGTCATCTTCTACAGAAGAAAAGAATGCCACTAACCAGCCTCCCCTAGAATGGATAAAAAACTATCTCCTTATCCTCTAAATGTTCTTTCTCTTTTTCCTCCTCCTCCTGAGCCATCTCAGTATCGAGGAAGCCGACAAGAGCTGCCTTACATATTACCATGTAAATCCAAGCTCCACCTCACTGTAGTCAAATGGAACTGTTTTCCTGTGTTACCTGAAGATTCCATATATGTGCCCAGTGTCTTCTTACTGTTGGTAAAGTATTTCCAACTTTTCCCAAGCATTTACAGTTTGGTTTGGACAAACCTGAAAGACATTTTGCCCTGCGCTTTTTCCCATAATTTTAAACCTAAATGTATTTTATGAGAAATCTAATCCGTATGTTTCTGATTAATTTGTAAGAGCCATTTGATGTCCAAGGGCCTTTTAAGTTTTTATTAGCCTTTTTAAGACTTTCCCTTAGAGTTATTTTGCCAACAGAAAATGAACTTAGATCCCCATAGTTCAAGTTCAGTCCCAACCTCAATAATCATAGGACTTTGCTTAAACTATATTGCTTGCCACTCTAAGTAGATCATCCACAGTTGCCCACGGTAAAACTAACTCATCTCTTACACCTTTGCTCATGGTTCCTACTGAGATAATATCTGATGAATGGAATATTGGTTAAGTTTCATTACTAAATACACATCTCACAACTTAGCCTATGTCTATACCTAGATACCAGAGAAACTCTTAAAGATGAATTAAGTGATTGATTAAGCAAAGCATGAAGAGCACTTCTCAGAAAAGCTAAAAGTTTCTTTCTTAATGTATAAGATTATTTCATAATGATAATCTGACTTCTACTCCAAACTTTATAGTTTGATAGATGTGTGACCCTGGACAAGTCACACTGTCTTGAGCCATAGTTCCATTAATTATAAAATAAAAATTATAATTTATGACCGTTTTAAGGATCAAGGAAAATTTCTATCAAGGGCCTGGCACATAGTCAACCAGTGGTTCCTAAATATTTGTCTGTAGAGAGACGGATAGGAGATTAGATAGATATACAGCGATAGAATATGATTTATATAGAAATAAACTCCAAAAACCTGCTTCATTAAATCTGGGGTGAGGTCCAAGAGCCTGCATTTTGACAAGTTTTTTGGGTAACAGAGACAGCCTAAGAACTGTACATTGAAAAATAATAACTTGATGGTTATGGGAGGGAACATACAATAAAATGTACAAAAAATTATAACAGAATGATGATAATGAGGAAAAGACATTGTGGAACCAAAATATTATGAAATGAAAAAAAAAAGATGCACTATAGTTTCTGGATATCTGCTTAACTGCCTGGAGAAATGTAGGTATTTATATAAAATGTAAGTATTTATATAAAAATAAATGCATGGGCACATTCTAATTAACATTCAAAATGGGTTCAATCCATTAAACTAAAGATTACAGTTCTAATATAACTGAGAATTAGAGCAAACTATTTTATTATGAAGGATGTTTAATTTTTAATTATAAAACAATTTTCAAGTGCAGTCTTAATTAGAAGTTCAAATTAGAGAACACAGATTTTTAACAAGAGGAAAGTTGCAAGATTAAGAAAGAAACTTCACTGACTCAGGGCTCTGAAAATAAAAGCACACTTATAGGCAATGGGCAAATGATTAACATCTTTACAAGACAAAATTTGTAAAAAAAAACACTATGAATATATGAAAACAAATGAAGACCAACCAAATAAGAAGAAGCAAAGGCTATTTATTCAGCACTTTCTGTACCAGGAATCAACCATCATAATTTGCATCTTGACAACAGGGAAAAGCAGGGAGAAAACTGGAGAAGCTTCATAGAGGGAAAAAGTGAAGGCTTCCTCTTTGCCCTAACTGAGGGCTGTTAGCATGGGGAAGCTTATTTGTGCTAAACAGAAGTGGAAACTCCTATGAAATTGATTAGGGAACATATTTGGCTTTCTCCTGATCCTATGTTGGCAGGGACAAAAATTAGGGAAGTGTCAATTCAAGTCCTGGTATTTGGGTCAATAGTTACAGGGATTATTGTTTGACTTCTTGGTTTGTTGCCAAAGATAAGAATCTGATTTATTCCTGGACTGCTTATTATAAATAATGGGTTGGTTTCCTGGGCAGGTTAATGCAGGCTATGGGTCAAAGTTCTATTTCTTATATATATATTCTTTTATAAATATATATATTGTCCATTTGTATATTCAGTCAGATACAAATATTAGTCAGGATGAGTGTGAATATTTTATTTCAGATCTATATGTGTTTAACATTTCTCTGTGAAGAGGACACTTATAAGAGACTATGAATTCTAGTTAACTGCATTAGTTTTATATTATAATATTGTGACTATAGTATTTACTTATCTGTTATAAGAAAATATACTTAGGGTCTCCTGGGTGGCACAGGGGTTAAGTCGCAGCACTATGAAGCTATCTGCAGCTGCTGTAGCACAAGTTTGATTCCTGGCCAGGGAAGTGACCCACATGGCACAGCAGACCTCTCCTGTCTCACCCACTGCTCCCCTCAGAAGTGTACTACAGTCTATCCACCTGTTCTGTTCCCTACTCTGTCTCTGGTGAATCCTCTCACTGCCCCCACCCCCCCACCCCTCATACCCCTGTCCTGTACCCCAGGCTGATTTAAGTAAATCAACCTAAAAAAAAAGAAAATATACTTAGTCATTAGTTATAGAAAAATTAGTGTAGCACTATTAAACTATTTATTAGTTTGACCTAAATGATACTGTCATAATAAATTCAACCAGTATGGAAACTATTGAAAACCACTAGGGCATAGAGGAGGTGGGGGGAAACCATTATTTTTTTTAATTTTTAAATATTTTTTATTAATTCAATTTTTATTAGATTTATTTAATTATATTTGACATCATTTGTAGTCTCCAGGGGGTCCCCACCAACATTTCACCAGTGTGCCATCACCTCAGTCCCTTGTACTCTTTCTGCCCTCATTCCATTCTCTACCCCACACTCCCCCCAAATGATCCCTTTGGTTTATCTTTGACCTTTTGTTCTTGTTGTTTGTTTGTTTTTGTTTATTTGTTTGTTTTGGGCTGTGACTGCTCATTTCCTTGAGCTCTTATATTTTTTATAGTTGTTGTTTCTTTACATTTCTCCTAAAAGTGAAGCCATCCAATATTTTTCTCTTGCCTTCTGACTTGTTTCACTGAGTATAATTCCTTCTAGCTCCATCCATGTTTCTATAAATGACTCTATCAGTTTTGATTGCTGAATAGTATTCCATTGTGTATCTGTACCACTTCATCTTGATCCATTCATTTACTTTTGGGCATTTGGGTTGAAACCATTATTTTTCTTTTATTAATCATGGAAAAGGTACTGTATACATATACATATATATAATATATATGGTGACCTCAGTAACATCATTTTAAAAACACAATACTTTCCTTCCTCATCTTCCTAATAGTAGAGAATTACCCCAGGGGCAGAGCTAACCTCTAATGAGAAACATCTAAACCACACAAATTTTCCCATGTTTTTCAGGTAATTACATATTTCTAAATGTAATCCAAAAGGAGTACCTAGAGATATCACCAAATCAGTGACTAACTCTAAACCCTCCCCAGTAAAGGCTAAGTGCCATCGAGCTGACCTTATGGAAGATCGATGAGCAGCCATGGAAACTAGGGTGCTATGGATCATACATGACCAGAGAGAACAGACCACAAGAGTGGGCTCTGCTCAAGACCTGAATCAGGAGATCTCAGCACAGAGTTTAAAGGCTAGAGCAAGTTTAGGATACCTCAAGCAACAACTTGCACATGGCAGTCCATTCAGAAAGTGTAGCCCAGTGGGGGGCTTAATTTTCAGTGAAAAGGCTAGGGTTCAGTCAGACCAGAAGGTGCCCATCAGGACATCAGTTCAAGGCTGCAAGATGGGTTTGATTCAAGGCCCAGTTCCAGGAAGCATCACAAAAGGAAGCCAAAGTATCAGGCTCTGTAGCACATGAGCAAAAGGACCTAAAAAAAATTGTATCTGACAAGGGTTCAACTGAAGGGGGAAAAAAACCACTGTAGCTTTTTTCAAGAAAAAGGCATTCAATATGCACATCCTGTCTGGAATATCATTGGAAAGCTGGAGAAGCAAGCTCAATGCCAAGACTCCAGGAATGACTGGAGAACAGTATTACTAATTTGCCTGCCAGAAGAGCTGTTTCTTCTGTCGTCAGTAGGTGAGGAGACATGAGGCATCCACCGTATCTATAACCACAGCAGCCTCTTATCCCCATAAAGCAGAGAATAAGCCCTGGGATGCTGTCACAGCCAGTGCCATCAACACAAGAGAACCACGACTGTCCTGACAGCTGCCCCTTGACCCTCACTAAAGGGTCTAGTGATAGGATCACTGCTGTTGAAAATTCAGCTTCTCTCCTACCTTGCTTTCCAATAGAAAATAATTTTTTGAAAAGCAGTGGGGGAAACGGTAAACGACAAATCTGTCTGTGAAGATTTGACTTCTCAATATGGAAAGGCACAAATTCAAAGAAGTCAATGACCAAAATATACATAATCATGATGAACCATATGGATAAAATATGAACAAGTCTTTCTAAGTTTTGTTGTTGAGTATGGAACTGAACTTGAACTAGGGGAAATGTGTTCATCAAATTCTTAAATGTAATAATTCAAGATCATCTTTTAAAAATTGAGAAGTTTAGATTGAGGAAACAAGAAGAAATAATATTTCACAAAATGAAGATTAGACTGTTGAACTCACTATACCAAGAAAGCAGTAGAAACAGGAAATGTAAATTAAGCTCCAAAGAATTTGGGAAAGTGATCAAGGCAAAAACAGTTACTAAGACATTGTAGGCTAACACTAAGTTTTTTAAGATTGCTATCAAGTCTTCCTTCTGTGAAGAAGGATTCTGAGAAGGATGGAAGTTGGGGATTGCAAGAGTGATGTCTAAGGCTGATGACTCGATAGTAGTCAGAAGATTGATCAGTACATTCAGAGAGCTAGAGTAAGTAAAGAAATGTATACAAGATAATGGAATCTCATTATCTCATTTCTCATTTTTGAAGGAAATACGGATATGAAAAGAGGGAAAGTTAGACTGGACCCTGTGGTACCTGAATGAAATTGAAGGTACCACTGCAAATGGCTTTTAATATATAGGAGAAAATATAGGACTAAATACAAATGTGTGCATATATGTTTTTAAACACATATATTTTCTAGTTCTCTCTAAGTTTCTGAGAGGATCTGGGTACAATCACATCTCAGTAAATAAAGAGCACACCTACTGCTCAAATACAAATTTCTAAGTATCATTCTCCACTAAAAGAAGCCAGGGTTCTTTGGAGAAAGGGTTTACTTCAAAAATGAGGCAGGGAAAGCACAGAAGAGCCCAGAATATTTATCCTGCAGTGCAAGTAATGAAGTGCTCAAAGAATGATGGGGATATGTCCAAGGACACTGAAGCCAGGTTAAAAGAATTCCCACTGGTCAAGTCTGGGACAAATGAGCATTAAAATTAAAAATGAGGTTGGAAATTATGACCCACTGAACAAAATAGGAATCCAGGAAGTACACATTCATGTAAATAAATGACAAACTAAATGGAGAAAAAAGAAAGATTTTCCCTATAGTAGAAAGTCAACTATTAAATACAGAAAGAATGATGACTCTATAAAATCACCATTTGGCAGCCACAATAATAACTGAGGCAAGAAACATCCTAAAATGAGTGGATAAAAGTGAGCTGAGGAATGAGTTTTATAGAGTAGGATTGTTACACTGGAAGGGGGTAAGAACTGGAAAGTTTCCTAAGTAAAAAAATCTCCAAAGGATTTGTGGAAAAAGGGATCCAACCCTATCAGTTTCATCATTGTACCACAGTGAAATAAAATTGACAAATAGTATAACCTACATATAAAAATACACCATTTCAGTAAATAGATGTACTAATATAAAGGCTAGATCAAAGTAAAGTAACTTATAGTATTTGTATTTCAATATGTAGACACTGTGCAGGCTACAGTAGTAGAAAACATAATGGAGTCTTCTGACACATATTCATTCACTTGTAATGAATTTGAGAAAGGTCAGAAGCCATTCTGTCTGAGTACAGGAAAATGAAAGAAGAGAGGGTATTGACATATACTAAAATTTATCATAATACACACTTATGTCTGGCAACTTTATATCTAGAATAAGGAAAACAGAAGACCTTACCTGAAAGATCCAGACATTCCAATAAATAGCACTAGCAACTTTATCATAGTTACCCAACACTAGAAACAACCAAAATATTTATTAACAGTAGAATAAGTAGATAAATTATGGTACATTTATATAATAGGATATGATGAAACAATGAAAGAGAGAAAACTATTTACATTCTCAACATGAATATCACAGACAAATGCTGAGTGGAAGAAGAGATACATAAAACATTGCATGCCATGTGATTCCAGGTGTATGAAGTTTAACAGCAGCCTAAATGAATCAATTAAAGTCTGAATTTACATTTAGAGAGCGCTTACCGGTAGGCACGAGGGAATTTTCTAGATTGTTTAAATGACCTGGGTGGCCGTTACATGGTTATATACACATGTGAAAATTAAGTAATACTGAATGAAAATGATATGTGCATGTTACTCTATGTAAGTTATACCTCAATTTTAAAAATGAAATTCAATAGTTACGTACCATTTAGTTAAGAGATACCACAAGACAGAGTAAGAGAACTTGCCCAGAACCTTGTATTTTGCATGCAAATTCTGCATGCAAATGACAAAGAGGGCGCTCTGTGGCCTGGTTACAATTTGAAGGTCACTATCTAAAAGGTGAACTTGATCTACATCCACAAGGATAGGTACTATTTGGACTGGCAGAACCATTCCCTCTGGATGCATTTCACAAACCATCAAAGATTATTGGCCCCACTGTAAGATTCCTCCTTGGAAATCAGGGCTCATTTGATGACCAAGGGTTTGAAAATCCACAGGTCCTCCTGCACTGTCTATCTACTTTTTCTCATACTTTAGTGTGCAAATCAATCACTGGAGGGGAGTGGACATTCCCAGCATCCCAAATTTCTGGGATGAATCTGGCTTGGCTGGAACATAAGACTCTACATTTGGAACATGCATATGTCTTATTTGTTTAAAAAAAATGGGGGTAGGGTTCACGTTGAGAAACATTTTGAAACAACCCCAAATTACTTTGACCCAATTCTTAAAAATCCTAATCAGGGCTAAATTTTCTTTAAACAAACCAGTGAGCAGCAGTTTATCCACATGATTGTCTAATCAGAAAAAGCAACATGTGAGGCTGACTGTGAGTCAAAAGGAAGACAGGAGTGATGCTCTGGACTGAAAGGTAAAATTGAAAGAGTTGGGGGACAGTTCCATTGTTGCATGTTCAAAAGTCACAAAGGGGGTGTGGGAGAAAAGTAGCATTTTGATGTTTAGATTTTTCTTTTTTTTTCCGACATAAGACAGAATCATTAATCTGATTTCTCTTGACCTGTTTGTAGGAGTAAGCGGATTTGCAAAGAGAAGTAAAAAGGCCTAAGAAGCAAAAATATTAATCCATGCCTAAAGAAAATGAAGCCATTGTCAAACAAGACTGTTCACTAAAAGGAAAAAGTATGAATATAAATGTGCTATCTTCACTGGGGCAGTAATTTAATGACTATCAAAGGCAAACTATTTAACCATGCACTTTGGAGAGACAGAAAGATCCTAAAACAAGACAGCCTCTTGATAGCCCTCAAGTTTGCAACCAAAGAGCAGACGTGAAATTTACAAATAGATCAGCAAATGAAGCTGATGAAAAAATAAAAATACAAGTTAAAATATCTGTATTTTTATCACAAAATCTAGAGGCTTATTAGAATGACCCTTAAAGCCAAGTTGATTCCATCTAGAAGGACTTGACAAGGAAGATCACATTTATTGAAGAAAAATGCTCAGCAGAATGTAAGAGTTTTGCCAACAGGTAGGAGGATGGATGGGTGCTGGGCTAAAAAGTGTAAGGGACACAGGTAATCAGAAGAGGCTGTGGGCCTGTATCAGGAAGGTGTGCCATTGAGTCCCTCTGCATTCTTTGAAAACAGGAGAGGGATGGACTCCTGATATTGCCTGGGAATGCTATTCCTCACGACTGAGAGTAGGACCAAGTGGAATGAAGAGAAATAGGAGCAAGCTAGACAAGTCTGCAAGTTGCAGGTATTGAGACTTCATGTTAACTGCTCTGGTTACCTGTGAAGAAGGCACAGGTCTCCAGACAGCAGGTACTTTCTGATTTTTGCTCCCTCACATCATTCCCCACTCAAGGATCTACAAGAACTTCCAATTGTATTTCCCATGAGATGCAAATGTGTTCTCATTTCAGTCCATACACTTATAAATGTATTTCATCTCTCAATCCACCCTATGGAGCCCCTCACTTCCAGTCAGGAAGTCTTGTTCATTTTCTCCGGAGTCAAGTGAACCTGGATTTTATTATTGACTCCAATACACACTCTTGGTGTGACATCAGCTTAGATTACTCCTCTAAAATAAAAACATAAAAGTTCCTACTGTGAATAGGAAAGACTAAATCTTAAAGATACTCAAAAAAGCACTTAACCATGCTCAGCACATATAACCACCCAATAATGATTAGTTTTTTACCCACCTGCTTTTTCCATTCACATCTCTTCTGTGCTGTCTTCCTACCTGGAGTTACCATTTTCCACCACATTCACCCCACATAATCCAGATGAAACCTAGACTCTCTACTAAAAAACACATCGTGGCAAAGTCTTACCCTGTTCCTGTTTTGTTTTCCACCTACTTTGTAACATCTGGAGTCTAGCCAACTAAAGACACGTGCCCTTTATCTCCCTAGGTACTTTCTTCAGCACACCGTGTGCACACAATGAGCTCTCAATATTCAAGAGGGATAAGAACCGTGCAAATGCTGCAGGATGGCAGCAACTACCTGTTTGACTCATGAAGGAGGATTTAGATATTTTAATAAATGATCTACACTTGAATAATCATTAGTCATGCTTGTCCAAACAATTCAAATGTAAATAAAATACCCCTTTTGCTAAATTACAAAAGAAAGAAACTATTAGGATAATCATCCCATAACAAATGCCAGAAAAGTGGCTATCTTGACTGAATTTTATAGACACTTTCCAAAGCATTTACTCCAGCCTTACAAAACATAACCCAAAAGAGGGGGGTATTAGTATTTCTCAGATTTTACTAATCCAAGAATCTCTGGGAAGAAAGCCCTAGGTTTAGCCTATAATGGCAACTGGCCACTTTTTCTGTGGACATAAAAGAAATTCAATTTTTCTGGACACTTTTTTCCTCTGCTACCAGTGAGCTCTAGGGACTGGTAAACTCCTAAAGGAAAACCATAAAAAAAAAAAAAAAAAAAACATAATCCAGAGAAAATAAAATCCAGCTAGTTAAACTATCACCAATAAGAAGCATTAACAGGAACAATTTTCAATTGCCTGGAATCAAAAGCTGAATTTTAAAGTTTCAAAACAAGAGTTTACTGTTTCCCGGACATCTGCAGTTGAGAAAACACAAAAACAGTTCTGGAAAGTGCTGTGGTTTACTTCATACTGAGTGATTTCCAGGTGTGAAGGGGAATACTGGAGCAAAATTTTAAAAATGCAATAAACATGGACAAAGTTTTTCAAGGCCACATTTACATACATCTTTCTGGCTGGTGACTCTTTAGGTATAAATGCAACATATAGCACTGTTGCTTGTTTGAGAAAAGCCTCCTCGTGGGAACAGCTGGTGACAGATTTCTCTCTGAGAAACTCCACACAGACTTCCAGCTTAGAGACCCTTGAGGGAAGAGTCTGGCTTCGTGTTATTTGTCATTGTCCTTGTGTCTGCAGCAGCAGGTAGAGTCAGAGCCTTTGATGGTGAGGTCCGTTGCTGGAGGGGCAGAGCTGCCAGGCAGCTGTGTATGCTCTCCAGACTGTGGAACAAGCAATAAAAAGAAAAAAGCAATTGCCAATTTCTTGCAACATGGAGCCATAACTACAAGAGCCAAGCTGGTCATTTTTCCACCCAGCCAGCCCTGAGGTTGGTGTCTGACATCAGTGCAGAAAGTGACATCAGAGAGTCTCCAATCACCAGCTGGACTGATGGGCTTGCTCAAAGAAAGCCATGCAAGTCAGACACACAAGGAAAAGGCAAAGGAGGGGGAACTGATGTCATTCCAAAGACTCACTTTTTATTAAACTATTGCAGACAACTGAAAACTCTTACAACAGAACAAGATGTGCAAAAAGAAATAAACGTTTTATTTTGGAGTTCAGAGGAGGAAATAAAACTAACAGATTTGGGTTTAGGTATCTCGGTTAAAGTTCCTAATTTGCAAGCAAAAGAAAAACTGACTTTGGCTGGAGTCACAAACCAAATATTTGTCATTCCAAAATGCATGTGTTGAAACCCTAGCCCAAGGTGACAGTGTTTGAAGGAATTACAGTTAAATGAGGGCATATGGGTAGGGGGCCTGAGATTACAGTGTTACAACAGGCACAAATTCATTTTTTTAATATCTGAGTAGTATTCCTTTTAGTATATATCCCACAAATTTCTTTATCCAGTCTTCTCTCAATGGGCATTTTGCTTATTTCAATGTCTTGACTCAATTCTGCTATGAACAGAGGGGTACATATATCTTTTCATATTATTGTTTTCCTAGTCTTCAGATAAATATCTAGAAGTGCTATTGCTGAATCATACAATATTATCATTTTTAGTTTAAGGCATTTTCATACCATTTTCCTTCTAGGCCACACCAACTTACCTTCCTAACAATAATAGTTCTTTTTCTTCATATAGTCATCAACATTTTTAACTCTTTTCAATAATGGACATTCTCACAGTGTGGTTTTTGATTTGCATAATAAGTGATTTTGAACAATTTTCATGTGCCTGTGGAACATTTGTATTTTTAATTCAGAGACGTGCCTATTGAGGTGTTTTTTCCCATTTTTTGATATGAGTTATTTACATAGTTGGAAGTTAACCCCTTGTCAAATGTGGGATGAGCAAATATCTTCTTCCAGTCCACAGCTTGCCATTTTGGGGGGAGGAGGGTTGGTGGTTTCTTTCACTGTGTAAGTTTTTTAATTTGATTAAAATTTCTTTAATTTTGTCTATTTCCCTTGAAGCTCAGGGCTTTACTAAGTGATATCTTGCACTAAACAGCAAAACATGTGATGATCAGAATTTGATTTTCTATAATAAAATGATATGAATAAACAAAACAAGCTGGAGTGCCAGCTTCTAACACTCTGCTTAATGAGTCCCTGAGAAACACTATTTCAGGGCATTTCTCCTAGTTTGGGTTGCTTTGTAGGTTCTTTCTGCCAGAGATCATGACTTATTTATTGTTTAATTTATTCTTTAAAAAAAGTCCATGTAGTTAAAAGGTGAACAGTAAGGAAGAGTGAAGGTAAAGGAGATATGATTCTTATCCTTTATGACTTTGGAAAACAACAAAAATTCAAGTACAAAACAACCAGAGAATAATAAGCAACAGATGAAAAAATAGGAACAATTAGTATAAACAAATTGCACCAATGCCAGTGCATGTGGAATAGCTCTGGTTCAGGGTCTTAAATCTGCCATAGTAATAACTATTCTTGGTCTCAACTTCCTCACCTAATCAGGGAGGCCTGGATTAAATGATCCTTAAGGTGACTTCCAGCTCAGATGTCATTCAATGCTTTTACATGTTGATTAAACACAGTGGTGTATAATTAGTCAGGGAAGATTGCTGACCTAGAACCCAACCCAATTCTTACACAGATCTGTTCAGGCCTCACCTTATTTGACTCCTCTGAGGCCACTGTACTGTTGTCCAGTTTGCCTTTCTTCAAATTTTCTCCTCCTACTATTGGAGACTCTCCTCTCCTGGTTCTCTTCATGTTCCCTGCTCTCCTTCTCAGGTTCTCCTCTCCTGGCTCCTCTTCCTCCTCACCTCCATAACACTCAAGATCCCACAGTTCTGTCCTTGCCACTTCTCTTTCTCTTCTACATAGTCTATCTGGACAATTTCATCTGTATTTATGGTAACAAATACCAAATGCATGGTCCCTTATTTTTACTCTAATGGAGATTCCTTTTCCTAGTTCTAGATCAGGGCATCTACTAGATAACATGCTCCCAAATGCCTCTGCTGTAAACTGAACTCATCAAGGCCCCACTCATAACTAGCCATTCCCCTAATTCAGCAAAATGATGCCACAGTTCATTCAGACACCTGGAAGACTCCTCAGCAATCATAGTCATGTATGCCAAGTCTTCATAATAAGTAAACATACTAAAATCAGAAAATGAATGAGAAAAGGGATTTTTACATAGTCTCAAAGTGTCTACCCACAAGAGACTTATATACAAAGGTAAAGTAGCAACCCACGAGTGAGAAGCCATATTAACCAAGTGATCAAATTTAATATTACCAACAAACTGATATCATGTGCCTCCTGATATGATGAACTAAGGAAGCCACACATGTCTATGATATAATTGCCAAAAACATACGACTCTAAGAGGTAAGGAAACATTAAGACAAACCCAAATTAAGGGAGAATTTATAAAATCACTGGCCAAAGCTTTTCAAAAATGCCAAGATTATTGAAGACAAAGACCAAGGAAATGTTCCAGATTAAAGGAAACAAAGAAGATACACCTAAATGCAGTGTATGAACCAACAAAACGGTGTCAGTAAGAGAGTTTGTGTAAATGATGTGCAGAGTAGATGACAGCTTAATAATGTCAACTTACTACTTTTGATGACTGAACTGCAGTTTTATTTATGGTGTTGACAGATGGGGACTCCTGATAAAAGGTATATAAAAATTTTTGTGAGTCTGAAATTATTTTAAACTCAAGTTTTTAAAATCAAAAAGTTTCAAGTTATGATACAGAATTATGAAACTAGTTTTCATCCATAAATCTGAAGATAATTCTCAAAGGAACTCCAAGTTACTTGGCGCATTATGGGTTGTCATTTTCAAGGTATTCAAGATGAATACCTTTAATGAGGCAATACTCCATTGTACTTGTTCTGTATAAAATGTTACACTTGTTACATTATAAGTCTTAATTCGTTATAATCCTGTATGTATCCACTTCAGTAGGAACCATTTGATATAAAGAAGCTAAGTGTCACAGCTCACAGGCCAATAAATAGCAGAGGCAGAACTGCAAACAGGTATCTACTCCACATTCAGTGCTTCTTCCACTAAGCCACATCACCTTCTGGGCCTTCTGAGTCTTCCCTCCTGGAAAGCACCAAAGACAGAAGTTCAAGGAGTTTCAGAAACAAAGAAGTTGAAGTGAGGAGAAAGCATGACAGACTCTACATTTCTAAAGAACTATGCTGGAAGGGTCACAAAAATCTTCTTAAGGTTAAAATAATATTTTATTCAAATTATATTCGTCAAATATTTTACATTGGGAGGGGTGAGAGAGAACCTTTTCCTTTGTGACCTTTAATGAGAATAATAATAATACTTAACATCTGTTGAGCAATTACTATTGCCAAATTTTGTTCCAAGCTCTAAAGCAGTTCAGTTCTTAAAACAACCCTATATGGTAGATACATAGTTTCCTCATTTATAAAACTGAGAAAATAAAGATACTGAAGAGTTTCAGCAACTTTCCTACAATCACACAGCTGAAGGATGCAGGGAGCTCAGTGATATAAAAAATTGGTCCAGGATGCTATTGCCTCTCCTATAAAGATTCCCAGTGTTCTCTGTGTCCTTCCAAAATCCACATCCTTCATAACGCTATCTTACATCAGCCTAGCCTCTTTTCAGATTTTTAATTACGACTCCTTTCAAACAGTCAAAGCTAGAACATCATTTTATCAACCACACTTAAGGGTTTTCACTCTGCCCAAAAAACATACCTGAGGTAATAAGAGAAGAAGGCAATATAAAATCAAAAAGGGGAGACTGGTTCCTATTCTTCAAGGTACTTACAATCTCATCATCAAATAAGTCCTTTTAAAAAATTAACTTCAGATTTTCCTCTATCCTCAAAAGAAAAAGGTTACTTTTTCAAAAGTTCATGAGGATTTGATTGGGTACGATTATCCATTATCAACCACAAGTGGACACCAATCCTGTATGCCAATCCAGGCATAATTCAAGAGCAATCAAGTCAAAAAATACTCATTTGTTCAAAATATTTCTTGGACAATATGGCTTCCAGCTGATGGCACACAGTAAAGAAAACAGATTTTGATGCCTACTTCGAAGAGTAACAAAATCTCCTAAATCATTTACAGGGGAAAGGAGAGAAGAGGTGGGAGGGAGTGAAGAAGGAAGGGAGATAGTCCAACATCTCTTATAACCCCACACGGTATTAAAGGTTGAGAGGCAGCATTTTTTTTCTTACATCATTGTTCATTTTTGAACAGTAATTGGTTTCTCCCCACAGATGTAGTTCCACAGTTCTCCCATCACCACATCACCTGTGAACTGTCACCATAGTCCCCTGTGCTCTTCCCTTCCGTTTTGTCTCCTCTCCCTCCCCCTTCCTTGCTGTATGTGAGACAGTCAGTATTTGGACCACCCATCTTGTCACTACTATCTTTATAAGCTCAGGAAACCATGAATAAAACTTGAAGCCACAACTCCTTTTAGACAGGTACACATCTCTCTCACACACACACACACACACACACACCCCTTGCATTTCCCATTCTCTCTTCTGACTTATATTAAATTCAGATACCAACTCTGAGACAGTAAATCTTATAGGAATGGGGGATGGTAGAGATGTTAGCATAATAGTTAAAATTATGAGCCCAAATAATCCTGATACTCTTGTATAATATATTCTATTTACACTTCATAAGTTCTTCAAAAAGTATAAATATTTAGGTTATCAATGCTGGGAATATTAACTTGGATATAGAGAACAATTTGCTTTGATTGGAGAGGAAAATGAGGCTGCTTGGGGGAACTTTTAGACATCACTCACAAATCAGAACAGCTTCTCTGTCCCCTCTGGTATCATCTGATGGGACAAAGTCATAAGCATTCACTCTGGAGGGTTTTTAGGTCTAATCTCTACTGAACTCTGCCTGCCATTGCCCCAAATGGCCCCAGATACTGAAGACCCACAAGGGATAATCCTAAGAGGAGGTTGGTTGTACATTCCCAGCTAACAGTGAGAGTTCAGTCTACTTATGACATGACAAAGACACACCCCTATCATGATTCCTCCTTCTAAGATGGAATAAAATTGGAATATGCTTCCACCAGGCTATTTACCACATCATGCTTAGAATCTGACTTAAGTCCAGAGATGCAGTTATTTGTATGCAGCTTGTTTATATTTATATGCAGTTTATATATATTATATTATTGAAACATATCAAGACTAATTTTATCATATTTTTAAAATTTCAATTTAGGGAAGGGGGAAAAAGATGGCGACAGAGAGACAATAGGCTCAGAAAGCTCCTGGAAGATACAGGAAAAAGGGAAAAAATACAGCAGGCCCCAGTAGGAAC